>APFE031618537.1:116532-187570 GCA_000404065.3 Pinus taeda | reverse complement strand
ATGATCCGTACTACAGATTTAGCAATCCCGACCGCTTTGGGTCCCGGGCTCAGCCATCCTCTCCAAGAATGGAAAGAGTTCAATGTATAAACAAATGCAATGATGGAGTAAGGTGTAATACCATAGTATAGTACGTATGTTCAGGCAATATATGAATATATGCAATTTATTTAGTTTTGAATAAGAGAACAATCCCAGTCATCATATTGTTTTCATTTCGTAAAAATTAGTTCTGTATGAAACTGAATTTTTCCTGCTTTTCTTGGCCTGGCCATCCGGCCCAGGCCAAGAAAAGCAGAAAAAAATTCAGTCATACAGTGCTTGACCTAATTTGATAAACTAGAAAAATGCCTGTAAAAGCAACAAAAGAAGCTTCAAAAATTGGCATTTTTGTTTTCTTTTCAATTCCTCTGAAGACCCATTTTTTTTTTAAATAATATATTTTTTTAAATTAATTAAATAATAAATCACAAATATAATATATTATATAATAATAATATATTAATTCTATAACAATGACTATATATATTATATGGATTTCCTTTTAAATAGTCGATCAAATTTCTTTTTGAACCGACGTTGGTCACGTCTGTTGACCTGACCTCGCCCACAACCCTTTTGCGGCATTTATCACTGTGGCTTCTCCAGCTACGTCAACCTTCAATGTTCACCCAGCAGATGTCTTCCATGGTGGCAGAACCCGACAGTGGATCTCGGGGCCTAACTTTGCCAGCAGAACCTGAGCCACGCCCACCGTGGCCTTCCGTGGTGACTAGCTACCCCACGCACAAGCTGCCTATGTTGTTGATTCAACTATTTTCCCACGCCTGTTTTCACAGTTGACTGTTCCTTTCGGCGTTCAACCTGTAACCCGTGAACAACAACCCGTTCAATTTGCAACAGCAAAACATTTGAATAGGCCGAAAATGAGAGGCCTGTAGGGCCTGATGGCTAGCAAGCTGTCGTGGGTGTCACCAAACAAAGTGTGGCTCTGATACCACTATTAGAAATTAATTCTAAATTGTCGTTTGATTGATAAATAAACACCAGATAAATTCTGAATGTAATATGTATATATATTGATAAAAAATGAATGTCGTTTACAAGGCTGAGGCGGTGCTCCTTAAATAGGAGTTGACTGGCCATGCCTAATCAGAGAGACATGTCCCTTGGGGATTGATGTCTCTTCATTTAACTAATTATTTGCGAATTAATTGATTATAATTAATAATTTATTTATTTAAATAATATTTTAATGGTTTAATATTTATTTAATTGTTATGACTTTAAGTTCATAACATCCACCCTCTCTTTGAAATCATTTCTAAGGTTCTTAATGTCTAAAGATCCATGTATTGTCACCACGGATGCCATAAAGAAGTCAAGGACCCTGCAAAAATGATCTAAGCCCTCAATCATGATTGTTTTCTGAATCTGAAGAAGATTGCTGAAATGTTATTATATATATATATATATATATATATATTATATATATATAATATATATATATACTTATTATCCCTCAATCATGATTGTTTTGTGAATCTGAAGAAGATTGCTCAAATCTGATGTTCCTTTTAATATATATATATATATATATATATAGTATATATATATATCCCTCAATCATGATTGTTTTCTGAATCTGAAGAAGATTGCTCAAATCTGATGTTCCTTATATAGATATATATATATGAAGGATGATATATTCTAAAAGAAGGCCGACCTCTGAAAGAAAGCCGACCAGATTCTTTCTATCACAAGTTATTATGAACATTGAAAAGGAACTGAAATTGTATTATAACCTGATGGTATAAATATGTTCATGAAGAGCACTGTCATGAATACCTATCAAACTATGATGGGTGGATAAGTTGCAAGTCTGCTAAATAGCTTCAGAAATCTGCTTTGAAATTCCAAATATTTAGCATAAGGGTCTGCCAATATATGGATGTTGTTTGTTTACCTTCAAGTCTTAAGCCCTATCCCTCTCTGGAAGAAGTCCTACATAACTAAGAGCTGGCATGGACAAGCCTAAACCTGAATAATGGAATTCGTTACATATCTTGATCTACACAACATTCCAGGCATGAAGCTCTGGTCATTGGAAATAAATGCAAGGATATCTAGTTTAATATATTTGCAAAGCATGCTTCCTTTCTTATCAAATTATTGCTACGGATCTGAAAACTGGAGTATAACATCTAAGTAATGGGTCGCTCTATCTCCAAATGGAAAAGGCAATTATGTATCATAGGACTTGTATTAAGGACTCTTATTCATTGAATTTATGCTCAATACATCTAAAAGAGTTATCTTCACCTTCAAAGTTCAAAGACTTGAATATCAAAGAAAGAGTCATAAATGACTAAAGATATTCTGACCTGATATTAAAAACAAATTAACAAATCTAGCAAGAGGGTTTGAACAAAACCCTAGGTCTGATAATGATATGGAGAACGAGAATCATGAAGATTGGAAGGATCAGCATCATCTGATCATTTGAAGAAAATATGGGACATTGGAAGGTCTTGGACATTGTATTGTTTAACCCTAGCAAGGGTTTGAGAAAAGGAACCTACGGCTTATCACCAGATCCTAGGACAATTTGCTTCTGCTATAAAAGGAAACCCTAGTTCATCTTGTTGATAATTTCTTAATGATGAATGTTAGGATTTGGAGTCGAAACCCTAGCTCTTAAAAGATCTGCCATCTTGATGATGAAATTGATTTGCAGGTTCAATTCAAGAGGGATAAAAATTAAGAGAGAGCTAACATGTTCTCAAAAGATAAGTATATTGTATCTCTTTTATTGCTTTAATTATCAAACACTGGATTGTTTATGATTTGTAAGCCCCTAGGTGGGATTGAAGGAGAAAAATCAAAGGCTTATGGACCTAAGCCTAATGATGTGAAGGAACCCTAATTCCTTGATTATGTGCACCTTGCTGATATAATTAACATCTTGATGATATGGTTAGCTCCTTGATGGCATAATGATGATCATGATGATGATGGATGATGTGGATTCTTTTGATGATATTGATATATGATTCCTTGTTGTTGATGATGTGGACTCCTTAATGATGAATGATGTGTACTCCATCATGTTGAGATGATGATGAGTACAACTTGTTGACAATGATGTATAACTCATTAATGACATGGATGATATGGATGATATGATTGGACCCCTTGATGATGATGACGTGGACTTCTTGATAATATGCAGTCATTTGATGATGACTTAGACAAGTTCAACTCCTTGACAATATGTACAAGATTGGCTCCCTGATAATGTGGATGAAATTATCTCCCTGATAGTGATTCCTTGTTGATGTAGACAAGTTTGATTAGGTACAAGGGGGCTAAGTTCAAGAGGGAGTTGACTCACTCTCAAGAGATAAGTACCTTCTTATTATTTTCTATTATTATTATGAGCCTCTTGTCCTTGTATATATTGTTTGGTTGTATTTGTTCTTCCTTGACCTCCTACTGAGGATTACAGGTGCATATTGAAGATTGCCAATATGTGGCAACCGTTGAAAATGGATGGAAAAACAAAGTGACAAGATGACTCATGATTGGATGAGCTTTGGATTCAGAGGGAGTAGACAAGATCAGCCTAATTGAAGTATGTTGGGATCCATGATGTTCAATATGAAGATCGCTTGAAGTTTTGAGGGATCTACTAAAGACAAGTTCGTGAACTCCTCTGCTATGTTCTGATGATATGTTTCTAACGAAGGTTGTGAACCTCTTTAGAGTAAGGGGGAGCTAATCGAGAATACTGTATGAGCCTAATGAAATACTTGCTAAGGTTGTGGCATGATGGGTTGTGAGTCCATGGAAACTTGCTTGATGAAGAAGAAGCTATGAGACTCCAGCGTTGATTTAGTGATTTGATCCGTTAAGCAAAGAAAGAGCATTGTTAAGTGTTGCATTAATTTGTATGACATGGACGTTGCTGCTACATTTCACACATGAAGCTGATTTGTGAAGCAATGTGGCTTCAAGGTGCTTGTTGATCTATGTAATACTAATCAAGTGCTAGAATCCACCATGGCTACTTTTCTGCTTTTGAGCATGTTGAAGATTATGTAAGAAACGTTGAATGGTTGAGAATCCCTTAGAGAGGGAGCATTGATTTGATAGCATCATGAAGTCAATATAAGGCCTATGTGATCCAGGTGGATATTGGTGGCCACCCACCAATTCCACTTGGAACCCCACCAATGTTTCTTTCAGTTTTTTAGTTTCCTTAATTGTACCACAGTTTACTATTTTTAGCAGTTTTTCGGGTCCTGAACTTCCAGAGTCGTTTTGAGGCCCTAAACAATATTTTTTGGGAACACTAGGAACAACATGGGCCCATGGACCGATGCTGCTCACTCAAAAGTTGTATTCCTCGGATAGATCTTTCTAACGAGGTATTATGTGCATCAATCGGAGATCATATGCCAAAGTTACGACCCCGGGAAGTTGATGTACCAATTTACCCAAACAGGGCCTATAGTTTGGTGCTTCATCTCCTAGGGTTAGGTTTTTGGATGTTTAGGGTTTTCCATTGTTTCTCAACAATAAATAGACCTTTGAGCCTCATTGTAAGACAGTTCAGAGGCATATAGCTGCCACATCTCTCCTCAGAGATAAGCTACCATCACCCGAGCTAATTTATTTCCATTTCTGTTTGTAAGCACATTTCAGTATTTTACATTAATGAAATGAATATTATTTATGTTGCATCTCTGTATTTATGGTTATCTCTGTAATTTGTCGTGATCATGTTTAAATCCAGATTAGTGGTATCAACGCAGTCTGCTCTTTCTCTGTTTTTCTTTTCATGTCCCCAACGAGGTCGGGATATAAGGAGTTAGGGCTTCAACTGGTCGAACCTTTGCAAGACCAACCTCGCAAATCCTGACGGCCTCCCATGGCAAATGAAAAGAAAAACAAGGGGGCAGAAGATCCTATCAAAATCCTGCTCAAAGAGGCCCTCCAACGATAAAGGAACGTGATGATGGACAACTTTGGCCAGATCCTTCAATGGCCACCCAAGGGTGACACATCTACTTCCAGCAACTACTCTGGAAGCACCACACCCTTTAAGGTACAAGTTAACTTTGACATTCCCATATTTGAGGGTCAGATAGATGCAGAAATTATAGATAAACGGTTAAATTTGCTAGAAGGGTATTTTTCGATTCATGATTTTTCTGGTCAGAAAAAGATTACTTTCACTCTTCTCAAAGTCGCCCCCCACGTCAAGGATTGGTGGGAAACCTACTGCAAGTAGAAGGATGAAAGTACGGCCTCACTGTTTTCAACCGCACCCACTTGGAATTCATTCTAGAATGCCATCAAGGATAAATACATAAAGTGGACCATGCTGCGGCAGGGAAGGGACCAAGATGTGCCGAAGTTTACCAATATTTTTCATACCTTTCGCACAGACTTGGGTATCAAGGATTTTGAGCTGCATTTGGTACTCAAATACCGCGGCTACCTACACAGGTACATCCAGGACGAGATGGAGTTCCTGGACATCTCCTCGCTCAGCGCGGCGTACCGATACGTTGTCAAGATCGAGCAGAAGTTTAAACAGAAGAAGTGAGACTTTGGATCTGCAAATCCGAAGCAAGGAAAAGGCACCTCCAAACCAATAAACAAAGGACAAAGCCAAGGCGGGGTGGCCTAGAACAACCCACCAAAGCCGCAAGCAAAGAACAACACCACAAAGTCGAAGAAGGACATGGGAAAGTGGTGTGAGTTCCATAAGACCTCCAGTCATAACACAATTGAGTGTCAGGCCAAGCAGTCACTCGTGGCCGAGCTAAAGTCTTCGAAATCAGATGCATGTTTCGACTCTAAGTCAGAACTAGATAAGGGGAATGACAAAGGGAGGCAGATTATCGATGCGAAGCCCAACGCCACTGTTGCCACCACGAAGATCCAAAAGGAGGAACCTGAAGATCCATAGAAGCAGCACCTCTTCCACTCCCAAATGTGGGTAAAGGGCTCCCCGCTACAATTCATTGTCGACAATGGGAGCCAAAAGAACCTCATTTCGGCAGAGGCCATGAAGCAGCAGGGCTTACTAACCACAACACATCCACAATTGTACACCATCGGGTGGCTTCACCAAGGAAGGGATCTTCGCATGAGCCACCAATGTTGCCTTCCATACAACATCAAGCCCTTCATGGATGAGGTATTGTGTGATGTTGCTCCCCTTGATGTTTGTGATGTATTATTAGGCCAACCATACTTGTGGAAGAGACATGCGTGTATGAGTCAAGGCCTCGTGTTGTTATTGTTACTTTGGGAAATAAGTTATATAGGATATCGGAGGTAGCACCACCTACTGCCATCTCTTTGGTTAATGCAAAATAATGCAGTAAGCTCATTTCCAAAACTGGGAAATTTGTTTTCCTGATGATACGCCCTCAAGGAAAGAAGAAGACAATGGCCATGACCTCCAGACAAGGCCCCTCCACACGACAACTACATATGGACAAGGTCGTGGATGAGTACGAGGACATCTTCACCTCCCCCGCAGGGGTTCCTTCGCACTGTCAGGTCAAGCACTCCATCGATCTAACCCCAATTTCATCGCTGCGCAATGGACCAATCTATCAACGCTCTGTTCTGGAGAACGATGAAATCAAGAGGCAGTTTCAGGAGCTGTTGCAGAAAGGTCACATCCAACCGAGTTCGTCGCCTAGTGGGAGCCCGATCATGTTGGTACAGAAGAAGGATGGGACTTGGAGACTCTATATTGACTATCGGGCGCCAAACAAGATCACTATCCAGAATAGGTACCCAATCCCACGAATTGATGACCTTCTGAAGGGGCAAAATATTTCAGCAAGATCAATTTGAAGTCAGGATATCACCAAGTACCAATCAAACTCTCCGATGTGTGGAAAACTACCTTCAAAGCCAAGGAGGGCCTTTTCGAATGGGTGGTTATGCCTTTCGGGTTGACGAATATTCTTGCAACCTTCATGAGGCTAATGGATGACATCTTGCGGCCATTCACCAACTCATTTGTAGTGGTATACTTAAATGACATCCTGATCTTCAGCGAGAGTTGGGAAGAGCATTTCCACCACATCCAACAGGCTCTCCAAACACTGCGACAACCCAAGTTATGTGCCAATTTGGAGAAATGCACTTTTTGCATGACCCAAGTTTAGTATCTGGGATACATTATTGATGAACGAAGGGTGCATGTGGATCCAGCCAAGATCCAAGTCATTCAGAATTGGCCATCTCCAACCACTCTAACAAAGCTCTGCAGCTTTCTGGGTCTTGCCAACTTCTACCGCAGGTTCGTGTTGGGATTTTCTCATATCACTTGGCCCTTGAGTCAAGTCACCAAGGGAGGAGCAAAAGCCAAATTCTTTTGGTCTGAATCTCAACAGAAGGCATTCACAAAGTTGAAACATCGCATCTGCTCGGCACTGGTGCTCGCATTAACAAACTTGCAACAACCATTTGAGATCGAGATAGATGCCTCTGACTATGCTATTGGGGCAGTCCTTACTCAACACAAGCATCCAGTGGCATATCACAATGAGGCACTTTCAAACACAGTCCCGAAGTATCCCACTTATGAAAAAGAGACATATTCCATTGTGCAAGCCTGCCAACAATGGAAGCATTACATTTTGGGGAAGGAAACGATCATCCACAAAGACCACCGGCACCTGCAGTTCATAGAGAAGCAAGGGAAGTTGCAGAATGACACCATCAGAAGTGATCCAAATACCTGCAACAGTTCCATTTGAATATCAAGTATAAGAATGGCAGCATCAATAATGTTGCAAATTGCCTCAGTCGACCACCGATCATGGCGTTAACCACCATGCTCAACTCTTGTGGGCACGAGACCTCTGATTGGCCAATTCTCTACAAAAGCGACCCAAAATTTGACCACACATACCAAACACTCTTAGAGGGTCAGCATGTTCCAGATTTTCACCTCCAGGATGCCCTATTATGCCACCTAGGTCACCTTTGTGTTCCTTCAAGCGAGCATGCCAAGATGATTTGGGAAGCACACTACAATCAGGTTGTTGGGCATTTCGGGGTCGAGAAAATGGTGGCAGTACTGCAGAAGTATTTCTATTGGCCAAATCTTCCACAAGATGTCGGAAAGTACATCAAATCCTGCACTGCCTACGCCATTGCCAAATCGACCATCAAGAAGCAAGGCCTCTATACTCCGCTGCCTACCCCTAGTCGACCTTGGGAATCCAGCTCCATGGATTACATGTCGGGCCTTCCTTCTACTAAGCATGGA
The DNA here is from genome assembly GCA_000404065.3 of Pinus taeda. NCBI lineage: Eukaryota > Viridiplantae > Streptophyta > Pinopsida > Pinales > Pinaceae > Pinus > Pinus taeda. The sequence goes on along the minus strand of APFE031618537.1, from coordinate 179,262 downwards.
AATGACTGCGTTTTTGTGGTCATCGATAGGTTCTCGAAGATGGCCATTATGGGGCCTATAAGAAGAATATCACAGCAAAAGCCACTGCTAAACTCTTCTTTGAACAAGTATGGGTACACTTTGGGATCCCACAGTATATCATCTAAGATCAAGACAGCAGGTTCCTCAATACATTTCAGTCCAGTCTCTGGTCGATGCTGGACACCAAACTCACTAAGTCCATAGCCTTTCATCCCCAAATTGATGGCCAGACAGAGGTTGTCAACAGGATGATCATACACATTCTGCGCATGTACAACTCAAAGCATCAACGCATGGGATGAGAGTCTCCCCTATGTTCAGCACCGTTATAACCGGGATCTCCAGAACTCGACTGGCCACAACCCTTTTAAGGTGGCCTTGGGATTCCATCCACTATGTCCCATTGATGTGGCCATGCCATTTGCAGCTACTCAGGTACATTCAGCTCATGTCCAGTCCGAAACAGATAAGGCAAACAGCTTCATTGAGCACATCCAACATATCCGCCAGTAGGTCCACAACATTCTGGAGAAATCAAATGCCAAGTACAAGCAGCGACATGGTCAACATTGGGTGCCACACAAGTTTCAGGTGGCAACAAAGTCTGGTTGCATTTGCAAAAGGAATGCCTTACCAGAGCCTATCAGAAACTCAGACCACTCCGATATGGTCCTTACACCATTACCAACACCATGGGATACAATGCATATGAGCTCAGCATTCCTCCATTCCTTGGCCTACACCAAGTGCTCAATGTGGACCACCTTCGGCCATACTTTCCACCATTACTAAACACATCCGACATTGCAGAACATCTCACACCAATAGAGTTAAATCCAGATTGCATGGAACAAGCTGCAACTAATCAAATCATGGACACGCAAATCAAGCACACTTGCCAGCAGAAGATCCAACTGTATCGAGTTTTCAAAGCAGGCCAACTCCTTCACCAGGGCAAGTGGCTCACCAAGGACCAAGTTCAGCAGAAGTTTCCTCATCGCATGGAACAACTCAACGCAATGGGGACCATTGCTTCCTAAGGGGGGAGGAATGATCCAGGTGGATATTGGTGGCCACCCGCCAATTCCACTTGCCACCATTGTTTCTTTTAGTTTTTCATTTTTTTTAATTGTACCATTGTTTACTATTTTTAGTAGTTTTTTGGGTCCTGAACTTTCGAAGCTATTTTGAGGCCCTAAACGACGTTTTTTTCGGAAAACTAGGAGCAAAATGGGTCCATGGACCGATGTTGTTCACTCAAAAGTTGTAGTCCTCGGATAGATCCTTCTAACGAGGTATTGTGCGCGTCAAACGGAGATCGTATGCCAAAGTTACGACCTCGGGAAGTTGATGTGCCAATTTACCCAAACGAGGCCCATAGTTTGGCACTTCATCTCCTTGGGTTAGGTTTTTGGATGTTTAGGGCTTTCCATTGTTTCTCAACAATAAATAGGCCTTCAAGCCTCATTGTAAGACATTTCAAAGGCATGTAGCCGCCACATCTCTCCTCAGAGATAAGCTATCATCGTCCGAGCTAGTTTATTTCCATTTTTGTTTGTAAGCATATTTCAGTATTTTACATTAATGAAATGAAGTATTATTTCTGTTGCATCTTTGTATTTATGGTTATCTCTGTATTTTGTTGTGTTCCTGTTTAAATCCAGATCACTATGTGATCAGGGAATTTTGGTTATGAGGCTTGAGGTACAAATTTCCATCTCTCCCTGAGAAGGGATTGATGGTGTACTATGTTCATCTCTCCTATGAGGAGAATGATGGCATATTGTTTTCATCTCTCCATGAGAGGAGATTGATAGTGTATTGCGTTCATCTCTCCTGTGAGGAGATTGATGGTGTATTTCTTTCATCTCTCCATGAGAGGAGATTGATGGTGTGTATTGTTTTCATCTCTTCTAAGAGTAGATTGAAGGTGTATTATTTTCATCTCTCTTGTTGTGAGACTTGTGGTATGATTGGGAGATTGATAGTGTGATCCCTTCCTAGATGTTCCATGAGACCTATGATTTCGTCGGGAAAGATGATTCATCTTTGTGAGTGATTGGATTGTGCCATGGCCTCATGAACAATGTTGTTTGGTTTGATGTTATCATCTTTCCTTATGTTAAGACTGATCTCTCCCTTCAGTGTTTCGTGAGACCTCTGAAATGGTCGGGGAGATTGATCATTAGAGATAGAGAGAAAGAAAAGTACCTCCCTGGATAAGAGGGAGTGTTGAAAACTGTTGTAGCCATGCTTGTTATTTTCATTCTAAAAGGAAATTAGAAAAAAATCGAATTTAATTTTGCCTCCAAAATTGTCAAGTTAGCTCCATCAAATGACAGGTCAACTAGGCCCCTAAGAGGCCCCCATTTGACCCACTTCTCAAGTTTATAAATAAGAGAAATTTGCTCCTCATTTGGACACAAAAATTTGTGCATTTCTGATCCAACGAAATTGTAGGGTGGGCCGAAATTTCAGGAGGAGGCCGAAAATTTGAGGGCCAAAATTTTCAGGAGAATAGTTCTCATCATGGCACTTGATCATGATCTTGTTTACTAGTTTGCTTTTTATCTTGTTATGGTTATTTTTGTTATGTTAATGAACCTGGAACTCTCTCTCTCTCTATCATTAGGATGCCTTTCTGGGTATTCCCCTTGTGCGTTTTGCACTGGCCTCATACCTAACTTTTGTGTCTCTTGTATCATGGTTTCTTGATGTTTCATGTTTACTATTCTACTGCTCTATTCATGCTTATGGTTCGTATATATTACTGTTTAATGATGCAAAAAAATAAATTTCTATGTTAATCTATGCAAGTAATTTGTTCTTCTAATGCCCTTAATAATAAAAAACAAAAATAAAACTATACCTCCAACGTGCATTCACTTAACTAATAAATTGAAATCCAAGTGGAATCAAATTTAATAAAACATCCCAAGAGCACTCTCCACGACATTTCTACAATGTTCAACATTGGGTTACATTTCATTTGCCAGATTCACTTTCAAGCAATAAGCATTTACTTTTTGGTATTTCATTTACAAGCATCGACAATCTACTTTTGGCGCTGGTCTTTTATTATTCATTTCTGCCATTTGATTATTTGCTCAATCTTGTATTTGAAGGTGAATGTGAATATGTGTTTACTTATCTTTCACATGGTATGTTGACGATGAATGTACTCTAATGTAATTTAATTAACTACTAGAATAGTTTACATAACTTTTGTTAATAGTTTGTTAAGCCTTGGTTTCATTTCTCAGAGGGTCTACCCCTTGGCTTCACTAGGAATTGGCCTATACGAAGGAGTTGAGAATTGAGTGACAGCAACTCAACTTGAGACTTTCTCCCAAGCCCACACCAAGTATATTAAATATTTTCTCCACGTTAGCCCAGATGTGGATTAGGCAACAACACCAACCTTGGAGGAGATTTTTTGGGTTGCATCCCACCTTGGAGGAGAATTTTGACAGGCAGATTTGAAAACATTTTGGATAAGCTACGTTGTTAAAGGGCCTTTGGAGGTTGGATGCTGCATCAAAGCCCCTCCTTTTTCCCTTCATTTGTGGGGAAGGGGCATTTTTGATGGTTTGAGTCCCTAATTTTTGTACATGTCGCATTAGAAGCCCCATTTCATATTAATTTAGATAAATTAACTTGTAAAGAGGGCCTTCGGTGTTATTACTAATCCAATTCAGAGGGTTGCGAAGGTCTGTGCAAGCTGCTAGGGCCCATTATCACCTCAGCCTCAACCCTCGCTCTTTAGGCCCAACTAGCTCCTAAAAGGCCAAGGGAAAATTTCTTCTCAATACCTCAACCACTCCAAATAAGAATAATTCCTTAAATGGCGTCAAAGATGAGGTGGAAGAGTTAATTAAGTGGCTATTCCATTGATTTCTGTTTGTAAATCTGCAACAAAAAACTAAAACCAGCAAAACATTATGCCAAACAGTCTTAAACATAGCATACAAGTAGTCAAAATTGATGTAGAAAAACGTACTAACCTGCTATGAAGTTATTTTTATGTTTGGGTCATTGGTTAGAGAGGTTACAAAGCAAATCAGCTTGTTGCCCTGTAACTATAGATTGCAAAAACTACAATGAAACGCAGGGCCAACAACCTATTTCACTTTAATAGACCACCCAATGAGTGTCAAAGCACTCCTAGAGTCCTATATCACAGACTTAGGGGTGAGGGAACTACAAGATGTTAAATAGATCTTGAGAGATCACTTCCAAGCTTTGGATAATAGATAATACCAATCTCCAACAATTTCGAAATTGTAGTTTTGTGGTTTTGGGATCGAATCTCACTGGGTACTATGCCCAAAAAGTTTCCAGCAATGAATATTTAATAGAAGTAGCTGAAAATACTTATATTTTTCACTCTAAATTGATAAATCAGAAATGATATTATCATTATTAGAGTCTAAATGCAAGAACCCAACAAGGTATTTACTCAGTGTGAGCAGGGAACTTTGAAAGTGTGCAGATTTCTTCTATAACGACTACTAAAATGCTTAGATTTGCAAGAAAACACTTGATATAAAGGGTGAAAATATGCAAAAATATAACCCAAATTTACTGTATCAAAGCCTTGGTAAAAATAATCTTCAATTTGAACATTCCAAGGTAAATGGACATGCTGTATGAAATAAACTTTGAAGAAACCAACAAGTAAAATATCCTAAAATAAGAAAGAAAATGAACATTTTTGAGTTTTTTGAATAAGATGGTTGCGGCAAATTCTTACCATATGCCCCAATAACTTACCTCAAGATTGGGTTGTGAAACACACTCTTCTCTAACTTGTTTTTGCACTTAATCAGGGAAGTGGGATTGATTTGCAAGAGAAATCCCCCCCCCCCCCCCCGGGCCCCAACCTGCGACTTAAGGTACTCTCTGATCTGCAAATTGTTGTGGATATTCCACTGGACAGCTCGTCACAATAGATCTAATAAGCTTATATTTAAAAGCCCAAAAACTACACTTACAATTTTATTTCTCTTTAGATTTATCGATCTGTAGAGAATAGCGTATGCATGTGAATTAATTTATGCATAAAATAGAGAACAACGAAATAAAATCTCACACACACATTTCACACAAGATATGACCTAGGAAACCCTTTTGGGAGAAAAACCAGCTAGAAGATGAGGCCGCTCTGCTCTCCTTCTCTGAATAGAAAATGTCAGCTAGTAAAAAGAAGTATGGTTTGTGGCCTGTGGACTACTACAAATGCACAATTCCTCTCAGTGTCCTCTATCTCCTATCCCTCTTGACTATTTTTGCCCAACTACGAAACAAATGCACTCAAAAGAATGGAACTCCTTTCCCTCCTAGTGGGTTGGTTATAATACAGCCCTATAGCCTACTAGTGGTTAGGTTTGACTACCACCACTCTTAAATAGAGATACAATATAGACTCTAATACAATCTTCTTCATCATAATCACGTGGCTAGCCCCTTTTTTATGAATAGTGAGAGCTGACGTGGCATCTTTTCGAATTAGATTGGTGAAAACAAGAAAGTCAACTTCTAAGTGGTATAACTTTCACATACAAACTCCAATTGGCGCGATTCTTGCATCGTTGGAAAGGTCTTTGTGTGTAGAACAGGAAAAAAAGTCGTCATGCTCAAGCGGCAAAGCCTAAAGGTGTCGTGCTAAAGGTGCCCTGGTATGGGAGCCCTATCTTTGTCTTATTGATGGATTGTGTTGTCACTCAAGTTGTACATCTAAGTGCGGGAAAAGTTTCCAAACCCGCAAGGTATAAACTTTGTGGCAAAACGCTCAAAGTAGGGGTTGTCACTCTGAGCCCTACTCACTCTGTTTAAGCTTTCTCCTAGACAAGCTAAGGGGGGCAGTCCCTAAAGGTAAATGGAAAGGGGAAATCTGCTAAAGCAACAAGTCCTAGGAGACTAAGGGCAAGGTGATTATTGTTAGCGTAACTTGATTAAGGATTAGCAAGTGATCATTAAGGGGCAATGTGGCTCTTAAGATTGGATTATATTAGATTACAAGACACCTTATGAGGTAAACTATCATAGACCAATGCCTTCAAGACAATGCCCAAATTAAGATGCTTGCTCAAATACAGATGACAAGTTACAAGACCAATAATGCTGCAAGAAAGGATTAGTAGAAGATACAATATGCAGGGGCAACTTACAACACAAGATGAAAATGGTACTTCCATTTCAATAAAATAGCAATATTATAAGAACCAGTGATAAGTACAGGAAACTAGCAACTGAAATTAAAGATGCTCACAAAATTAGTAATGAAATGATGCTAGATGCAAAAAGTAGTCAATGAAACTCTTTAGGATTACTCAACGAATCACTGATAATAGAGACAGCTTGTGCTTATTAGAAAAATCTTCAATCATCAGTTATAAACCAGTGGAATTTAAGTGCTCCAAACACATGATCACAAGATTCCAATGGCAGCAAATGAAGTGTTTTAGGACTGCTCAATGAAACAATATTGACAGCAGAATTTTACAATACATATATGAGATAATGGTTGGAGGCAGATAAACCTTGACTGCTGCAAGCACAAGAAACCAATGTCAAGTAAGATTGCTAACAGTGATTTTTATATGATGAAATGCAAAAAGAACTACACCATGTGATGCAATTATGAAATGCAATTATTCCAACCATTCAATGCAACCTAGCTAACAAAGAGAGAAGCAACGAGAATGAGATGGTTAGTGACCAATTAGAAAGCAAAGGTTATCCTTGACAAGATCACAAGAGAAGAAACAAAAAAACAATACCAATCAACTATCCTTCTTACTGTTCAAATGCCACAAGATGCACAATGATCAATATCAATGATGGAAAGAATGCTCAGACTTGAGAGATACCACTGTCAACACATATTAGTTCACTGTAACCCACTGTTCAGTCAAGATCAGTCACCAATTGACAAGGTTAGTCACCAAAAGAGCAAGAATAAGAGCATAAAACACGTGTTAAGCCTTTTGTGATTAGTGTGTGACAAATTTAGTGTTTTTAGGGCCTTATTATTATTATTATTTCTCTTGAGATTAGGCACTGTAAGTAGACCCTTCAGATCTGATGCATATGACAGTATGCCAATAGGTCACTGTTGGGATAGGATTGAGGTTTCAAAACCTTGTGTCCTTCCTCAAAGACTGGTATATCAAAGCAAGCCACCAAAATCACAATGTTTGGACAACAAACAAGTGTTCTGAGCCCTCCAAAGAGCCACACTATACCTGCAACCAAAAATATAATAGCCCCAAACTGAGTTTCAGAGCTTCGAAACAAAAACACGGCGGAAATCCAGTGGTCCAACTTGCCAAGTTTCCTGCAACATAGCTTGGAGGGTATTTAGCCTGAAAATCCTTGGGGTACTTAATCTCCAAGACCTGATGGGGAAGCCTCCCTTCTGAGAATAACATCCATCCATATGACAACAAGGAAACAACTACTAAGGTAATGATGGTGGTTGATCTCATTGTTGGCCTTAACCTAGAGTGCCTAGTGAAGCTTTGCACTAGGGTGCTAGATTTTGGGGCAACAAGACCTATGCACCATTATATTTATATCTATATAAAATAAAATAAAATAAAAACTATAAAAAGCAGATTTATATCGTTGTGCCTGCCATAACTAAATCAACATATGGATTCAAATCCTGGTCGCTTTGCATATGCCATATATGTAGCATTCATGTCCTCCCATGAAGATATGCTAATGTATTAACTGTAATACCTAGGAGCAACATTATCAAGCCATCATCATTTCTTTCTGTCTGCTATTATGTATGCAAGGTACATAGCTCTAACAATTCAATCAGCAGAGCCAGAGCACCAACATATGTGTCTATTAGGTCTCATGATCAGGAGTTTTATCCTAAAAGACTTTAGCCTTTACAGAAAGGTCATCAGATAAGTCGTCACCACTAGAGCATATAATTGCAACTCCATAGAATTGAACTGAAACTTCTAGAAAAGCCTATAGAGATGGAAGCTGGAGACTCAAACAACCTTTAGACAAATTGAAAGAACTAAAACAACAACTTTGGACTTGTAATCTCAATATCATGATATGATTAATATAACAAGGATGAATGCCTCAGTTTTCAAGTATATAGATCAACTGAGTCAGGATGAAAACTTAAGTGTTGTTTTTCATAGTTTCCGAAGTTCGTTTATTCTAAACCTTTTTCCACATGCAACATTATGCATGTAATGCAATAATTATTTTTACTGCAACAACGGGTTAGTCTTCTTTTGTGGTTTATGTCATTCCTGTTGATTCTTGAAACATAAGCTTTGATTTCTATTAAATGAATATATGTATAATGCTAATAATGATTCCAGTGGAATCAAAAACATATTAACTTCAGAACAGAAATACATGTAACATAATGTTGACTTGCCTGAATGTGAACTTCAAGAGGTACTGGCCTTACACTCGGTTTGAAGTTGAAAAGACCAACTTCATCAATACCCAGCCATTCAGCCAAATCACTGCATAAAATTTACACTATAAGTAATATAACCATAAAAAGAGAACAGAAGATCACCTAGACTGGTCACATAGCTAATAGCAGCAAGATAATCTAAAATGATTTCCAACTTGCTACAATATTTATATATTTGTGCACTGTTATACAAGATAAGTGTCAGCTCTCGATCTGTAGGGTTTACATATTAAGAGCATCTAGCACTAATTCTTTCAAAAATAAAAATTGACTATCAGTGTTGAGACTTTCATTGTTGCCCATAGGCATCCAGAATTATAAGTACCAGCTAATAAAAAACAGTCAGGATATCTAATCTCCTACAGACAAGCTTTGGCCATGTTTTACTCACAAGGGCTTCAAATGTCAGGGTCTATAGCAGAAAAACTTTAAGCACCAGTTTGAACTTTGAAGATTTATGTTTAATATCTATGCTTCTCAAAATAAACATATTGGAATCAAACCCAAGATTATCATATACCAACTCATGTATTGTAATATCCTGTGGTACAAAACTGCTAAAACCTCAAAGCAGGATTTGCTATCCAATATTACATAAATAATCATATGACAAAGACTCAAATTATTGAAAAGTCAAACAGGTATTATAAGTAACCCTTACTGAGCATTGGCTAAAGCAGTTGACAAACCAACAAAGCGGATGTGGCGTGCTGTTTGTGAAGAAATAAATCTCATCCGAGAAACAATAACCTACAAAGCCAAAAAAAATTAAGTCATGAAATGTAGTAAAAGATAAACCAAAACACACAGATACATGCATGTTGCATATATAAACACATACAAACAACAATTTGTAAACGTAGTAAAAAACAAAATCCCGAAATAGTCATACTTAAACCAAACTAATTATATATGATATTCCGAATTGAATTTATTTTACCAATGGAATTGACTGAGAAAGAACCCAAATCCATAATGCTCTAGGACAATTTTCAAATGATTAGACTAAATATGAAGCATCCATTGTATCTAATGGTTGGACAAATGTTAAATGCAGGCCATTGATAAATCATTAATATTCTTGGTATGTCTGCTAGTTGTGTGGTCTTTCATTCAGCCTATGACTACTCAGATCAATTCTAGTATTAATATTGTGAGATCTTTAATTAAAACAATTTAAGAGATTGTGCCGTACAATGTCATTCAAGTCATTACTGATAATGCTGCTCATTGTAAGTCAACAAGAGCAATCACTGAGGATATGTACCTGAAGATATGTTTCTCTAGGTGTTTGGTTCACACATTGAACCTCTTGACACATGATATTATTCAGATGAAGGAAAATGATTATAAATGGAATAGGGCATTAAACAAGAAAGGGAAGAGAATGATGAAAATTATACCAATCATAGTCATCCTGAGAGCCCACCATATTTTCCTGAATCACTCTTGGAGCTACTTAAGATTGTAAAGAGTAGATTTGCAAGTTACAAACTCACCTTTAGGTGCCTTTTCAAGGTAAGAGATGTAGTGGTTAGTATGGTCTCAAGTGATTCAGTGAAAAGTTTGAAAAACAAATCTGCAACCACATCTAATAGACTTGAATTTTAGAAGGTAGAAGACAGTTCTTGATGGTCAGTTTTGGGCACAGATTAGGTATGTTATGTTGTCCACTAAGCCCATTTATAAAATAATTCAGTTTGCAAATACATACCAGTGAGTGAATGGGGAGGTGTATGAGTAAATGGACAACATGCTAGGTCAAATCAAAGACATTACTGGGCCTGCTATCCCACATTTCAGCAAGGGTACCTATAGCCATTTTTCTTCTTGGAAACACTATTGTAAACACATAAAATGCAACTCAAAGCCTTGTAGGCCATGTGATGTTATCATTCTCGTATCCTAGCCCTGTTCTGGTCGGCCAAACCTAGTTTGCTTAGACTGCACCCTTAGGTCCCTTCTTCCTCTAAAGGATTGGAGGGCTTAGGATGGACCTACTTCGACACATGGTTTAGAGGAGCCATTTGTTTTATATAGGTGATCACTATTTGTGCGGCCAGTCCAGCCCATGCCTTTAGTGCACCTACGTCTAACCCACATTTCAGCAAGGGTACCTATAGCCATTTTTCTTTCTGGGAAACACTATTGTAAACGCAGAAAATGCAACTCAAAGCTTTGTAGGTCATGTGATGTTATGTATTCTCATATCCTAGGCCTGTTGTGGTCAGCCATAGCCAGTTTGCTTAGACTCTACTCTTAGGTCCCTTCTTCCTCTATAGGCTTAGAGGGTTTAGGATGGACCTACTTCAACACTTGGTTTAGAGGAGCCATTTGTTTTATAGAGGTGATCACTATTTGTGCGGCCAGTCCAGCCCATGTCTTCAGTGCACTTACGCCTTGTCCACATGGTCACCTATCATAGAGTCTGTGTGCATTCTCTAGCTTTGGTATATTATTCATTTTCAGTTCTCAACATGGAAGTCTCACGGTTCACAACATTTCACATTTCACAGCAAATCAGTACAGACAGTTGACAGTGGACTGTATGGCACAATGTACTGATGGGTAAGCATACATAATATAAGTGAAATGGTGGCTGTCCAGATGATAGAAAAGTATCACAGAAGTTAATTGACACAGAAGTGTACGCACTGAGCACATTGGTGTCTGTACAGATTCAACATACAGTCTGTGAAATTGCTATATAGATTGCTACAAAACAAAAGTGCTGATTTCTGAGGTGTTTTAACTTTTAACCCACAATTTGGCCAAGTTTGGATTTGATACCAAATGTAGAAAACAGGTTCCTGCAATTGTTTATTAGAATGCTGAAGATTGATTGATTGATTAGAATAATAGGACTGTGGAAATATAAATGCTCTTAGGAATGATCATGTTCCAATGAGCCCCATGATGGTATACTTATAACTTATAAGCAGAGACTGGATACAATGTGAGGCAGTATGTGCCCTTTGACCTTTCATTAAGCCTAATGATTATTATTTGTTATAATTATTATTGTGTTGATGATGATGATTATATTTAATATTAATATGCTTATTATAATACTTTAAGAAATTTCTCTTTCAGGGGCCAAGCTCGAGAACTGTGTAACCAACTATAGTGGTCCTCCTGCATTAAACGTGAATCTGTGACCTTTTTACGTAATGAATAATAAAGTGTTTGATCAATAATATCTATAATCATGCCTTTCGACGTTTTATGTTTTACTGTTTTCTACCATATCTGTTCTTTAACATTTTACATATCAATGTAGTACTGTTTTTGTGCGTATATCCATATCTTAACACACCCCCAACATGAAGAATCCTGATTTGACAAAGTCATGCCAGCACCTACAACTGATGGAAACCCTGATCATAAACCATAAATTTTGTGACTTCTGTAAAAGAACACATGTTTTGGAGTTTCATACATGCAATACAAAAGCCTAACAGCTCATAAAATATATACCGGTTATTAGATATCAAAATATCAATTGGACATGTTCTAAAGAGTATAATTGGATGTTCAAAAGCATACCTCAAGAATAGGCCCACGATCTGCTCCAAGTAGATGAATTTCATCTAATATTAGGAGTCCAACCTGTTCCATTCATATTTCCAATGGAAAGTCTACTAATCAGAAGCTTAAAATCTCAGTAAAAAAAGATATATCTGTTCATCTCAGTATTTCTACCCAAGGAACATTTTGAACTCAAAATCTATAAGCACTACAAACCTTCATAACATAACTACGATTCTGCCAACTGCGGCTAATACCATCCCATTTTTCTGGAGTGCATATAATTATATCTGCTGAAAGGAGTGTTTTTAAATCTGGAGTGAAATCACCAGTCATCTCAACCTGAAAATGATTTCAAAAATAAATTTCTAAATGCTATCAGGCTGACTAAATATTTTAGAGAAAAGTAAGTTTTCATAGCAAAAAAGATTCTGAAGAGAAAGCTTGCATTCATACCATTTTCTTTCCCAAAGAGGGTACAAGCCCTTTCTTCCAGTCATTCATTCTTTCTCTTACAATGGCCTTCATTGGTGCAATGTAAATAACCTGCATATATATTTTTACAATTCATTTTTGTATTTATATTAATGTATAATTAAAACAAACAAACAACAAAAAGAAAATATCAGACCATCACATGGTGGCTATCTAAACTAGTGCATCCGAACATTATAAAATAAATAAACTACATTTCAAAACAATGCAGACTCAAAACTAATCTAGAAATGGCCATGTATAGTACAAATGTTACAAGTTGAACATCAAAGAATGCAGTCATGCACACAAACTTAAGAAATCCCACATTTCATAAACATCTTAATCTACCTTCATATCTGGTTGGGTATTGAAGAGATGGAGCATGGAAAGCTCTGCAGATATTGTCTTCCCACTTCCTGTTGGTGCACCTAAAAGGACATTCTTGTCTGTGTGGTACAGAATATGAAATGCCTGCGAATCAAGTCATAGCCTCTTGGGGTCTCATTAATTAAAACTTGGCAAAACGAGAATACAATAAAGCTGCCAACTCAAACTAATGTAAAATTATATAGATCATTAAATGTCCAATTTATGGTGCAGGGGATGCATAATATTGCAGAAGTGAACTATGACCTGAGTTTGAATTGGGTTGAAATGTGAAAACTTATACAACCCCTCATAGATCCTGTTGCCAAGAGCAGTAACAGGAAGTGGTCTCAAGTCAAGAAGCTCGGTATGTGGAGTATGTAACTAGATAACCAAACAAACCAAGTTAGCAAACACGTAAGTGAGGAGAATTGAATCTTGCAGATAATATAGAATTTAACTAAGATTGATTTGTATATATGATTTATAATATAGCATCAAAAAAATTTCCATAGGAATAAGGGGAGAAAGAAACCTCTGGTAAAATGAGATGCTGAAAGGACAAGGTATGGAAGACTTCTGCCTGCAACCAACTGTCTGAAATAGCTCGTATGTAGTATTGAGGTGGACATGGTTCAAATATAGGTACCGTGAATGTAAGTTTCTGTGGACCTGATCTCGCCATTCTTTTTGTCAATGTGAACAGTTCCGAATGATAGATATGCTCATTTTCAGAATCCTGCAGGAAGCAAATAATAAAAATTAGGCATGAAATCAATGTACTAACATAACGTCTAACAATAAGAAAGAAGGAACAGTGTCAATGCCCAGAGCTGATGGAAGGAAGTATCATCGGACTCAATCAATCAAAGAGTATCATGGAAAATTACTTTCAAGAAAATTAAAGCATCTGATATCTAAATATATCTAAGAGCAAGTCAAACCAGATAAAACCCATGCATTTGTCTCTAGAAGAACAAATGCAGTAGCTATAAAGCAGTACAAAAAAGATAGGATCATAGGACAGATATGGTTACCAGAAGACATCAAAGAGATCTAGTAACGGAGTCAGCCAAAGGAACTAGAAACCAATGGAATCAAAAATGTTGGAAAGAAAAAGGTTTAAAGAAATAAATTGATAATTATTTGAAGTTCAAAAAATGACCTATAGTAGTAAGGAGTCTACATGCATCTAGAACCTAGCAAAAGGAGAGCAAATACAAGCATATCATCAACATGCCGACATCTAAGTTACATGAAATTTCGAAATAGGTATGGGTTTCCAAACCCAAGGCAGCATGGAAATCTATCCCCAAAAGATTTTAGAAAATAGTGGAACAGGGAATTAGAAACTAAAAAATATAAAATATTCGAAAAATTACATTTTTGTAGCAAAGAACATAGTACCTCAACCAAGATCCACCAACGCTCAGCAGCACCATGCAAACGATCCTTCCAGACAAATTCTGGAAATATTATGAGTTCAACCTGCAAATGGTCATTCACAAAGCACAGTCATCTATTCAAACCAAATTATATAATCCTATATCTTACCAATGTTGGTTAAAATATATATACCATCTGTGAATAGAAAGTAAGGTAATTTTCCAGTGTCCTATTTACCTGTAGCACAGTTCGTGTGATAGGACTTATATTTGCAGACAAATGAATAAATGGAAAGCTTGCCAGACACTGCTTAATCATCTGTGTTTGATGCCAAAAAGAGAGTACCATATTATTAATTTATTTGTTCTTATTTTTTTCACTTATTTTCAGATATAAATCTACAAAATTGACGAAGTAGTTCAGGACAGTGTTTAACTCTATTAAAACAATGATTTAATATAATTGAGCGAACCTTTCCACCAGGAAAATAGCGAATCAAAGCACCAATTTCATTTTCCTCCATTTCATAGAGATGGTCTAACCGAGCATCCTTATCTTCAAGTTTCCTCAATATCTAGTCATCAAGCAACAAAAGTCAGTTACTCCACAAACATAAGAAGTGGCATAAATGGAAGAAAATCAGAGGACACAACTCTGCAAGACCTCTAGAGAGAGCTCCTTCTCAAATTGCCTAAGAGGATGTTGATTAGGCCAAATCCGCCGATCCACAGCTTTGCAATATTCTAAGAAAAGAGCAGTCATTGTACACCACCCTCGGCGTAGACAGATTTCAAATAGTGCACGCATGATTCGACCAAGGCTTTGACTTATATAATTGGCATCTGCAACTAATGAGAAATTTTCAAATGTACCACGTGATATATATGCCTGCAGATAAAAACAAAAAAGCAAAAACAAATAAATCCACAAGAATGGGAAAAAATTAACAGGTGGGAACAACGGGAAGATACATGGAAATAAGTTAATCCATAAAACAAGCATAGCAATTAAAACTCCCTACTAATTGTATAATGCATATTGATGATTTTGAGCATAAATTCACATTCCTTGGAAAAAAATGAATCCAATCGACCTGATTTCATTGACATGTGAGAACTTGCTATTTTCTGCAGTGCCTATTTCTAGGCATGCTATCTTTTGCAGGATTCTAGTAGTTATCAGCATTGTTCATCTTTTCTTATTTTTAAAGGGGACTGTTATTTTTGGTATCTATATTTATAGCAAGTCACGCCTGCGAAATGACAAGTAGTCATGGATAAAGAAGCCATGTGGCAACAACATGGTAATGATATGGTAGTGATGTGGCATTGCACGCCATCACATTTTGGGATCCTTGTTGGACTTCAGTTCACTCGATCTCACTTGTGATAAGTCATCTCTAGTTCACTTTTTATTGTTGAGTCAAATAGGGCAACCTCATTGTTGTTCACTCATCTTCAATTGAGTCATCATCAGATCAATCATCTTTAGTTCAAATAAGGGTGCATGAGCTTGCACGAGGAAGGCACCTTGTTGGACTCCACTTAGTCATCCTTAACTGAGCTGAAGAGAACAAATGGTTCGTGTTCACTTGACTTCACTTCAAGCAACGTGCATAAGGGAGTTAAAGGAGTGCATATCTTTCTCCTTACTTCACCTTACTCCACTACACTAGAGAGAACACATGAACTTAGCTTCAAATCACCTCTCTTCACTTATCTTCAACCAGGGCACATGAGAGAGTTCAACAGGAGCATGCAAGAGATCGCCCCTATTCACTTCATAAAGGATGCATGGAGAAGCCACATGGCCTTTCCTTCACTTCGACTCACTTCATCATGAGTTAGGGAAGGCACATTGCATGAGCCAGGCACCTCCATTAGCAAGATCACAGATCTCTGAAGTGAAGTTGAATCGCCATTGTTTGCCACAGTTTCTTCAAGAGCATTCAAAAACACTTCATCTCCATCTCCTCTTCTTCTTTCCTTACTATCTACATTTTAAACTTCTATAGCATGTGTAGTAGAATACAATTTTCTGCTCTGATAATTACTTCCTAATGATTTTCAAACAGTATTTCTTATGCCACTGATATCATCGAATAATTACACACATAAAATCTCAACTGTAAATGCAACGAAAACAATAAAGATCATAGAAAGACAGCCATGCACAATAGACACAATACTTTTTCCCTAGGAAACCCAACCTTGCAAGAAAGCCCAACAATATTTTCTTGAGGAGAAATTGTCTTTCAGCAAAGTTTACAAATCAGAAACTTGTCTAGAAATCTGCACCAATATTTTCAAAATACCAATCAAACTTCATCAAACAACTGCTAGTCAGTACTAGTCAAAACCAATCAAAACAACTCGGTCAACGTTGGTTAAACAGTCAAATTCTGTGGTCAACTCGGCCTTGTCAAACTTGGCCCTGTAGTCAAATCCACACATGCAGCGGTGGTCAAGGTCTGCAATCAACCCACATGTAAAAACTAGTAAACACTCGGTCAAGTTGCAGTCAACTTAGCCAGATAGTCATGGCCAAACTCAGTCAACGTCTCACAAGTGTAGCCTCCAAGATGCTGGTAAAACTTGGTCAAACAGATTCACACGTGCAGCCACAAGAAGAGAGACAGAAATGACGATGACAGATCAAAGATGACCCTTAGCAAATAGATTTCTCCCTGCCTGAATTTTCTCCTCTACTAGAAAAGATTGAATATGAAAAGAATGAGGGAAGTGTTTGTTAATGTTTCAAAGACAAATTTAGACATGCAAGTGAAAATTGGTATGAGCACCATACATGTAATGAAAGAGGTTGGAATAGTATTACTCGAGCAAGAATCAAGAGGATCCTTGGAGGTGGCAGACATGTTACATGTCCCAGACCTAAAGATGAATTTGCTCTTAGTCTCAATTCTAGAGGACGAATGGTATGATGTTGTGCTCCAGAAAGGACAGTTATTCATACATTTAGAGAGATCTACCCAGGACACAGCAATAAGGCTTGGTGTCAAGAAGGTTAATTTCTTCAACCTATAGGGCCAACCTGTAAGTAGATCCTCGGGGAATTTGGACCAAGGATCAATGTTAGTGACAGAGATTGAGTGGGGGGATCTGACGATTGGGCTGAGACCAAGGACTCAATTTTCTCATTTGGAATATGAGCAAGAGGCCTCCTCTAGATCTGTCAAAACTAGTTGGTATGATGTAACATTAAAGGATTCTAACAAGCATGGTTGGGAGAAACACATCTTCAGTGCAGATTCCAACGTAGGTAACAAGGAAGTCTTCTAGTTCAGAGTGCGTAGGTACAACAATGAATGATGTGATGGGATTGGAGACAGTTCCAGGTGGAGGAGGTTCTTCCAGAAGTACCTCCCTCGCTAAGAGGGAGTGTTGATTTTTTGTAGCTTGAGCAAGTACTTATACACAGGCCTTGTGTCTAGGTGTGCAGAAGTTGCCCACATTCTCTTTAGAACACTTGCTCTAGTGTGAGCAAGTTGCTAATGTAACTTAGCCTGAGTATAACTTAGGAAAAAGCACATATTAATATGTTGGCTTATTGGGCTAAAAGAAATTTAGGAAATGTAAAGTAAATTACTTCAGTAAGTTTTAATCTTAGCGGTTGATCTCAAGTGAGGCGAAATCTAATCATAATCATTAATCTCTTTGATATTAGGGTTAGGGTTAGGGATTTGGTTCAATGTAAAGTTAAAAACAAAGGTTGAGGAGAGAAGAAAGATACACTACAATGGCACAAGATTAAGAGCCACATCTTACTAATAAGTGTGCTAGGCCCAAGTGAGTGTAGAGAGGTTGGAGATCTAGATCTGCAAAAAAGATCAAGAACTGATCTAGGGAAGATCTGCTGGATCAGATCTACATTAATTGCATTCTATATTTTCTCAGGTGGGTCATTATCCCATGACAGGAGCCCATATAAGTTTGGATTTTTTAATGAAAAGCTTATTGGGCGGGAATATGATTTGTCATTATGAATGAGATGGGTTATTTAAATTTGTTTCTGCTGAATTTGTTAGGAACCTAGCTGGATGTTTATTTAGTATATCAGTTTTTCTTCCAGGAATTAAATACCAGGTGCCAAGTTGGAAGAACTTTAACATGTAGTAGATATGTGGGTCTCCTCCTATACAATACATACAGTACAGTTTTTCTTCATTGTTGGCCCATTTCATTGATTTTCCTGCAAAAAGTGGATACTAAACCACAAGCTACAATTGTTGTGGCAGTACGTTTCTTGTAAAAAAATCTTTCATAAACCCTATCTTGTGGCAGTACATTGATGGAAATCCAATAAACCCTATCACCAAGGAAATCTACAATAAATCATGGAATAAAACCTCAAATCTAAATATGGAAAAATCAATAGCATTTATGGAATTTGGACGTTTGAAGAATAGTTACGCAACAAGAAAATATAAGGGACAAACAGCTACAACAAATTGGAAAAAGTTAAATCAATGCATAGTATCCATGTAAAGGAAACTAGACAACATTAGATTATCAAAGATCAGCATTGAAAAGAATCTTTTATGGATGGATGAATAAGCAATAGTTGCAGCAACTTGTTTTTTCATTCAACAACCAATCAAGAAGCTTTGCTTCATACAACAACACTCTAATGTGTTCCAGCCTACGTATGCAAATCATGAAGCAAGTGTGAAAGCTAAGGTTAGAGATGGAGCATCTCTAAGAGATTCTAGACAACTAGGGTGGACCTACACTACAACTAGGAAGAAACCTAGTACAAGTCAGCAAGTTTGCACAAAGGTGTAATAGAGCCACAAGCATAGCAGGAGTTGGACACCAACTTCATCTTGCAATGACAAACAATTCCCAACTCTAACACTAACCATTTTCTTAGGGCCAAAGGCTCTTGATCATCCCAACAATTATTGCAATTGACTACACAACAAACGGATGTTGAATCACCGATAACTACATGAAGCCTCACCTTGAATGATCATGACCAACATCCTCCCAACGCTTGCATGAAAGCTTTTTAGTTAGGTTATTATCAAGCTTTGGACCTTTCTTTTGATGCTTTTAGTTATCTTGTGACTATGCACTATTACAATATGGCTTTATGTATTTAGGAGTTCTGGTTTAGGCCAATGCAGAGTTTTGAGTTCTGGACAAATTTTTCTTTTGCTTGAGAAAGCTGCATTAGAAACCCTTCTTCTTTTTCATAGCAAATATTTGTACATGTTGCTTATACTAATACTTAAATGGAGCTTTAAGTCAGGAAAGTTGCAACTAGAAACCAAAAATCTGAGGAATTCTTATCACTTGGTTTTGGTCATACCTAAAACGATTAACAACAAAATTTTCAGCGCAAAGCTGTTTAAAGGGGGTTACTTTGTAATAACCCTCATGGGGCTGTATTATAAAGGGCTTGTTACCCACCACTTCGTGGGTGATATCCCTAGGAGAATTTTTTCTTCATGATGAGCCTCAGCTGGCAGCCCCTTGATGCCTCCTACTAACTTGTTGTGCCATTTTTCTGCTACCTGAGCCAGCCCTGTGGTCTCTCACCCACCTGTATTGATCGTATGTTTGAAGGTGGGCCTCCCAAATCTAGAGGTATGTCTTGTCATTTGTGTTGGCATTATGACACAGGTTTGGCGCTATGACTCAGGTGTTGTCCTTGATGGCAACTCACTCAAATGACAGGTCACAGTTCAAGCTCTTAGAATGAAAGAAAAAGAGATATACGCAGGTTCCTCTTAACCAATTCGTGTATGCACGCGAGTTCAACAATCAAAAGGTGCGTATACACGCAGGTTCGACGATCAAAAGGCGCATATACGTATGCACGCACTTTCATGCACGAAAAAGCGCGTACATGTGGGAAAACTTATTTTTAGTCCATGGTATTTAGTCCTTGGTATTTGGACCTATGGCTTTGGTCCATGGTATCTCGTCCGACGTGTTGAACCCAGGTATTGGGTCCATAGTAATGGTTCTAAGTGGTTTTGGGCCGTGGTATTAAGGCCTAAGACTATAAAAGGGGAAGGAGATCATTAGGCAAAGTGATTCACTCAAGTATTGAATATCGTATGAAGAGAAAGATCTCGAATACTTGTCATTGGGTTATAGTGCATAGCTGGATCTGAACCCAGGAGGAACCTGAGCACTAGAAGAAGGATAAGTTCTATTGAAGGGTCAAGATCTTAAGTCTTGAAGAGAAGTATCTTTGTGTGATTTTTGATCTGTTACATTTGGCGCATGACTTGATCTATAAATCTGATAAACTGGGTATAACTGATGTCTGAATTTTTTAAAAGGGTATACAGATTCCTTAATAGGCGGGATTGTTGCTCCTCTCTCTGATGGCCCAACAGGCTAATTGGAACTCCTTAAGAGGCTATATATTGATGTTAGATACATTCATTTGTAGAATCACTTGACTTGGGATCTCCCTTATCATAGAGAATTTTTGCACTTTTTCCTTGATGGATATTTTTGGAGAAGGATGAATTTTGACGTATGGATTTGGGCTACTTCTCTTGCCTTGGAGCTTTATTGAGCAAACGAAATGCTGGTTGGATTTACGCTGTAAGCAAATCTTGATGCTATTATTCTTTTTGCTGCATACTGCTCAATCTAGTTGCATTGTCGAAATGTGGGATTGGCCTTGTTTTTGCTAATTTAATGTATGGACCAATGTTATATGAATGAAATATCCTAGAGATTTATTTATCTCTAGAAGCTTGCATCATTTGCTTTAAAGTATAAATGCTTGAAGGTCACTTTTCTTTTCTTTCTCTCAACATTGGACGAAGTTGACTTTCTGGGCCTCCTTGATCAAGAAACCAAGTTCTTACTCATCATTATCCTTGACTCCATATCCCCAAGTGAACTAGGAACTGATCCCTCAAAAAGAGTGATCATTTCAACCCTCATTTAACTAGTTTCCCCTTTTCCCCAAGTCTAGCCCCATTAGGTCACCTAGGGCATCAATTTCCCAGGAATTGACCCAAGGAAAAAATTTGATCTCTTATAAACTACTGCACTGGTGGGTCCCTCCTTCCCCTCCAAATTTGAGACAATTCTAACAGTGGAATCTTCGAGAATTTCAAGCCATTGAATTGTGCCTAGGCATCCCCAAGGCTAGACCTCAATAGGATCAATTCAACCTTTTGAAGAAAGTATTCTTGTTTGGTCCTTTCCCCTCACCTTGTCTAGGATAGGAACATCATTGGTTGCTACATTCCATCCCTGAACCTGGGTTGGGTCCACTTGGCCCCGTGTGGTCCCACTTCTCAATAAAGACTATTTGTCAAGGACCATTTGGGAATCTAAATTTCCCAAGGATTATAGGGATTGGGAAACTTGTTCGTAAGCCTATCATTTCTCCCTCAACCCTCCAATCCTCACCCTTTATCCTTGGTGGACCAAGCCCCTTGCTTAAAGAAAAAGCAAGCTCCATTCTTCACTCCATCCTTGGGAAAGGGTTTTCGAGGTCACTTCTCACCTATCCAGTGACATATACTTTACAAGTGAATCCCTACACTACCGGGACTCCTACCATCAGTGAAAGTCCGTAAAAAGTAGAGAGACTTAGTTGCAGTGACAGTGGGCAAAGCCTCCACAGTTGCCCTCTTAGGAACCCCTTTAGGTCCCCTACTGGTTTGAGTGGTAACAGGGCTCAATAGTCAAATGATGTCACATAACACAAGGAGACAGGACAACGAGAATACATGGATACAAGTTTCCAATATGGGACATGTCAACCTTGGAAACAGAGCATGGGGGACACACACACATAAAATGAAATATAGACATCAAGACCCAACAAGGATGAAAAACACATAAGAGATTAGATTATTCAATACATGACATTAGATAGAAGTTTAGAAGTTAGAACCATACTCAGCAGTTTTCTCAATAAATCATTAAATGTAATCAAAATCAAAACGTATTGCATAGAAGGTGGGAATGCCAATGGAAAATATAAAATAGGGTAACTGTAGATGGAAGAATCACATACCTCATCACTGTGAGTGGTTCTCCTCCAAGTCAAAGTCATCAAAATCACCACCACTACCACTACTCTCTCCTCCATCCTCCTCATCCTCTATATACAATCCAAGATCTGCCTTGGTATCCAACATGTCCAGACATGTCTAGGGCACGTGTCCTAGCATGTCAAATGCCTGACTTGCAGGATAAGGACATGGGACCCCTGAGGGACATGATCTGTAACTTAGGGAAACAGTGGGTCATGACTTTAGTGGGCTTACATGGCCAATCAACGGGAACTAGTGTAAGAGGTCAATAAAGTTATAACTTATTATTTTACACATTCACTTATGATTATTCTATTGGGCCATATTTGGCTTATTTGGAGTTATCCTAATATCTTAATTATTGTGTAACTCATCATATTAATACCTTTCAAAGCTGTCTTACGCGTGAATGTTTGGTGCACATTGTCTGTGTCAGGTTTATCATGCTTTATTGTGTGTTGTGTTAATTACATCATCAAGAAAATTTGGTTTAACTCGGAAATCAAAGTAGGTAAAAGCCAGCCATAGCTTGTCAAAATCTGGACAAACCTTCCAGCAGCTTCACTCTAGTTCTCTTGTCCTATGTATTATGCAGTTTGTACTTTATAATGTCTAGGGGAAAAGATGACAGTTTAAAAACAAATCTGTGAATATCGTACTCATGTGAAAATGCTAAAGAGAAAAAAAAAAATAATGCACAATACTAAAAAATTATTGTATCATTAACTGTAAATTATGTACCCAATTAAAATATCAGAAAAAACAGAAATGATTATGAGAAAAGTTAACATTGTGGTACTTTGGCGAGCATCTGTAAACATGCTAAGACGACATCATGATTCAAGGAGGCATTAACGCTGGAAGTTCCAGTCATATATCACCAAATAAGAAGCTATATTAAAACTAAGATATTGTAATTCTCCATAGACCATAAAGGTGAACATAATTACTCGTGTAGTATTCTGAAAATAAGCTTATCCACTTCAAATGGTTTTAAAGAGTAACACAACGAACCTGAATCAAAATAGAAATTTTCCCATATTTATCCTCAGGGCTACCTCGCACTTCCAAGGGGCATAACTTGTGGCGTAAAGTTTCTAGCTCATGCAGCTCCTCCTCTCTGACCATAATATTGTCAAACTCGGATGAGTGAGCCACAAGATTTATAAGCTGCACAAGTAACAGGACATTTTTCAAGTATGATATGTATCTATCCAACATTCAAATATAAAAATAAAATGAATTGTCTGCTCTTAGCAACAAAAATAAATGCTCAACGTATCAAAAGAACACACACCTCACTATCACTCATATGCTGTCTTAGCATCTCATTATAAGTCTCAACGCTAACATACTGAATGTAGAAGTGGCTAGCTATACGACCAAGTTCTGTGCCATAAAAGTTGCCACTCTTCTCATCAAACCTGATCATTTTTGCCTTGTCTAGTGCACGAGCAGCATCTGTAACAAGTGCTCTTCTTCTTGCAAACAATGACGGATCTGCCATAACCTGCCAGCAAACAAATACAGAAATTATGCATTATAAAGAAAAAAAAAACTATCCCAATACATACTCAGAACTGTTGAGAAACAATGACATGAACAAAATCACAAGCACAAAGAAGACATGCCTCCATCCATTATGGGAATTCCATGCGAGCATCTATCAATAACCAAACAGAAGGATATAAAGGACAAAAGTGCATTCTCCACTGCTGACCAACCTAGGTCATGAGATTAGTCACTAGAGGCACAATGCCCATCAACAATAACCGAAAAAGTGCTAAAAGAAGTTGCCAATAAGATCGCAATATTAGTTGATAGCTTAACACCTAAATTTATTGCTAACATGTCACTAATGAATTTCATAAGAATGAAACTGCCATTGTAAACATCATTACATGCCATTCAATAGTATATAATTTGAATGTTTTATTAGTGTGTATTATGAAGTTGTGAGCTTTTGGGCTGGTCATCAAGCATTGAGACAGAATCAAATAAGAAGGGAGGACTGCCCACATGAGGAGATGAGAGGAGCTTCCTGTGAGATTGAGACAGATGCCCTCAAGGAGACCTCTTCTCACTCACCCAAAGACTTGGATCATGTCTATGATCGGGCCCATCCTATGTTCAATCCACTTTGTTACCCCTCATATCGCATGAGGTCATATCCAGCTGCATAAATCAGATTCTGGTACATCCATTGACCACTTGACAGGTGAAAGGGCTATTTAATGGATGCACATGCTTCCCCTGGCATAACCATTATGATATATTTTTATATTGACTAACTGCTCAACGGTTAGGTGTGTGATGTTCAAACCGAAGTGGGTAGCGTAGAGACATTGGCATATGCCCCCAGGCTTAGCAGCAGCACCAACAATACTTTGATGCATTTCCAGGGGTATGATGCTATGACAGGCATATGACATGAGCACTTCAGCTGATTATGCTTTAGTGAGAGATGGTTAGATGAGATTAATCACACATTTTGCCTAGGTGATGATGCCTCATAGCACATTGGGTTATATTTCAATTGATGATGGCACAATTTTTGGTTATATCATTTATGGGACTGTGCCTAGCTTATTCATTAGTTTTACCATGGTTTCGAGCTGATTATTGATGGATTTGATGATATCACACCCTCCTAATGGGATGGTATATATAATGGTATGCTTTTGGTGATTATTTCTCATTAGCAATGCAAGATACTACAGTTTATGATGAAGCGACCCCTTCCTTGTACACATTTTCATGTTGATACGATTATTTTGAGATAGTTCGACTTCCTTTTGACCTTGTGTAGCCTCCATTGCTTGAGCGCTTGGGTTCTCTTGCCTACTCACACATTGAAGATGTATTGTTTGGAAAACTACCATAGTATTTTGAAGGAGAGTGACCGTTATTGCACACATCATGAGGTTCTGATCTTAATATATCATTATTTTATTCTTGAGATAAGTCATTCCCTTTGATCTTGGACATAGTTGAGGTTGTATTGAGGTGTTAGTTGCATATGGGAGAGGAAGCACACTTTTGGAGACTGTTGAAAAGTATACCTAGGTTCAGTCTTCATAATGACATGTGTAATTATGATTTTATGTAATTGATGTAAAGAAGAAAATAAAATTATTTTTGTAATGCTTGTCTCATGGGTTTCATGAGCAACGAATTTTATTTTTAGTTAAGGCTCCCATTGTGAGCCTTTAGGATGAGTCACCATGTCATAAAAGTCTATTGAGTCAATGTCATGTGTGGAAGACCCTTATTGGGCATGTTACATATGTATATGAGTCATTAAAAGACCCTCCAAGACCAAGCTCAAGCACCTCCTTCAAGTCGGCCTAAAGATATCTCTAGAAAGGCATGTCGGACTTGTCACTAGAAGTCGGCTTATTTGATGGGCAGATCACTATAAATAGGGCAGCTCGGCCCCCAATTGAAGACAAGAAACTCGGTCAAGCAATCTGTAATAGGAAAAAGAGCGAAGATCACAAGGAGCAATCCCATAACCAGCGAAGTAAAAGGAAAGAAGAGTGAGGAAGTCTTGCATTGTTTTAGGGTATTTTCTCTTCACATGTGTGATAAAAATTAGGATTTCTGCAGTAGGGTTATAACAGTCCCTAGAGAAACCACTAAGGAAATCACCTATCATTGTTCATGTTGGCCGAAGTCTTAAGAAGAAGTCTCCAAGCTAAGCCTAGGAAGAAAGCATCTCAAATCTCCCTTTATCAGCTCACACATGCAGAAATGCAAAGGTATAAGCAAGCCGAAGATTGCAGATCTACGGAAAGAAGCCGAAATTTCAAAGTAGCTGAGATTAGCAGTGAAGGAAGGTAGTTTGACTAATGTTGACTTGGTCAAGAAGAAGAAGCTGGAAAGAAGGGTTTGTGACTTGGTCTTGGAGAGGTTGTGTCAAGGGTCTTGGTCTTGGTGTTTGTTAATTCAAGTCTCTATCAGAGGAAGAATTCGTTTCGGTTTTCCTCTCAAGTTGGACAGGTTTTGGCCCTGGCTGATCGTCTACATTCTGTGTCTCTTATCTCTTCATTGTTTATGCTTTGGTAGTTGTTTGATGAAGAAGAATACTATAATAATCTAACTTAAGAGAAGATCCTAATCTAAAGAAGTAAAAATCATTCAAAAGCAGTTATCATTAGAAGAGAAATCACTTAATTACTACGCCCTAGATTTCTCAACATGGTATGAGAGCTAAGGTGACAAATCAAGGAAAGGGCATCTCATTAAGGGACACACAAGCTCTCAAGGATCAAATCAGTTTTTGCTTGCAGACTTTCCTCACCTAAAAGAAAAATGAGGTATGTATGCTTGAATTCAATATTGCAGAGTCACGTCATATGGTTGCAGTAACATGCTCTATCTCGAGAGCATGAACAAAAGAAAGGATATCCACCTTTGAAAGGATGCAAGAAGGCATGGGTTGCACATTAACTAGATGAAATCAACATAATATGTCCCCATATGAAATATGAGGTGGTTGACAATAATTGGAGGAACTTTGATTAAAAGTTCCTAGGAAGAAAATGTGTGAAGAAAGGAAGGAATCATGAAATATGCAACTATGAAGAAGGCAATCAACATCCAAGGACTAGAAGATTTGACTAGGATATCTCCATGAAAGATATGAAGACTCTGATAAAGTATGATAAAAGAAAGAGACCCTTGACAGTATATATCTTTTGGAGATGTGTCAATGCATATGCAAGATGTTGATGCAAACTAGAAGATGTCATGATGAAAGACCATCACAAAGGTAATTTTGATTTAATGTTCATTTCTTATTTTTTGAATAATATCTGTATGGACTTATGCAAAGTTGCCAAGGGAAGAGTTGTGGATGTCTTCCACTATTAATGGCCATGTAGCTAGATGAAAGATCCTTAAGGAAACATGGCATGAAGAAAGCAGGAAAGAATGAAGGAGGACCAGATATGGACTAATGGATCACTTTCCAATGAAAGGAATGATGACATGACTGACTCATAAATGAACGTGATGGATGGCTTGTTCCCTACAAAGAAGTCCCAAAAGATGTAGACTCTATGACAAAGAAAAATTCATGACATCAAAGGAAGGAGATCTACAAGCAGTTGGTTGCCCCATGATCTCCACCTAGAGAGTTGTTGAAAGCAAGTCCCTGGTCAAGAGGGAGCTTGCTCAAGTCCCTAGTTAAGAGGGAGCGTGGGTACATTCCTTCAGTGGAATGAGTATGTCCTCCCTAAGTTGAGAGGGAGAGATAGACACATCATTCTTGTCTTCATTTGGGAAGACATAATGGAGGATTGGGTAAACATTTGGCATCTGATACGTTTTAAGGATGAGCTAGGGCATCCAAGATAAGAGTAATCATAGAGTACCAATATTCTTTGAGGACTGGGAATCCAAGATAAGAATAGTCTTGGTGGAACATACTCTGAAAGAACTCGGGTCGGGTATGCTCCGAGAGAGACAATGATGAGGGTGTCTATACATCATTGGTCTCGCCAGTCTTTGAGCTCTGACCTTATGGAGAGATAGAGTTGTTAATCAAGGCCTTGCTATGTGACAATGTTGGTTGATATGATGCTATACAGATGAGGTACCAATCCAATTCTTCTTATGAGAATTCTTCAGATTGAGAATGTCCAAGTACCTTGTATGGATTATGAATACCTCCCTAGTTAATAGGGAGTGTTGAAAAGTATAACTAGGTTTGATCTTCATAATGACGTGTAATTATGATTTTATGTAATTGACGTAAAGAAGAAAATAAATTTATTTTTGCAATTCTTGTCTCATGGGTTTCATGAGCAAGGAATTTTATTTTTAGTTAAGGCTCCCATTGTGAGCCTTTAGGATGACTCATCATGTCATAAAAGTATATTGAGTCAATGTCGTGTGGAAGACCCTTATTGGGCAGGTTATATATACATATGAGTCATTAAAAGAACCTCCAAGACCAAGCTCAAGCACCTCCTTCAAGTCGGCCTAAAGATATCTCTAGAAAGGTGTGTCAGCCTTGTCACTAGGAGAAGTTAGCGTATTTGATGGGCAGATCACTTTAAATAAGGCAGCTCGACCTCCAATTGAAGACAAGAAATTCAATCAAGCAATCTGCAATAGGAAGAAGAGCGAAGATCACAAGGAGAAGTCCCATAACTAGCGAAGTAAAAGGAAAGAAGAGTGAAGAAGTCTATCAATGTTTTTGGGTATTTTCTCTTCACATGTGTGACAAAAATTAGGGTTTCTGTAGTGGGTTATAACAGTCCCTAGAGAAACAACTAAGGAAGTCACCTATCATCGTTCATGTTGGCCGAAGTCTTAAGAAGTCTCCAAGCTAAGCAAGGGAAGAAAGCATCTCAAATCTCCCTCTATCAGCTCACATGTGTGGAATTGCAAGGTATAAGCAGGCCGAAGATTGCAAATCTGTGGATAGAAGCCAAAGATTGCAGATCTGCGGAAAGGAGCCGAAGATTGCAAATTTGTGGAAAGGAGCCGAAATTTCAGAGTAGCTGAGATTAGCAATGAAGGAAGGTAATTTGATTAGTGTTGACTTGGTCAAGAAGAAGAAGTTGGAAAGAAGGGTTTGTGACTTGGTCTTGTAGAGGTTGTGTCAAGGGTCTTGGTCTTAGTATTCGTCAATTGAAGTCTCAAAAAGAAAAATAATTCATTTGGGTTTTCCTCTCAAGTTGAAGAGATTTTGGCCCTGGCTGATCGCCTACATTCTGTGTCTCTTGTCTATTTATTGTTTATGCTTGGTAGTTGTTTGATGAAGAAGAATGCTATAATAATCTAACTTAAGAGAACATCCTAATCTAAAGAAGTAAAAAGCATTCATAAGCAGTTATCATTAGAAGAGAAATCTCTTAATTACTATGCCCTAGATTTCTCAATAGAGACCACAAGTGCCACTTGAAGTGGTGTTTTCACATATTTTGTATAGCTTTGGTTGACCTGGTTACGATGGAGGCCACACATGCTACCTATCCTCATACATTGGCATTGCTTGCCTTTGCATGCATGCATGCCCCTCCTCGATTTCAGTTAGCTCATCTACAACCTTGCACTAGTCTAGATCTCATTGTTTTCATTCTCTCTTGGTCTTGGAACACTATGTTCTAGATGAATCTGCCCCAATCTAGTGGCGAAGGTGCACCATTGGAAAAGGGTATTGATTTTTCCTTGGAACCTCAGCTACATGTCTATGTCTAAAAACACGATCATAAACACACTAAAACACCTCAACCTACTAGCACTTTGCACAATGCAAATGTAATAGCAATGATTAATCTAGTACACATATTTGAACCCAACACTCGATAATTTTATTACTTCATTAATAAAAGAATCATGGCACTCCCATGCCACGGATCATGGCCTACAACCTGTGATACAAACAGTATACATAGTATATAATTAGCGCTTGCAGTCCACAACTTCAGATCTGCAATCTGTCCACAAAGAACTAGACAAGAACAAACACTTAGCTTACTTGTTAAAGTAGACCATCTAGATCAGCCCCTCTGCACTTGTTTTCCTTGACATTTAGCAGGTCCTTTGCCTCCTTCAATTAGCTGCTCACAAGGGTTCTACTGCTCCAAAACCTCTGCATCTTCAGCTCCACAAGTCTACCCTCTAACAATGGTTTCTTCACCAAATCTCACATTACATAAGCACCACAAATCTGCTCTCACACAGTCCCTTTGTTGCTCCAAAGGTGATTGTACATAGGACATGTAAAATTCCTTGAACTAAAACAACTGTGTATAATTCTTCTAACTTAATGATTCATTTGTTTTTTGTAATTATTATAACAACAAATAGCGAATAAACCACACTGCAATTATTCAGCAATTAAAATACATTGTGGAAATAAAAAATAGAAGCTGAGAATTAGATGCACATGCCACACACAATAAAATGACATCGTTACTTTAGACTAAATGTCCCCAGAAAAACCTCAAAGGGAAAACCGATGCAGCAGATAAGAGTTTATTTTATTATGCAATAATTTCAGAGAAATATTACAACTAGTTGCCCAACTGGAAAACCTCCAGTGATACACTAGAAAAATTATTTGGAGACAAACCTATCTCCCTCTGCAATTGATCTGGCCTTTATCCCGACAACTCTCACTCCTCCTGGAATTCACACTCTCTTCAAAAATGCACACTATTGCCGAGAATAAATTTGCATAGCCCTGAGACTGCTTCTAATTGATATGTCGTGCCTTC
Source organism: Pinus taeda (assembly GCA_000404065.3). NCBI lineage: Eukaryota > Viridiplantae > Streptophyta > Pinopsida > Pinales > Pinaceae > Pinus > Pinus taeda. The sequence goes on along the minus strand of APFE031618537.1, from coordinate 148,751 downwards.
CTTTGCCTCTTGAAGGAATTCTCTCTACCTTCGAGATATTGATCTAGCTTCCAGCAATTGAATCAATCCTCTTCTAGCAACTCGCACTAGGGTTACTAGCTATTCGAACTGGTTGTAGCATCTCTCTCTGTAGATAATTCAGCCTCCCTTCTTATGTCTCCCTAACATTGTTAAATCACTCGGAACCTTCTTGAAATGCTACTACTCCCAAATCTTTGTTGCTCCCTCTCTCTAATGCTCTTCCACTCGCTCGAACTGCACTCTCACTGAATACTATGAACTAGGTGAGTCGAACTGCCTTGCTCACAATTGATCACACTAATGCTTTTTCCAAGCCCTTTGACCTGCTCTTATAATCTCTCGTTGGAGTCTCAATGGCCATGATTCAATCTCCATCGACAACTAAGATGAGTATGACCTCATTAATAGAACTCTCTAAAGAAATCTCGAACATCCTTTATTAATTAACTTTAATTTACCACTTTTCCTAAGTTAAACTTAAGAAATATTTAATTATGGCAAAATAATTTAATTAAGGTGTTTCCCAAGCTTATTTTGCAAAACCTATTCTGGGTTTTGGAGATCTTGTGTTCCCCTGCCTCTTAGCATCATCTGAGACTAGAACACATGTTTGATACTACCATATCCATCAAAAAATAACACTCCCTCTTAGCAAGGAAGGTGTTCTCCAATATACCTTCTCCATTCTACTCATTTCTCCTGATGAATAACCTGTAATTGGACTATCTCACATTGTTGATGTATGACGTCTAGTATACCTCCTTTCTTCATATCTCAACTAATTTGACTCCCTCTCATTGAAAATCACTATGAAGAAGTCAATCTGGCATACATCGCCCACCACACTACTACGCATACTCTGATTCGTCTACCACTAACTATAGTTGAACTTGAACCAATCTGACCTCACGTTGTTGATGCACCTGCACTGTTGTTGCAACTACTGCAATGGTGAGTCTAGATCTCCCTCTAAAGAAGATTGGGAAATATCTTGTTTGGAAACCCTCTCATGTAGTCTCTCTCTGGTTGGAACTATGCCCGCTACCTGTAACTGGTCAATTCGCATTGCCACCAAATGCACGAATTTCTTACACTTGCAACTGGAAACTCGTATCTCTCCTTAGAACCTGAAGATCAAGCTTACATAGGGCTACTCCCTTTGAAGCTAGACTCCCTCTGACTCTCGAACTCATGTTGATCTATTATGTAACTACAATTGGTTCTGCAATTGTCCCTTGAGTCCTTCACTGCAACTAGATTTTCACTATCTACTAAGCACCTAACTGCGCCTAGCTGGTTCTACAACTGCCTTTCAGGTATCTGATTGCAACTAGCTCCATACTGCCCCTCAAACACCAAATGCACCTTGTTGAACTTCGATCCTCCTGTCACTGAAAGTATTGTGGGCTCCCATAGCAAAGGTGCCAATCCATGTGAAGAATGTACAGTGAGTGGACCTAATCTACCAGTCAAGCTTGCCATGGCTAGATCTAGACCTCCTGTCGCTCTTCCCACGGACCCTGCCCATGCTAGCAATCTGAAGCATTATGCTCTGTAATATTCCAACTAGAGAAATACAATGAAATATCAAAACATGAACTAGCTACAGCAATAATTAAACATGCAATCTAAAAACACCACAAGAACAGCAAATTTAGAACACTATTGAGCAGAAAAAATAGAGTTGAGCAATTTTACTGAATATCCAATGAGAAGTCGAGTACAAAATATAGTGGAATGTGTGCACTTGGGCTTGCTAAAGCAAGCATGCAAAACCTAGGTGAGAATGAAGGAAACCCCACGCTAAAATGGCTCACTTACACTTTGCCCAAAAAATTATTGTTGTTGCTGTTGGAGGCAAATTCATATTTGAGGCTTCAAATTTGCTCCAAAAATTCTAAAAATTTAGGACAATGCTCTCCAACCTGGGACCAACAAAACCCAGAAAGATTTTGGGCTACTTCCAACCTCTGGAATTACACAAAAATCAAATGAAATCACCCACTGCCCAGCGTTGCGTCCCACAGCAGCTCCACCCAAAATCCTCCAAAAAAATAACTAAGAAACCACTAAAAGATAGCACTGAAATGATAGAGTGAAAATCCAGCTATTTCCCAGCACAAAGTTGCAACAACTGCTTCAGCAAAAACAGCCCAAAAAACCCCTTGCGCAGGCCCTAAGGAAGAATAATATGGCCCACACAAATGCAACAGTCTCGTGCTCTGAAACTCCACAAGGGAAGTCGTCCTCCTCCCAGCAAAATTCCTACAAATTCTCAACGAAAATCTCCTTGGCAAACTCTTCCTCCAACCAACTCTACTTTTGTTACTGCATCCTCCTGAAAATTTTGTCCCACCTGTTGCAAAGATGAAATGGCTCACAAAATGTAGGAAAAGAAGTATCCAATCAACTCCAAGTTTCTCTCCTAGGGTGACACTCTAGGTTCACTGAAAGAGAGTTGGGATTCTCCGCTTGGAAATCCCTGTGCTAAACGGCACTTGTTGACTTAGCGCAACAGCGTAAGCAAACCTTCCAATTCATAAATGAAATCTCAAAACCAGAATGATCAAAATGAGGCTCTAACCTTCCTTTTATTTTCGGTTTCCCTTCCTCATATCATGGTTCAATTTCTTTCACACTATGATTTGATACCATGGTTTGATTCTTCCCATGGTTCAATTTCCATGCTTGGTAATCTCCACAACTTAACTTCATTTTAATTTTTCCTCTTTTACCAAGTCCCAACCATTGCCTTTTCCTCAAAATTTAATAAATCTCCACAACTCGTTTCTCCTAATTTTATTTATCTAAATATATATATTAATTGCCAAAATTGCAAAATTGGGAATTTCCTTTGTCAAATTTTTTAATTGGGAGCATGACAGTTTGTCCCTCCCAAAAGTTGCTTGCCCTCAAGCAACTGTAGTGTTGGATGCTGCAAAATTTGCTCTCCCTCCCAAGTGGCATCCTCTCCAAGCAAATTCCACCTCACAAGGAATTCTCTAATGGTCCTGCTCCTCAACTTCCTTTCCCTCTCTTGTAAAATGGTCCCTGGTATCAAAATCAAATGCCCCTCATCATCTAATGGTGGTAACTCAATGGCAGGTGTCACTTATTGTCCCAAAGCCTTTTTTAGGCAAGAGACATGGAACACATTATGCACCCTACTTGTTGGTGGAAGCTCCAACTCATAAGCTACCTCTCCCACTTGTCGAATTACACTGTATGGCCCATAAAAATGAGGTTGAAGCTTCTCAACTCCCTTTTGCTTCAATGTCGGTTGCTTGTATGGTTGCAATCTTAGGGAAACCAAATCTCCCACCTCAAAATGTCACTCCACTCTGCCCTTGTTTGCATATAACTTTTGTTGGTTTTGTGCCATCTGCAAGTTATACTTGAGTGCTCTAAGGATATCTTCGCTCTCCTATATCCAATCTTTGGCCCCTGGAGCTCTATTATCTCCAAAAACCATATCAGCGATAGTCAATGCATCATTACCATACAAAGGATGAAAAGGTATCATAACTATGGACATATGGTATGTGGTGTTGTAGCAATACTCACCAAGGTGCAGCCACTTCACCCATGCTCTCTGTTGTCCAGTCACATAGTTGAGCAGATATCCCTCCAGCCACTTATTTACTATCTCCGTCTACCCATCTGTCTGAGGGTGGTAGCTAGTGTTGGGAGTCAACTTCGTGCCCTCAAGGTGAAATAACTCCTACCAAAATCCACCCATAAATCTGGCATCCTTGTCACTAACAGTCGTCTTAGGCAACCCATGCAACCTAAACACCTCCTGGAAAAACAACTCAACCACCTACGAAGTTGAGTATCGAGCTGGAATAGCGAAAAAGCGTGCAAACTTCGTTAGCCTATCAATAACCACATAGATGCAATCTATCCCCTGCACTGCTGGCAAACCTTTGATGAAATCCATCAATATTCTCTCCCACTTCCTCCCAGGAATAGGAAGAGGTTGTAGCAATCCAGCCGAGTGTGTGTGTTCTCCCTTGTTCCTCTAGCATGTATCACACTCCCTAACATGCTTCAAAACATCCTCCTTTAGACCCCTCCAAATGAAATGCTCCCTAATGGCCCTGTAAGTCTTGTAGAATCCCTGATGCCCTACCAAAGGTGAGTCATGAGTTGTGTGAAGGATCTTCTCCCTTAGCTATGAACCTGGTATCAAATAAATTGTCTTTGTAGTAGATAACATCATCCATCACTCACTACCTATCATCCCCACAAGTACCATCCAAGATCTCACATGCATGTTGATCCTTGGAGTACTCCACCAAAAGTTGTGCCTTCCAATCCTGTGTGATATCCATCAAAGAAAGTGTCGCAGGCCTCCGTGATAATGCATCAGCTACTATGTTATGCTTTCCCTTGAATACTCAATCTCAAAATCATATCCTTGGATCTTACTGACCCATTTATGTTGTCTCTCCTGCAGGTTCTGCTACTCCAAGAAAAATCGAAGATAGTTGTGATCAGTCTTAACCATGAACCTATTCCCCACTAGGTATTTTCGAAACTTAGTCAACACATGCATGATTGTTAGCATCTCTTTATCATATATGGGATACAATCTCTCCAGTGGCTGAAGTTTTCGGCTCTCAAAGGCTATGGGGTGACCTCCCTGTGACAAAACTACTCCAATGCCTTCTCCCAATGCATCGCACTTCAAAACAAACGAGAGTGAAAAATTTGGAAGGGCCAAGACAAGATAACTAATCACCCTCTTAAGGCGCTCAAAAGCCTCCTACACCACATTAGACCACACAAAAGCCCCTTTCTTCGTCAAATCTGTGAGGGGTGTTGCTAGCTAGGAAAACCCCTTCACGAACCTCCTGTAATAAGTACATATTCCCACGAATTCCCTCAACTATGTCACATTCTTGGGCGTAGGCCAATCCAAGATGGCCCTAATCTTCTCCTAATGCACCCGTACTCCATCCTCCCCAATCACATGTCCAAGATATAACATCTTTGTCAATCCGAACTCACACTTGGACATTTTCGCATACAGTTGTTGCTCCTCTATAATGCCTTTTGGGTTAACTAATGCTCCCGCAACTTTCCAGGCCACCATGAATGAGGTATTTCGACCATACTTAAGGAAGTGTGTACTAGTTTTTTTTTTTTATGATATTCTAGTCTATAGTAAAACATGGAGGGAGCATCTACAACACCTAGAACAAGTCCTCAATATACTAGAAGAGAATCAATTTTATGAAAAAATGCTCAAATGCACTTTTGGAAAAGAAGCAATAGAGTACCTTAGACACAATATCCAAAGGAGTGAAGATAGACCATAACAAAAGCAAAGCAATTAAAGAATGGCCTAAACTTGTTAACATCTCCAATAAGAGAAATTTTAGGATTGACTAGATACTATAGATGATTTATTCGAAATAATGCCAACTAAACTGCTCCTATGATGATTCCTTTAAAAAAAAATTGTTCATATGGGATGATCATGCAAAACAATGTCTTGAAATATTAAAGGAAGTCATGTCTTTAGTATCAGTGTTATCCACCCCTAATTTTTCAAAACCTTTTATAACTGAATGCGATGCTTCTGGGTTGGATTAGGAGTCATATTAATGCAAGATGGCCACCCTATAGCTTTTGAAAGGAGAAAGTTAAATAAGAGGGAGCGCTTGAAATCAACATATGATAAAGAGATGCTTGCTATCAAGCATGCCCTAACCAAATGGCAACAATATCTTCTAGGTAGCAAAGTTTTGTAACGTACGGATCACATTAGTGTGCAATACCTTTTACAACAAAAAGCACTTTCGACAAAACAACAAAAATGGTTGGAGAAAATAGCTTTTGATTTCGAAAAACTCCATAAGAAGGATAAAGACAATGTTGCAAACAATGCTCTTTCTCGAAAAGACAAAGACCCATCATTACTTGCAATCTCAACAATAGTCCTAGAATGGTTATATGAAATTCGAAGTGAACACGCGAAGAATCCAACTACATGTAACTTAATCGATAATCATATTCAAAACTCAAAACTCGAATGGAAGAATGACATCCTTTAGTATAAGGGACGAATCTGTTTAAGTCCCACTTCCAACTTTAAAATCAAAGTTTTGAAGGAGTGTCATGATTCACCAACAGTTGAACTGGAACATGTGGGATTCTTCAAAACCTACTATAATATATGCCAATCATTTTTTTGGAAAGGGATATACAAGGAAATTCAAAAATATGTGGCAGAATGTAATAAATGCCAAAGAAAAGAAAATAAAAAGTGTCTAACATTGGGATTGCTCCATCCCCTGCATATCCCAAACCAAAAGTGGGAAGAAATAGCAATGGACTTCATTGATGGGCTACCCATGTCAAATAGAAAGGATAAAATCCTTGTGGTTGTAGACCGACTCACTAAATATGCACAATTCATGGGCATAAGCAGTTCGGACTCAGCAAAACAAATTGCGAAATGTTTTGCAAAAATATTTACAAATTGCATGGGTTTCCAAAAATCATTGTTAGTGATCGAGATGAAAGTTTAAGGGAAACTTTTGGAAGGAGTTATTTAAGCAAATTGGGACCTCCCTTAACATGAGCTCAACGTACCATACCCAGACAAATGGGCAAACTGAAATTGTCAATAAATATTTGGAAGCATACCTTAGTTGTTTTGTATCATATAAGCAGAACAAATGGTTTGACTGGTTACATCTAGTGGAACGGTGGAACAATTCCACTTATCACATTTTAGCAAAAATGGTGTCAATTCAAGCTCTGTATGGTTACAAGTCTCCAAATGGAAGAAATTAGCCATAAATGATATAAAAGTTCCAGCAGAAAAAGATCAACTACAAGGGAACCAAAAGTCATTCAAAGACTGAAGAAGAACCTCAATATTGCAAAGAACCGTATTAAACAGCAAGTTGACCAACACAAATCAGAAAGAGAGTTTAGCGAAGAAGAATGGGTATATGTCAAACTCCAACCTTACAAACAACTATCATTAAAACAAGAAAGAAAAACAAGCTAGCTCCTAAGTTCTATGGACCATATCAAATCATCAATAAAATCAGTCAAGTAGCTTATGGTTTGAAATTACTGGAAACAAACCATGTCCATAACGTTTTTCATATTTCCTGTTTAAAAAAGATGTTGGAAAAACATCAAATGGCGCAAACAACACTTCCTACATTGAATAATGAAGGGGAAGATGTAGTAGAACTGGAAGCTATAATTTCCACAAGAGACAAGCGATTACATTCTCAAGTAACTAAAAAATATCTCATCAAGTGGAAGAGCCTACTGAAAGAAGATGCTTCTTGGGAAAGAAAATATTTTTGTCAACAACACCCCTTGTTGTCTATGCTTTGAGGACAAAGCATTTTCTGAGGGAAAGGCAATGTTATGTATAAAAATCAAATAATTAAATTGTTATGTATTCATTAGGTTAATTTAGGAAGAAGAGGCAAAATGAAAAGATCATGACCCCTCAGATAAAGGCGCCATGGAAGCCATCAATTGTAACATCAGCATTCAATTTATCATATAAAATAATATAAAATCAGTCAAGTAGCTTATGCCTTGAAATTACTGGAAACAAGCCATGTCCATAATGTTTTTCATGTTTCCTGTTTAAAAGAGATGTTGGGAAAACATCAAACAGCGCAAACAACAGTTCCTACATTGAATAATGAAGGGGAAGATGTAGTAGAACTGGAAGCTATAATTTCCACAAGAGAAAAGCAATTATGTTCTCGAGTAATTAAAATATATCTCAAGTGGAAGAGCCTACTAAAAAAGGATGCTTCTTGGGAAACTAAAGATTTTTGTTAACAACACCCCTCGTTGCCTATGCTTTGAGGACAAAGCATTTTCTGAGGGGAAGGCAATGTTATGTATAAAAATCAAATAATTAAATTGTTATGTATTCATTAGATTCTTTTAGGAAGAAGGGGCACAATGAAAAGATCATTACCCCTCAGATAAAGGCACCAAGACTATACTTAAGACGGGAGCCATCAATTGTAACATCAGCATTCAATTTATCATATAATATAATATAAACATTTATTTTAAAGTGTCAATTTCTCTACAATAATAACCTTCCATGTTTGTTTTCCCTTCTGTAAATATTTCTATGTTAATATAGAACATATATTCTATTATATAAATAAGAACATGTGCTATGTAACAAGAATTTGTGATGGTATTTTTACAGCAATATTACTAGTCATTGACACTAATGTGAACCAAGTGATGCAGTCCCAAAATTTAATAAGTGAATCAATTGAACTAGCTTTGAACAAGAGGAATACCTCATCCCATGTCATTCCATATACAAGAGGATTAGAGGTCATTCTAATGAGAAGATATGTATATCCAAGCCAAGCACAAGCCTCGCGGACATTGGTCACTGTACCAAGAGCTATTTCTGCATTCATATTGTCCTTCAGGGAGCTTATAAACTGAAATAATCAAATAAGTAGTTAGATTTATTTTCTGTCAGAAGTTAGAACACAGATATCCATATGAAAAAATAAGTCAGGTATTTGCTATTGTACTTTAAACAAGAAAAATGTGTATTTCAGCTACAAATCCAGCAAAGAAAATTTTAAGGAAAAAAATTATGTTAGTGTAATTAATAACCAATTCATTTTCATAAAATAAATAAACATGCTTCCTTATCTTAACAAAACCAGCCATTAGATGCTAGCTCTATATCAAGGTCTCATAATTTTGAAGAAGACGAGAATCAATCAGATTCTAGTAATAGGTGACTCAATAATGGCATGTGCATTTTAAATTTTTAAAACAACTCCACAAGACGCTCATATAAGTAGGCTCATATTAAGAACTAAAATATTAGCTCAAATCTTCCTTCCCATAAACTTTTATCAGATCTTTTGAAGCTCAATACTTTATCAGACAGGCAAGCAAACAATGCAGACAATTTGCATCAAGAAATGAGGAGGAATGATGGGGAGAATTTGGAACTTTGTCGCCTCCGATGATTTATTAGATATCCATCATTTTTGTAATGTGATTAAGTCATTGGGCCAAGTAGTGGGGCTTTTAATTCCCCTGCAGCCAACCTAAAACCCCACTTAACATCTGAGGAACGCATAGTAATGGGCACTGTAAGGATAAGACAGGAAATCAAGTCTGAGATAAACCATCAATCAGGCCAGAGCTGACTGTCATTATTTGGATTTGTTTTGCTCCTTGGTGCAAAACCTATGGGATTAAGAAAGACAGGGAACCCCCCGGTTTGTCCCAGTTCTCTGTTTTTCCTGCTGGTCGTTTTGGTATAAGTCTGCAGTGATGGCCAATGAAAACTCCAACAGATGTGCTCTAGTGCAAAAATGTGGACATACATTTCAGAAATATCTCTCTTTATGTGCAAAAATGGGAATGATGGCACAGGGATTGAGAGTGAAATCACAAGCTGGAGCAATCCATCCACAGGAAATTTACAGGTTTGATCCCTTAGGTTGAAAGAATAAAGAACAACCAGATGTAGATTCAACCTTCCTGCAAAAGCAACTCCCAAAGGCTCCACAAATTGGAAGAATGAACGAGGGGATGCAAGACAAAATTGACCAGCTGGAAAAGCATTAAATAACAGCAGTAAAAGGAATACAGTCAACAGCCCCTCCATCTTATTCCATGGGAGCTTATGAACTAGAATTGAAGGCCAGCTCAGGAAGAAGAGATTACAACAAAACTCAACACAGGAAATGAAGAAATCACAGGGCATCTAGATATCCAAGGTCAGTAGCAAGAAAGCAGCCCTCCACAGGTGTGTTCCATTTTAAATTCTAAATGTCTGCATGGTTTGTAAAATTGCATTTTGGTTAGAACAGTTTGTAGGGCAATATACAAGCCAGATAGAAAGCTTGCTAGAACCACACAGTTAGCCCAGACAGCAGATAGTAGAGACTTACTTTTGGTACTTTTTGCCAAGCTGGATGGTGCAGCCACCACACAATTTAATACAAAATCATTCTTGAAAAAACCCCAGCTGTGCAATAATGTAAACTCAGTCTATGAAAAGCTCATCTCAACAAAATAGCAATGTTTATGAGAATAAAAGGTGGGAGTAAATGGGGAGAGACCACACAGCTTGCACTCAGTGCACCTGTATTGATGGGCAGATTCCCCAGGTTGTTGAAAGCAGCACCCAAAAAACTATGTGCATCAAATATGACTAAAACATGTATCATAAGTGGAAGCCATCGGCACATTTCTTTGAGAAAATAGAGAACCTTTTACAGAAAAATTCCATAAGCAACCATGTACCATATAAGTGAAAGCCGACAGCATATCTGTTTGAGAAAATAGAGAAGCTCATTTATAACAGAAAAGAACTGCAATTAACAAGATTACCTGACTCTCAATTGGCAACTGACTTGTCAATAAACGCAAATAGTGTGCCAACTTCTCATGCGTAGTAATGATGATTCCCTCACCACTTCTGTCAAATTGAGGCCTTCCAGCACGGCCAAAAATCTATTGCTTTGTATAGAAAAAAAAAAAACAATGCCCAAATTTAGGTTCCCTACAAATTGATAATTATTTTATTCTTCAAATAATTGCCAGAGTTGCCGAGTTGACCTGCATAACATCAAGCATGCCCAATTCTCGCCAGCCTCCAGCTTTTGGATCATACAATTGTGTTCCCTGATGCATACATGTGCAGAAAGTTGAAACAATAGATGTAAAGGCAAGCATAACAAAACATATTTCTAGTCACAAAACAAAGCTGAGTACAAAATAAAATACTTATAGTCATAGAACAGAATTCAGCAAAAATTTGCAGAAAATACAGCTATAGATGTCAGCATATCCGTGCAGAAAATATAGCTGTAAAGGTCTGTATAAAACTATACATTTCTAGATAGAGATCAAATGCAGCACTGGAACTATCCTAACTTATCAACCTATCCCATTAAAGACAGAATATCTATCCCATACAACATGCAAACAGCACCTTAGTTCACGTGTGGTTTCACCCACCCGAATGGCATGTTTCAAAACAGATGAGGCCATGTACAAGTACAACACATATTTGGCAGAACAGATACCCTTTGGAACATGGCAACCAAGCTAAAGAAAGCCCTTGCCATGTGATGCAGCGCTCAACCTGCAGGCATGTTTCTTGAAAAAACTTCCAGAAATACTAAAGTAATGACTTTCTTTAACTGAAATCATATCACAAAATTATAGGGATCAAGGAACACCCCACTTTTCTGTGAGATTTCAAGTTGGTAGCAAATATTCAAAGCGGAGATGCAAAATAAACAATAAAGAAAAGAAGACCACCAGGTTTGACTTTCCATTTTTACCACTGAAAAGCTTGGAAAAGCTTGTTAATCAAACTATTTAAAACAGAACTCTTCTACCTTCTTATCCTTCCCCCTTCTCTTTGCTCATTGTCGCTCATTGTCCCACAGTCCTATTCCTTGAAGAAGTTGCCAACAAGAGCACATTTGCCTGTGTGTACAGGTATTTGCTAACAAGCAGATATTTGCAGTCATAAACAGGTAGACATCAAGAGCCCCAAATCAGTCAGTACGATGTATTGTCTTTAAGTGACTTCTACATGGTCTATGAATTCATCATAATGTACTTACTTTATAATATTGTTGGTCATGAAACACTGAATCAATCCAAAAGTCCATCATCATGATGATGTCATTACGAATTCCTAGTCAGTCGGGGAAACAGTTGTGCACCCAATGTGTTTGTGAGCTATAAGTAAACCTTTAAAGAGACCCTCTATTTTGAATTGCACTGTCACCATTAGTTGGTATCACTATTTTGTGTTCACTGTTTCTATTATACATCCATCTTCGTTGATCATGAAATGAATAAGAGCATAATTATAGTATTTGTGAGATGAAGAATGTTACTGGATAAGTGCTCTAGCATGCACCATATGCAATATGAACAATTCATCGTCCCGAAATAAAGCACCAAATAACTCTGCTGCCACAAGGAGACAGCCATTCTTCACAAAGGAAGCAAAATCTGCTATAATGCAGAAGAGTCAGTATGCAGAAAATGCCAACAAACAATGGAAGAAGCCTATCTGTAGGATCTGAACAAGTAACTTCGAAGGCAACCAATCACAAATCTGGATGGTGACAACCTAACCAAGAAACAGCCTCATCTCTTGAGGTGAATGAAGAGTGTTTAGAAAAATATTTTTGATCCCTAGAAAAAGAGTTAAATTGCACCTTGAACACTGGGCAAAAGTGTTCTTCATTAGATGACCCTATAGATGTAGATGGAAAAGAAAACATAGTGTTCCTTAAAACAAAGAGAGGTAGGAGAACCATAACTAATGCTTGACATAATGGCCAGGGAACTTCCTCAATCAGGTGCACAATACACGAACCGTGCTTTCAAGCCACAACCAATGCATTTCATCTAGTAGAGTATATTAGAACCAGAACCAAGAGTGGGTCACTCAAAATTGCCCAACACATCAATTTTATATAATCCCTTGAATAAAAATATATGGAGGAAGACAAACACACAACACTGCCACACTAAAGAAAACAATCTATAGGATTAGTATAGGATTGAAGTGATATGATTTCAAAGCCAGATCTCTTGATTTCAATCTACAAGGGTTTGCTCCAAAATGGCAATCATTGCTTGCAAAGTTTTGACAAATGTGTTATTATCAGACATTGTGATAAGACCCAGAAATTTTGAGCTTTCAAAGCTCAATTTTCTTGAACAAATGTTGAAATGTAAATGAAGAGAACATAGTTCATTCAAAAACATGTCATTTATGGCTTGTGAGATATTATTTGCTTCATTAAGACTATTACATCGATTCAAGAAGCCAAAACCACAGTTTACAAAATATATGTAGTAAGAACTTTAAGCCAAAGAACACTTTTGAGGCCAAAAATACAAACTATCAGGAATCTGTTTATGTGGCAGTGGTTTGGCAATATGTGGTTATGCCATTAAGAAGTGACGTGGAATACGTGCCATGTGTCACTACAGCAACTTGCCACTGGTGGGTCTGTTTAATGACATGGCTTAGCTAAGGAGATGCCACATGGTGTAAACCAAAGCCCTTCAAGCAAAATATTTAACATGCTCTCCTAGCCAAATGAGCAAACAATATTTTCTTGTAAAAAAATCCTTTTTCTATCATTTTGAATAACTGAATTTCAAACCAGTATAATTTAAATGGAGAGTTCACATCTGCTGGAGAAAATCCTTAATATCTGAGTCAAATAAATACTAATTTTGGTAAACAAATGGTCAAGCTTAGCTAATTACACCACTTCACATGCATCTATACCATCAGATTAGACCAAATATGCACTAATATGTACAGATCTGAAGCACACCCTCTTGACTCAAAATGTAGCAGGTCTTGTGAGGGGATCTCACAAGGCAAGAACTAGACCAAGGGACAACAATGAGATGTGGCCCACTATCACCACAGCCACTACCTCCTGCTCTTTTGTAGGCTTTCACCACTAGGAAGGCTTCCCCTTAGTTAGGTCATCTAAAGGATATGCTAAGTTCAAGGAGAATGGTGACAAGATAGACTTATAGAGGATAATTCTTTCTAAAAACAAGGCTTGGCAAGAATGATAGGGCAATTCACATCCTCGAATAAGGCTATTTAGGGTGCAAATGATATAGGGCTTGAGAAATAGCAAGCTAGAAGAGCACACCTAGGATAACAATGCCAAGAAAAGGCTTCCAAGCAATGACTCTTCAAGAAGCCCCACGTTGAAGCCTAGGGAAAACTAGGGCTTTTCTAGGGCAAGATTTACCTAGCGCAAAAGAATTTAGCTTTGAAATGGATGGATTAGCCACTAAAACGGGTTGATTTTGAGGCAACCAACACTCCCTTCAATGTTGAATCCTTCCACAAGCCAACAAATTCAACCCCGGTCAAATTGTTTGCCCTAGCCATAGCTAGTGGCTTATCCTTAAAGAGTCGAAAATCAGATTTAGAGAGAGAAGATAAAATTTAAGTGAAGTATTATAGATGATCAACAAAGCGATGAAGTTCAGTGCCTAGTCCTTGGGATGATGGAGCTATGGGAGTGTTAAATATGCTAAATCTTGGTAAGGAGTAAGCAAATAATGAAACCCTAGGTTTCAGAACCCTAGCTATCACTTTTGTGAGGGAGCAAAATCAATTGGCAGAGTTATTTAAACGTCAAAGATTCACAAATGGGATTTCCATTCTATAGGTGAGTAATGCATATAATGCTATCATCTAGATTCCATACAATGATTTTCAACAAAAACTAGCACAATATAAACCCAAGATAATCAACCATTCCATACATTAGACAGAGAGAAAAAGATTTATCAAATCCATGGTGCACTTATAAGATAGAATGCATCAACAAGCCTTTATTGCTCCAAAATGACATCTCCAAGACCAAAGAAATAGCTCCAAATAACAAGAATACACCAGTCACATCTCCACAAGAAAACCAGAAAGCCAAAAATCTCCAAGAGGGTCGAAATAAGTCACAAGCGATGATGATCCAATACAATGAGCCTATGCTCTATTTCTATGAAGATTAGGACTAATCATTAGCCTAACAAAGCCCCTAAAACAAGTATGATGCTAAAAAGTCCTTAGGTCACATACCAACGCACTAGCTTTATTAAAATACCCTAATTTGCCCACATGTGTGAGTCGTAAGCTCTCTCATGCTGACGTCATAAACAATAAACCCTCCAAACGCCATGTCCAAGGGTGAAGAAGTATCCAACAAGGTGTAATGTTGAATAGTGTTGTCATTGATGCCAACATCGGTCTTTGAATGCTCTTAATATATGTCATAGATTGCATCAGTTGGGAGCTCCAATGGACAAGTCCTAGAAGATAGCTAGGCCCTATAGTGTACCCCAAATTTGATGAAGATTTTGGCTAAACATATCAATAAAATTGCAAGTGAAACTATCATAAGATGATGGTCCTCATCATGTCGATTCCAACGGTAAGTAGCTCGTCATAAGGCTCCTCGCAGCTTGAGAGATATGCCCAATCAAAGTTGGTGCCCCCTTCATGTCGTCAAAGTCCCCAAAAGCTAGATGATGTGGCAAGATTGTTTTTGGCCAAAATTCACAAAGTATGGGCTTGAAATTTCAAGGATATGTAGACCTCAAGAGCGACCCCGGGAGCGAAATTGAAGGACTCTATAGAGCCAATGAAGATCTCTACAAGCCAATGTTACCAGACTCGGAATCGGCAATAAATCGGCGAGGCAAAAGAGCGAAGAGTTTTAATCGGATTGGGAAAGAATCGGGAAAAAATCAGTGGATACAATAAAGAAATATATACACATATATTGAATTAAAAAAAAAAAAATCATTGATATTCAATAAAGCCATGTCCAAACAATGCATGATATCAACAGATGTCCAAAAAATCATGAAGGCAAAGTGTATACTTCTCAAGTATAAAATATATTTATTATTGGAAAACATTTAAAAATAGGTACAAAGATTCAAACGATACGAGCAACTTCCAAGTTTTTGTCAACCAACACCACGGACTTACGAAAATCTTACTTGGGGTTACAGTAGCATGACTTCTAAATTGGGTTAAGTTTGCATTGGTAGTGCATTATATCCATTGGTAGATCACTTATACACTCAACGACAACAAATGAATTTAAGTAATTGTTTCATTATGATAAGTCCTTGTAAAGTTCCAACATTTTGCAACGATTTGCTTTTATTCAAAACGATATAGAGCTTTAACACACTGCAACTAGTTTCTTTTAGTCAAAATGACATTTTTAAAGGAAAAGAATGTTGCTCGACCATTGGGGAGTAGCCACAAATATGTACGTATACCAACCATTGAACCAAGTCAATAGTTTCTTGCATGAGCATCGAGGCAAGTAAGTTGTGTTTGATAAGCAGACCCATAATTCACTTAGGTGACTCTTTGGGCATGGTGAAGGCGGCGTGGTTGGACCTAAGGCATAGAAAACCCGGAAAGCAGCGTAGTCTAGTAAGACGAGCGATCCAACCAATGCTAAAGTTTTTGCCTAATACATGAAGTCGTCTACCTAATATTGTATACATGAAGTCGACCAGCAAAACCCATTGCGATCTTGATGAATTAGAGAAAGAGTTCATGTTTATTGAAGCCGAATTGCACGTAGTGAAGAAAGAACGTGACGGGCGTTGTTTGATCCACGACGTCTCTAGATAGGTGGGCGACAAGAATAAATGAAAGCGACCTCCAAGCGCGGCAGGTGGCAAGAAGAAGTGAAACTGAAACCACAAAATAAAACCGTACGGACTTTTAACCTATGAATCTAAGTGGTTCGTTGAGTCCTCTACAAATCGCCGAAATCGCGAGTCAAACTCACGTTAACCATGAGTCAAACTTGGTCAACACGAGTTTGACTCGCCGAGATTCAAATCGGCTCGTTTGGTTGAAGATCAGAGTCAGAATCGTGAGTACTCGCGAGTGATCGAAGACTCCTGTAACACTGCTACAAGCAATGGCCCATGACATCAATCACCAAAGTCAATTATGGCACCAAAGGCTGGCACATCTGCATCATGAAGCCTTGCCTAAAGTAAAGAAGTTAGTTTCCAGGATGCCTGATGTTCAAGTTGTTGAAATATATTGTAGCCTCGACTGGCATTTTTCATTGAATACACAAAGAAGAAATTAATTATTGGTCACCTCAAGTCGACTCAAACAAACCCTACAAGTCAGCCCCATTAGGGCTAATTAGCCCTCACGTGACGCCTATTAATAAGAGGTCGTTCACATTCATTTGGTTCATTATAAACAGCACAAGCAATACAGTCTACAATCACAACTAATTCGACCTTCCATTTCAGAACATATCCACACATGCGAAGAGGACTATAAGGGTTCTTTTGACTGCGGTTTGGATCATCTTCATAAGCTCGTTGATGCAGTGACTTGGGATCATCTCTACCTTTGATTTGCTAACACTTTTGTGGCCAAAAATTGCAGAATAGCTCGCTCCCTTTTATGTGACATATTCCTGAAGTTGGACGAGGGTTTCTGGGCCTATACCTTGGACAGTTCGTTGGTAATCACAACGGAAACTTTGGCCTCCTATTACAGTGACTTCAGACCTATGTTTCGGCCTCCTTATGTAGACCTTATTTGTTGGAAAAAGTGGAATTTATGAGCAAGATTTTGATTGGGTATTGCATTGTTGATTATCTTGGATTTGTTGGAACATTTTGATGTACTTTGATCGACAGACTCTCTCTCTCTCATAAGGAAAGAATTTTTGGTTTTTCTTTGTGTGGGTTTTTCTCTGCCTGTGAGCCTAATCCTGGTGTCACTTATCTCTTGCTTATTGTCTATTATTCATTTTCTACTATCATCTCTATTTACTTCTCTTGTTGAAGAATTTAATGGTTGAAGTTCTTCATGTATAGCTACTTACTAATTAAAGCATAAAGAAGGAATTGTTTGTATCAATATAAGTGGTTATCAAATTGTGAAAAATTATTCTAGTCTTTGCATCACTAGAATTTCAACCCGGAATCAGAGCTTTTGGTGAAGAAAAAAAGCAGACAAATCATTCTAAAGTTTTCAAAAGTTTTTAAGCCTAGTCATTTGAAAGCATTTGAAAGCATCTTGAAGAGCATTTGAAAAGTTTTCAAGTTTTGTCCTCTATTGTAATCAACATCATGAATTCCTCCTTAATGAAAATTGAAAGCAAGCTTGTAGGAGCCACTATCTACAGGGCTTGGAAGGCAAGGGTTGAGATCATTATTGAAAGGAACAAAGCCTCCGAAATTGTCACATGTAAAGTCACTACACCATTTGATCAAGCAAGAAAGGAGAAGTATCATGAAGATGATATTTTGGCAAAAGTATTTTGTTGGATTCTATTAGGGATCATTTGATTCCCTATATTGTTGAACATAAGTTTGCTAAGGCTATGTACAAAGCTATTATTGGATTGTATACTATCAATAATGTGAATCAATCCATTAATCTAAGAGGTCAACTTCATAATATCAAAATGACAAAGAGTGACACGGTGGCACAATATTTTGTCAAGATATCTCAAATAAAAGACCAAAGCCATTGATGAAGAAGTATCTGATAAGCAATTGGTAGTTGTTGCTTTGGGTGGTCTCCCTAGATCTTGGGACTCATTTGCATCAGGTATTAACACAAGAAAAAAAATGCTCTGACCTTTGACAAGTTATGGGCAACATGCACTCAAGAAGAGTCAAGACTCTTTTCTAGAGGAGAAATTGAAGATCAAAGTACGAAGTTGTAATAGTGATGGTCAAATAGTGACTTCATTGCAGACATGGGGTCATCGTAGTGGCATGATTTCATACATGGCTTTGTAGCCCGTATTCATTACAGTAACTTAGTATGATCTCTAAAGGTCGTGTCAAAATTGTTTTATGAGATCAAGACGGTGTGGAGCATGTCCTTGAAGACCAGTCCCTACAAAAAGAGATAAGGTAAAGTAAAGGCGAAGAGGTATGTACAATTTTGTTTTTAAGTTAGGGTTTTGTATCTTACTTTGCTTGATAAGAATCTAGGGCTTGTAGATCCTATTTTTATTTTAAAGGATTTTGGTGTCCAAATTTCATAAATAAAGCCTTGATGGGACTTGGATTGGAAAATCCTAGAATAGTGAAAACCCTAACCCTAATTGATTGCTCTCTCTCAAGGAACCCTAGCTCTTGAAAAATAACATCTAGGATTTGCAAGATCTAAATTTTGAAAGGATAGTCTAGGGAATATGGTAAAACCCTAGTAAGGGTTGGAGTAGTAATGATACCTAGGGCTTGAAAGTCAAATCCCTAGGGCTAGATGTTTCTGCTTAAACTCAAAACCCTATAAAGATAGGTCATAGGATATCTAGGGTTTGTACCTAAAACCCTAGAAGCACACTTTTGAGAAATCATGAAAACCCTAGATTGGCAAAATTGACATCATGCTCTTGTTTTTGTATATTTTGCTTGGTTGTACTTGTCAATGAAAATTGCATATTCACTATCAAGGAAGCAAGATGATGATGAGCATGATGAAAAGAGGCAATGGATAAGTAGACTCAAGAGGACGAAGATTAAGAGGGAGCTTAAAAATGATGTAAGCTTGTTGGTAATGTGAACTCATGATGTGGACTCATTGTTGATGATAAGGACGACGAAGACTCAATGATGATAAAATCGATGATGTGGATTCATGATGATGATGAGAACTCCTTGATGATAGCATGGACTCGATGACATGGACCTATTGATGATATGGATTCATGGATGACATGGATTCGTTGATGACATGGACTCATTGATGATAAATTGGACTAGACTCCTTGATAATATGAACTCCTTGATGATATGGACTCCTTGATGATGATGATGATGTAGAATCAATGATGATGGAGATATGGACTCGATGATAATGTAGACACCTTGATGATGATGATAATGATTCAATGATGATGTAGACTACTTGATGATGATGAAGATATGGACTCAATTTATAATGTAGACTCGTTGCTGATGATGATGTAAACTCCTTGATGATTATGATGATGATGTAGACCCTTTGATGATGATGTAAACTCTCTGATGATGATGATGTGAAGAGATTGACTCGATCTAAGAAGGCTAAGATCAACAGAGAGCTAACACACTCTCAAAAGATAAGTATTATCTTGATTATTTCTATTAGTTATTTCATTATGAGTCTCTTGGCTTGCTTGGTTGTTCTTGTTCTTTGATAGCCTCCTAGTGAGCACTGCAAGTACATAATGGAGATTGCCAAGGTGTGGCAATCATTGAAAATGACAGAAAAACAATGTGAAAAGAAGACATGTGATAGGCTCTACACCCAGAGGGAACAGACAAGATCAACCTAACTGAAGCACATTCCTGACCTATGAAGCTATGTAGAAGAATAATGTGTAAGAGGGAGTTTCTTTTGAGGCATGACTCTAGTGAAATTTGTGGCACAATGGACTCTAGTCCATCAACATCTCCCCAATGAATGCTTTGAAGAAGCTACAAGACTCAGATGTTGACTTGGCTAATTCACTGATTGGTTCGTTGTTATCTGCTGGATTCGATTATGATCTGTTGGATTCTACTATGGCGGTTCATGCTTGCTTCTATGAGAAGCCACATATTATCTACTGGATCCAACTATTGACACTGACATTTGACTCTGTGAGAAGCCACTTATTGTTTGTTGGACTATACTATGGTTGTCGATGATTGCTTCCACGAGAAGCCACTGCGAAGGTCTACTAATGGTTGTTTATAGTTCTTGATGTTTACCTTCGAGAGAAGCCCTGGCTCATGCTAAATGAACAACTGAATGTTGTTGTGTTTGATAAAGAACTGAAATCCACCATGGCTACTTTGATGATGAACATGTTGTTAATCTTTATATGAAAAAAATTGGAATGAATGAGAATCCCCTTGAAGAGGGAACACTGATTACATAGCATCATGGTTAAACCATCTCCTATAGGCTATGTGCCGTGAGACACTATTGTCCGGGAGATGTATTGACGGATTCCTCTTGTAGGTTGTGTGCCGAGAGACATTGTTGTCTGGGAGATGTATTGATGGATTCCTCCTGTAGGTTGTGTCATGAGACATTGTTGTCCAAGAGATGTAATGATGGATTCCTCCTCTAGGTTGAGTGTCATGAGACGTTGTTGTCCAGGAGACATTGTTGTCCAAGAGATGTATTGATGGATTCTTCTTGTAGGTTGTGTGTTGTGAGACACTGTAGTCTAGGATATTGAATGATGGATTCCTCCTGTAGGTTGTGCCGAGAGACATTGTTGTTCGGTGGATTTATTGATGGATTCCTCCTGTAGGTTGTGTCGAGAGATATTGTTGTCTGGGTAATGTAATGATGGATTCCTTTCCTCCTGTAAGCTGTGGGATGAGAGACATTGTTGTCCGGGAGATGTATTGATGGATTTCTCCCATAGTGTCCCGAGACACAATGTTGTATGAGAGATGTATTAATGGATTCCTCCTGTAGGATGTGTGCCAAGAGACATTGTTGTCTGGGAGTTGTATTGATGGGCTCCAGCCTCCTCCCTTAGGTTGTGTGCCATGAGACCTTGTGGTCAAGGAGATGCTTTGAGATGGACGTTATGATGAGTTCGAGAGAGAGAAACATGGATTGTGTTCTCTTCCTTAGGTTGTGGGCCGTGAGACCTATAGATTGGGAAGATTGATTTTGAGAGAGAATGAAAAACTACCTCCCTAGCTAAGAGGAAGTGTTGAAATATATTGTAGCTTCAGTCAACATTTTTCATTGAATACACAAAGGAGAAATTAATTATTGGTCACCTCAAGTCAACTGAAACAAGCCCTACAAGTCAGCTCCTTGAAAGGTCATGAAGTTGGCCCCATTATGGCTAATTAGCCCTCACATGACGCCTATTAATAATAGGTCGTTGGCATTCATTTGGTTCATTATAAAAAGCTCAAGCAATTCAGTCTGCAATCACAACTATTTCGGCCTTCCATTTCAGAACATATCCACACATGCGAAGAGGAGTATAAGGATTTTTTTACTGCAGTTTGGACCAAATCAAAATCTCATTGATACAATGACTTGGGATCATCTCCACCTCTGATTTATTAACACTTTTGTGACCAAAAATTCCAGAATAGCTCGCTTCCTTTTATGTGATATATTCCTAAAGTTGGATGAGGGCATACTTTGGACAGTTCGTTGGTAATCACACTGGAAACTTCGGCCTCCTATTACAGTGACTTCAGACCTATGTTTTGGCCTCCTTTTGCAAACCTTACTTATTGGACAAAGTGGAATTTATGAGCAATATTTTGATTAGGTATTGCATTGTTGATTATCTTGAATTTGTTGGAACATTTTGATGTACTTTGATTGACAAAACCTCTCTCTCATAAGGAAAGAATTTTTGGGCTTCATCGTGTGGGTTTTTCCCTCACTGTGAGCCTAATCTTGGTGTCACTTGTCTATTGCTTATTGTCTATTATTCATTTTCTAATATCATCTTTATTTACTTCTCTTGTTGAAGAATTTAATGGTTGAAGTTCTTCATGTATAACTATTTATTGATTAAAGGATAAAGAAGGAAGTGTTTGTATCAATAGAAGTAGTTATCAAATTGTGAAAAACTATTCTAGTCTTTACATCACTAGAATTTCAACACAATCTAGCCATGATGGAGTATGTCCAGGATGTGTCATTGGAAAGAATACAAGGTGACTATTCCCCTCCTGCAAAAACAAGACCAGTGATATTCTACAACTCATTCATTCTGACCTATGTGGACCGATGCTAGTGCACTCTCTTCGTGGCTACCTTTATTATATAATCTCCATTGATGACTTCTCCAAGAAAACATGGATATCTTATTTAAAGCATAAAGATGAGGGATTTGGTAGGTTCAAGGATTTCAAGGCCCTAATAGAGAACCAAACAAGGAAGAGAATCAAAGTTTTTAGGTCCGACAATGGTGGAGAATACACCTCAAATGAGTTCGTTGACTTTTGCAAGGAGGCTAGAATCAAGAAAGAAACTATTGTACCATACAATCCCGAGAAGAATGGTGTGGCTGAAAGAAAGGACATGTCTATTATGGAAGTTGCCCGAGCTATGTTGCATGATCAAAAGTTGTCGAAGTTCCTTTGGGGAGAAATTACAAATACAACGGTCTATGTTCAAAACAGGGTTCCTCATCAAGCTCTAGAAAACAAAACTTTCGAAGAAGTATTCATAAGTGTGAAGCCTGATGTTGGACATCTCAGGATATTTGGTTGCCCCATATACTTTCATCTGCCAAAGGATAAGAGGAACAAGTTGGAAGCCAACAGAAAGAAATATTTGTTTGTTGGATATTGTGAAAATTCTAAAGCCTTTAGAATATATATATCTGATCAAAGGAAAATCAAGTTTAGTAGAGATGTGACATCTGATGAAGATGTTTCTCTAGGGAAAGCAAGGGACCTTCCTCCACCTCCTCCTGTTGAAAAGAGAGATGATGACATGACCCTACTAGAAGGTCCTTCTATGCCAGAATTTGAGAAGGATATAGTTGAAGATCCCATAAAGTCGATGGATCCCTTGGACACTCCAAGTGATCCCCCTACCAAGAAGAGACCATTGTGACTTCGTGATACATTACGAGATGTCAAGAGACATTTCGCTGCTAAAGGTACTTCTAAAGAAAGGAAGAACCCATGTTGCTACTACGGATATGTTGTAGCTATGAGCACTATCTTCTAGGTCGAGCCTCCCACTTTTGAAGAATGGTTATGAATTAAAAATTCATAAACTAAAAAAATATCTATATATATATATATATATATATATATATATATATATATAATAATAACATAATAAAACACAAACAATTAATTAATAAATTATTAAGTAAATTAACTTAATAACACATAATTAATATTGAAGAGACATCGGTTCCAAAGGACATGTCTTTTATTTTGGCATGGCCAGACAACTCCTATATAAGGAGAACCACCATAGCCATGTAATCATCCAATTCATTCAATTAATAAAATATTATAACTGATTATGTTTAATATCAATGTCTATGAGCATTGATAGCGTGAGCGACCAAGTTTATCGTACCAGTGGTATCAAAGTTGTTCAAGTTCCTCGGCTAGTAAATACACAGTTCGTTGGCCGACTTCTCCTAACACCCATGTTTTCCTATGTTCCATTGACCTTTGTTTTGGGTGGCCATCCATCGTGTAGTTGTCCAACCGTGTCGTTGTCCGCACACATAACATTTTGCAGTGGGAACACTATCCGACAAACTGAGACGCAGTTTAACAGCACTGCCATCCCCACCATCAAGCATCACATCTCGTTCGAAGGGTCAACATGTGTGAGGTGGCTACCTTACGTCATTTCCTATATGGGTATTAGTATTGAATCAGTGTATATATATTGGCGTGATACATCAAGTTGTCGTCGCTGGTACACTGTAGTCATGACACATCACGATCATTGACACTGGGGTAAAATTGCATAGTCGGATCAATATATATATTACGCAAGTCAAACAGGTACATTACGCAGCTCAACGAGCAGTGGGATACATTTGGGTTGAACATTATAACTAAATAAAATTTAATTAATTAAATTATTTAAAATATATATATATATATATATAATATATATAATATATATATATATTACTAATTAAGTAAAAAATATATATTTAATTAATTAAATTTACAACAACGATAACAAAAAATTGGGTCTACTAGGAAGAAAAAGAACAAAATGGGCAGTAAGAGTGACGATGTAAAAAAATCCAAAGAAGAACTCAATAAGATAAATAAGCGCCTTGACAATGTCGAGAAGACAGTTACTAAACAAGAAAAAATGGTCGATGATATCACAGACTTAAAAAGCATGATGAGCCAGTTTATGAGAGTGACCAGTCTACCCTCAGCCACATAAAGTCCCAAGACTCCGGAAGGTGAAAATTCTCTAGATCATGATTTCCTGATGCATGAGAAACCGCGAATACCACAACTAAGCTTCGAAGGAAATCAATACTATACGAAGTCTCCTGAGAGAGACCACCTTAAGATTAAAAGAGAATTACCAAAATACGATGGTAAGAACCATAAAGGCGCCATTGTATGGTCAAATAAGATGGATGCCTTTTTTGGAGCAAATCCACCAATAGTTGAACAAGAGAACGTCATGACCGCATCCAACTACCTAGAAGCAAAAGCGTATGATTGGATCATGTGGTGGTCAACTAAATGTGCAGCGCGCTCATTCACTTGAAAAAATTTTAAAAACACCCTACTAAAAAGGTTTCATGACGAAGAAGAAGATGGTGTATACGAGAGATTCGTTCACCTGAAACAGAAAGGATCGGTGAATGAATACACACACAAATGGGAAGTATTAGCAAAAAGGTAAACTTGTAAAGGGGATTCTTAGATGAAGAGCTATTAAAAATGTATCGTTGTGGCCTTAAGGATTACATTCGGGAAGAATTAAAATTATATAAACCCCAAACCATTGAAGAGGCTAGACACACAACCATAATTATTGAACGGAAATATAAACTCCATAAAGCACCATATGCCAAAAATGAAAAATCAAACAGCTACTCCAAGGGGAAGTCAAGTAAATCGTCTTCAGAGAGCACTGGTAAGTACATTCCACCACCAATGTGCAATGGAGGAAAACAACAATCTAGTGTTGAAAGGAAAAGGAACGGCAAGTGTTGGACATGCGGAGATAAGTATTCCCCAGGGCACAAATGCATGACACAAAAACTTTACAACAGCAAAGCCAAACAAAAAGAAGAATCTTCAGAAGATAGCTCTGACGACGAAAACAATGAAGAAAATGACAACCGTAATCCAGATTCAGAAGAATATATGTCGTGAATTTTTCTAGCAACCATCACAGGGATAGCTCAACCATAGACACTAAAGCTTAAAGGCCATATCAAGAAACAAAAATTTATCGTTCTAATAGACTCAGGAAGTACGCATAACTTTGTAGATGTCAATGTTGCAAAAAGACTAAACATTTTTGCTTATCCTGTCGCATATTTAAAAGTGATGGTGTGTTAAAATTGGCAACAAGGGCCAAACTCCATGTGGGTCACTTATTTATGGTAGCTGATATTTTTCGTGGATTCCTCTCTCCGAGAGGTGTAGGATTGATCTAAAGATCATCCGAATCCAACATGTATTTATGGAGATATGAATTTATTTATATTATTTGACAATTTGTCATGGTCGACCAGCAACCAAATAACCCGCAGCTCAAGTAAATAGAGGAGGCCTAAAATCATTTGTGACACATTTCTCTCATGATCTCTCTCCACTCGTTTGGGTTTGGTGGCAAGAGAGGTCAAGTGCGAGATCTAGCCGCAGTCCTAGTGAGAAGGGAGAAGCCCTAGCTGCAGTCATGAAGGGAGACCTAGCCGCAAGTGAAGGAAGAGATCAAGCCGTAGATTTAAGGGAGATCTAGCCGCAGCCTAAGGAGGCTTAATCTGCAGCAATTAGACCCTAATACGTAGCTAGAGGATGAGCCCTAATCTGTTGTTAAGAGGAGCTCTCATCCACTGTCTAAAGGAGGTCTAATACGCAGTCTAGAGAGACCTAATCTAAGGTCATCTATCCGCAGTCAAGAGGCCCTAATTCGCTGTCAAAAAGGAGGCCCTGATTCACTGTGAAAAAGGAGGCCCTAATCCGTAGTCCTGAAGGAGACATAGTTGCAGTCAGTGAAGGCTCTAAGCCTCAACAAGAGTAGCCTCTAATACGCAGTCAAGGAGGCTTTGATCCATTGTCAAAAGGAGCTCTATCCCGCAGCTAAAGAAGCCCTAACTTGCAGCCAAGAAGAGGCCCTAAGCTGCAGCCAAGAAGAGCCCTAGCCACAGCTAGGAAGGAGCCTTAACAACATAAAGAGGCCTGGAAAGACAGTGTTGAATTTCGGTTGCTGTAGATGACAGCATGATGGAAGAAGCATGGTGACAGCACAGTGATAAAGGTTGTTCCTAGGCATACCTTAAGGACTGTTTTCAAGGTTGGTAAGCCACTATTATAATGCATTGAAATCTGCCCTAGTCTAAGATCAGAACAGCATATGGCTACAGTTAAGTGTTAGAAAGTGCTGACAGTAAAGTTGAGTCGTTGTAGGACTAGTTACTGATGCGTTGATGTTATTTGTTGCTACTTGTTTGAGGATCATAGGCCTAACCTGCTGCTGGGCTAGACCGCAGGCCATGGTCAGCAGCATAGATTGTTCTATCAGTCTTGGACAGCATGGCACATCCTAGACTTGAAGGCCTACATTATTGATTATGTGAACGACAAGGACTGGAGCCATGACAGCTAGTACAACATGAGGAAGACAGCATTTTGGGAGATGTATTGGGTCAAGGTTTGACCATATTTGATTCAGTTTAATGAGCATCCTGTTGGTGCCACATGGATAATCTTCCTAGGAGCAGAACCAGCTGTGTAGTTTTTGGGTGCATTGAGCTTGTTGTCATAAAATCTCATATTTGTATATTTGTACTATCTCTATCTCTCTGTTGAACTATTGAAGAATATAAGAAGATTTGATCAAGGGTTTCCTCACATTAGGGTTTGTCCCTGACTGGTGCCACATCTTGTGTCCTCTTGTCTTCGCTTGTCTTCTACTGTTTATGTTTATGTTCTATCTGCATTTTACTATCATGCTAATGTGATTGCTAATCTAGAAATTGATATTGGGCTTATAAGAAAAATTGAAGTAAATTGCTCTTAAGCATAGAACATACCAAAATTAACATGGTGGCAGATGGGAAACAAATAGATGGAGTAGGAAAGTGCCATAAAGTCAAAATCAATGTTTTAAAAACCGAAACCGGTGACCGGACCGGTCCACCTAATGAACCGGGTTTCGAACCGGAACCGGTCGAACTGACACTGGTCAGGTCTAAACGAAAAATACATTAAATAATTAATTTTCAATGAAAATAAACTATTTTTAAGATTTAAAACCATGATTCCAAGCCAATAGAAACAAAATATGCAAGGTTTGCTCATCTATACACCACGTAAAGGTGAATATATCAAAATGGCATCGAGTGCAATACATATCTGCAACAAAATACATAATTAATGAGGCTCTAAATGGCCTCTAGAGTCCGCAAACAATGCTCTGAGCTATGGGGTCACTGAACTACTACAAGTCTACATATCAGTGATCAACGACATGATCACTCCCCATCATGATCAAATTCATCACCACTACTAGACAGGAGATCATCAACATGAGCTACATAAATAATATGCCTCCGAGTTTGAGGACTCCTAAAACTCCTCTACAACTTTAGTAGTAGCAAAAATGGGCATCAAAACTACAAATCACTAATCAACATGGTCACTCATGAAACTCATCATTGATTCAACGCTACTAGAAATACATAAACATCATCAACAAGAGATACATGAACATCATCTAGCTCAAAGTCCTCAGACTTGGATTGCTCAACCTTATAACATGATAGAAATTGAAAAGGTTTAACATGCCTAACCAATGATTTTGGTTTGAGTGAAGGGTTCATCTCCTCAACCTTATAATGTGGTACAAAAAGATTAGCATGCCTAACAAGTTGTTTTCCTTTGAGTGAAGGGTGCATTCTTCTTAAGGCCATGGTAGAGGAGTTCAACAATCAGTACCACGAACATCAACAAAGTTCAACAATCAATGCCACCACAATCAAGGTTCTTAAAGGGCTTCATGCTCTTGATCAAATGCCAATCTCATACCCTCAAGCATGACATAATCAAATGGAAACATTGCAAACCCCCAAACCATGAAATCATGAAAACCATTAAATCTGCTGAAGTTTGAGTGAAATCTAAAATTCTAGTTTCTAAATCTGAAATCAAACGAGGTCGAAACCACTCTCAAACATCCTGAGTCATTTCATGGTAATGTTAAAAATTTAAGTAAAAGGATGAAGATGAAAATTAAAGGAAATGTCACTTTCACTTTAAGAATTTAACATTACCATTAATTGCCAACATTGTTAGGGTTGAGATGTGTCGGGAAAATGAGAGGGTAGGCATGTTTTTCTTGGAGGGACTATTTTTGGAGGAAAACAACACCAAATTTCCCTCAAACCAGCTTCAAAACTCACAAAAATGCATTTTGTGGGGGTTATAGTTGCCCTAGCAATAAACCGGTCGGTTCTGTCATAAACCTAGGGCAAGAAAAGGCGACATAAGAAGGTAAACTGGATTTTTAAGCCAGTTTGACCCGGTGGGCATGCTAACCGGCCGGTTTGACCGATTACCGGTTTAGACCAGCCGATTTTTAAAACACTGGTCAAAATGCAACTAAACGAATATGAAATGGAGTCTGGTTTTTATATAGTTCCCTAGGAGTAGACGTTGTTTCAGGAATACAATGGTTGAAAACACTCGGCACATATTTGGCAAATCACCAAAAGTGGTTGATAAAATTCAAAATAGATGTAAGGAAGTATAAGATGTTTGGGTTCCAAACTCCACCTACTCAAGTAATTTCTGCTCAACAGATGAAAAAACTCCACAACGTAGTCATTGACCCACTTTTCTTAAAAGATGACGATATAGCAGCATGTGCAGCATTACTAGTAGTTCCTAACTGGTTTGATGAGATTCTAATTGAATATGCTAAAGATCCAAAACCATGACCTATAATCAAAAATTTGGATCAAAATCAATACCTTGAATGGAAAAATGATATCTTATTGTATAAAGATAGAATCTATCTAATCCCATCCTCCAAATTTGAAATGAAAGCTTTAAAGAAAACATATAGTTTGCAAGTAACAGGACATGTTGGATTCTTCAAAACATACTATAACGCTCATCAATCATTCTATTGGAAAGGGATGAGTAAAGAGATCCAAAAATTTGTCGTCGAATGTGATATATGTCAAAGAAATAAAAATGAAAATGTTTTAACCTCAAGATTATTTCACCCCTTACATATTCCAAATCAGAAATGGGAGAAAATCTTCATGGATATCATTGAAGGGTAGCCTATGTCTGATAGAAAGAACAAAATATCCATTGTGGTGGATAGACTAAACCAATCCGCACATTTCATGGCAGTTAAGAAGACAGATTGAACAAAACAAATTATAAAAGTTTACAAAAGCATCTATAGATTACATGGTCTTCCCAAAGCCATTGTTAGCAACAAGGATGTAAAATTTAAGGGAATTTCTAGAAGGATTTTTGTAACCAAGCTGGAATATACCTTAACATGAGTTCAGCTTATCATCCACAAATAGACAAGCAAACAGAAATAGCAAACAAATATTTAGAAACATTTTTTGTTGTTTTGCAACAGATAAGAAAAATAAATGGCCTCAATAATTACACCTAGCCTAATGGTAGTACAACACTACCTACCATACATCAGCGAAAATGACTCATTTTCAAACTTCATATGGTTATAAACCACCAAAATGGAAAGAATTTGCATAGAGTGATTCTAAGGTTCAAGCAATGAAGATGTTAGGTCTTTGTAATACTAATGTATTCCCTTATTATTATTGTCATTGTAGCCCCTTACTGTTATTGTTGTGCCCATATTGTCCCCATATTGTTATTATTATGCCCCATAGAAGCCCACTATTGTTATTGTTGTGCCCTTACATTATTATTGTCATGTTGGCTCTAATTACACTGTGACCCCTTAGACTCTTATATATAGAAAGGAAGTTTTGTCATTTGTATCATCCAAGAATTGTTCGTTTGTGTAATGTAAAGGAGGTTTCCCCCTTGGAGAGGCTGATTTTGAAGTCGTTTATCCATCTTTTATTCTATTTTGTGTTATAGCTCTGATACCACTTGTTGTAGCTCTGATACCACTTGTTATAGCTCTGATACCACTTGTTATAGATCTAACCCGGAATATAGCTCTGATACCAATTGTTGTAGATCTAACCCAGAAATAATAAGATTCAAATATAGAAATGTTTCACTTTATTGATATCAAACCCTTAAGGTAGGGCAACACCATACATTCACTCCTTAAGGAAGGAGAACACTCCACAAGCCATATGCTTGTGCATACAATAATCCTTGATAGTATTTCTTGACATTCTCCCATGTGGAGTCTCTAGCCTCTATATAGGCCTCATACATACAATACCATGGATCATTTCCATGGTTCCCTCATACCATCCACTAATACCATGGGCCCATTACATTAATACTAACTACTTGTGGTCCCTTACATGATATGGGTTAACCACCTTATTTATTACTATGCCCCATCCCATTATTACATTATTACCTTGGGTACCTCCCTCGGTACCCCATATTACCCCCCTAGGTATATAACATTCCACCCCCCTTAGCATGTTTCGTCCCCGAAACATGGGAAGAACACAAATAATAAGATATACTCAAAAGAGTAGTCCACTGGTACCATGCACGTGCATCTAGCCATCCAAGAGAAAGGTGAACCCTCGGTCTCACTGGTGCTTCGCTCGCTTGAGATGGAAGTTGACTGTGGTAGCTCTTCTATGTAGATGTGTAGTAGGTGGATCTTCGCTCCTCTCTATCTGTCCTGCGGGGGTTGTTGTCCGTGTGGCTAATTGGTTGCCATCTTGATGGTTGTTTTCTTGCGGAGTGATGTGGGTGATGATATGTTGAAGTTTTAACCCACAGTGTCTTTTTCTTTAATTCACCCTGCTGTGGTGCCTGTTGTGGTGTCTTCTTTTCCAATATGACTTCAACCACTGAACCCTCATCAGATGTGTCAGCACCTGTTACTTTTTCAGCTCCAGCCTCTGTTTGTGTTTGATTGTCGACCATCAACTGCTCATCATCTGATATGTCAGTCCCTAGAACATCTTCTACGTCAACCTCCGTGGACTCTACCTGTTTATTGATGGAAATATCCTGTAATGTAATTTTCTTCTTTTTATACCAAAGCTTCAGGAATTTTTTCTGCACATTAATATTTATAGTACCCACTGATTCCATCCAAGGGTATCCCAAAACAACATCCATGTTATCCATATCTGAAGCATAAAAATCACCATGAAACACATACTTATCCATAGAAAGTTTCAAATCCTTATAAATTTGAACATCCTTATCATCAACCTGTGTATTTTCAATATGTTTTGCTGGGACTTGCAATTTTTTTGCCAAATTAACATTGATAAAATTATGTTTACCGCTAGGATTGATAGAAACAATGATCTTCTCTTTCTGAATCAATCCATGAACCTGCAGGAAGGAGACACCCGTAGCAATTAACCCCTTATGTGTCTCATTCTCCTTTTTTCTAGCCCGAGACCATTTGTCCAAAAAGACTTTTTCAAATTCTGCATCTGAAATTTGGTCAACTGCTTTTTCAGCCTCATCTCTCATATTAAACACCATTGGAATCTTCCAATTTGTCCCATGTGTGGACTTGTATCTTTGTATGAATTCTTCAATAGTAGGACTATCATCTTTTCCTATAAAATATAGAGTTGTCATGAAGAGAGTTTTGAGAAAAAATTCGCTGACTTGGCGAAAATTTGAAATTGTCACAGTTTCGTCAATATTGCTCAGAATCTTTATTATGACCTGTTTTCAGAAATGGAACAATCATTCTGCATCTACCCATGTGATAGAAATCTTGATCCAGGCACTGG
>APFE031618537.1:58793-98276 GCA_000404065.3 Pinus taeda | reverse complement strand
TGTCTTCCTTGAATGGTCCAGTTTTCATGAAAGCAGTGGATACACTTGGTGAATACAAGGATGCACAATTTATGTGTGAGTTATTTATTAAAGTTGTTGAAGATGTAGGTGTTGAATCTTGTGTGCAAATAATTACAGATAATGCACCTGTTTGCAAGGCGGCTGGCATGATTGTGGAAGCTAAATATCCACAAGTGTTTTGGACACCTTGCATTGTCCATTCATTGAACTTAACACTGAAATCCATTGCTTCTGATATGCTTTGGATTGGAAGCATTATTGAGGATGCAAGACATATTCGTAACTTTGTGCAAAATCATACAAATGCCCTCACTATCTACAAGGAGTACAACAATCTATCGTTGTTGAAGATTGTTGATACACGGTTTGCATCTTCATTCATGATGTTAAAGAGGTTGATGGAGGTCAAGACCGCTCTTGGGTCCATGGTTATTTCTGAGTTTTGGTCTTTTTGGAGAAAGACAGATCAGGCAGCGTCTAAAAGAGTGAAGGACACGGTACTAGATGATGCTTGGTGGGAGAGGGTAGATCTAATTGTTCGGATCATGGACCCTATCATCTCTTTGCTTCGAGTTGCAGATACAGACAAACCCATCCTATGAGAGGTTTATGAGGGATGGGATTCCATGATTGAGTCTGTGAGGAGCATTATTCTACAGAGTGAGTGCCCCCAGTATGAGACATCACCAGAGGCCTTCTGTGATACCATACATGATATTCTTGTCAGCAAATGGGACAAGAATTGTACACCTTTACATTGTTTGGGTCACTCATTGAACCCCAAATACTACAACCATGAGTGGCTTAATAGTGGACCTTCCGCAGATTCCCTCCTCACATGGATGGTGAAATCTCATAGGGGAGGAAAGAGGCATTTAGGCAGATTTATCAGGATAGTGCATTGCTTGCTGAGGTGGAGATGCCTTTGCAGAGTTTTCCACTGGCACTGGTCAATTTGGAGGTTATGATGTGATTAGAGACAGGGGGCTTAAGAAGCCCTATTCTTGGTGGGCAAATCATGGGGCAACAAGCCCTCCTCTGCAGCAGTTAGCCATGAGGCTCCTCTCTCAGGTGACTTCATCCTCTTGTTGCGAGAGGAATTGGAGCACATATGGGAATTTGCATAATGTGAAGAAGAGCAGGCTTGAGCAGTGCAAGGCAGAGACAATGGTGTATGTGCACACCAACCTTCGTCTTATTTACAGGCAGAGGGAAGAGTGGTTGAGGGGAAAGACAAAGATGTGGGATGTCTTTCCTAATGATATGGGTCTGGACAGCAGTGTTGAGTTGGCATTGGCCAACATGGATCTCAGTGATCCAGTGCTAGAGCCTGTTAGATTTGATGACATAGAGGGGTCAACCTCCACACCAGCAGATGCAGAGGCGACTATGGATACAGGGGAGGAGGAGGATGCAGAGGAGAGCAGTGGGGACCATGATGATGAGGGCAGTGATGCTGATTATGATGCTATTGTTGATTGATGCCTTGAGGCTTGTATACCTGTAGACTGTAGTTGTTTTATATTTTCTATTTCTATTTTGCCATTGGCATTGCACCAACACTACCTATGTAACACATTTTGATTTGATAACTTAATGTCAAATGAGAAAACTACAGTTGTCAGTGTGTTTATCTTACTATCTTGTAAGTTGTAGTTGTAAGTTGTCTTTCAGTTATGAATCATGATTTAAATTTTTAATAGATTTATCATTTATGCGACTAGTACCATTGAAATTTGACATTTATTTGAATTTTGTATGTACTATACTACTATGCATGCTAATAGCCATAGTATAGATTAAGAATCAGATCATGTTTGAAATCAATAAATTGTATTCATATAATAATTTGTGTAAGAATATATAATATCTAATTTAATATATTATATATATATATATATATATAACGTGTCCTAACGTGTCCTGTTCCGGGGGGTCAGCGTGTCCGAATCCGACACCACGAATCTCGAATCCTACGTGTCCCGAATCCCCGTGTCAGGTGACTTAGACAATAACTAATAATTAACTATGAAAGGTCAATAGGCATGATTATGTTGATTTGGGGTAGCATCGGATGTGCTCTAGCCATAAAAATTGGTGGAGAGGCTAAAGCACACGAGATCTCCAAGACCCAGAAATGGTTTGGGCAGATTCTAACTGGTTTGGGAGATATTAAAATAATTAATATTTTTAATGGAGTTCCTACGTCTAAACTTAGGAAAGATAAAATATTAGTGGGTATTAATATAAAACTGTGTTAGAATGTTCTAAAAGTCATGGATCAAACCAAATCTAATCTTAGCCATTGATTAGAGATTTAATCTCAGTTGTTGATGGACCAACGAGAAAAGTATAAGAGGAGGCCTGAGGGTCAGTTGGAGAACACACCAAAGTGATCAGTCATTCTATTCTCTAGAGCGGGGTTTGCTAAGAGAGATAGAATCAGTGATCAACAGCGAGGGGTAGTGAATACATAGCAGGGAGGCAGAGTTGTACTAGAGAGATAGCGCAGCAGAGCCCGAAGAGGTTGACGCAGAGGCAGCCAAGAGTTGCGCAGAGCCAGGAGAGGCCAGCGTGTGTGACACAAAGGGTCTAAGGGCTGACGCAGAGGCTAGCAGAGCTGACGTGGGGCCAAGAGGCAACGTTGGGAGGATTTTTGTGGAACAGACTGGGTGCTAGTGAGCCGGGAAGGGTGACGCGATCCCTATCAAAGTGACGCAAAGCAGTGGAAGCTGCAATTGTTGATGTGGGATTGTTCATCCGGTAATCAATCAGACGGAATATCTGTCTCCGAGAAGAGGTACTACTGTCGAGGGCATTCTCTGTTGGGTATGCCATCTCTAGCACCCTAGTTGTATTCTGAAAATTGCATAATAATAAAACCCTCTGAATAGTTGCACCGGTTTTCCCACATTGGGTTTTTCCGGGGACAATGGTCCAAAAATAACAGTGTCACTTGTGTGCATGTTTTCTTTCAGTTGATGATCTGTAGATGTTGATATTGTACTTGTGTTTATTTTCAATATTTACATGGTAAATAACTTGTTAAGTAATTAAGCAAGTAGGAAGAAATAAACCAAATAGTACAGGAAGAATTTCTAACAAGTTAAACTTAGAAATTCCAACAGATTATTCAACTCTCATAACTAGTCAATGTGTATTTAGGTACACTATCACGAGAGAATGTAACATCATTCTATCATCTTTCATCAATAATAATATATTCATATAATGCCTTAAATTATAAATTGCATTGTTTCAACACAACTCAGCAAACCCTTCTCCAAAGGGGTTCATATTGCTCTTAAGAAAAAGTAGTAGAGGGCTCTGCAGAAGGAAAAGAGGACATGGGAAATTTGCACTTTGTACTTAGATCAAATTTAAAGTTTATGGAGGTAAGGGATGTCCTCTCTAAATCAAAGGAGTTAGACACATGCTTGTCCCAACTAGCCCAATCTAATTGGAGTATAATAAGTTGGGCAGTGAAGCCATCAAAGCTTACCTTGAGCCAGCACACATTTACGGACATCCTTACTTCTTGCCTCTATGAAGTCATAAGAATAACTGCTCTTGTTACCCCCTACAACAATGACATTCTAAGAAGGGTGTTACAACTGATTGTGGAGAGCTTCCAAGGACTGCAGAATATCAAGGATCTCACCTTTCGCAAGAAACATAAGATCTTGGATATGGTGGTCAAACCAAAATATGTGCCATTGGCCCATTATGTTCAATCTAGATTTTACTGATTTGATCTTTCAGATATTCCATTGTTTCTTCACCGGCATCAGAGTATATCATCCAAGGATTGTAAAAACCAACATGCAAAATATTTTGGCTTTGGTTTTAGTTGACGATGACGCCATTTGCAAGCAGTAGCAATCAAAGGTGTCAGCTATTTGGAGGAAATAGCAGGTTGTTTCAATTGCTACTCATGAACTCTAAGAAAGATTGATTGAGCTTAACCTTAAAAGGTTCACAAGGCAGCTCACTGAAAGAGAGTTAAATTCAATGTGATTGCAAGTCACAGATTTTGACGAAAAGGGTAAGAACCAAAAAAAAAGGAAGGGGAATTGTCCATCACAGTAGGGAAGGTGTACAGCTAGTAACTGGGATGGAATTGGTAGAGGAAAAGAGCTTTTGTAGTCAAAAGGTGTTAAAAAAAAAGGAGCGAGTGGAACTATGGAGCGTGGAGTCAATGTCATACCACAGGAAGAGAACATGTCAACTAATGATGAACTGGTGGAAGAAGAAAGAGATGGTGAAGCACGTTCCTCGTCATCTACAAATGCCATAGCATAAGGGGATGACAGTAGCATTAACACTCAAGATTTGACGGATAAGTTGAACAAGAACAAAGAATCTGTTGATTTGCATGGGCTTGAGGAGAGATCTAGTTTGCAGCAGACGGATCATGAATTATCTCTTCCAGAGAACTCATCAAAGGCTTCCACAGCAAAATTGGGAAAAATGGTTGAGCATTCACGTGGTGGGCCAACCATCAACAAAAAGCAAGGATATATAGTGGTTATAGAGGTTCCAAATCATAGTCACCAGGAGCGCATTCAAGGGAAAATTAATAATCTTGCAGAAGAAGGAGAAACTCAGGAGGCTAAAAGGCACAATATTAAATAAGGATAGTGAAATTGAAGAATGGAAAATCAAGAGTGTTAAGACAATTGTCAAGCTTCTTAGTATTGAAGAGCAATTAAACCACCTAATAGGGAAATAGCAGAAACATGCCCTTGAGTTGCTTTTAACAAGAGCAAGTGATGAAATGTACAGCAGCCCACTTCA
This sequence comes from Pinus taeda, assembly GCA_000404065.3. Lineage (NCBI taxonomy): Eukaryota > Viridiplantae > Streptophyta > Pinopsida > Pinales > Pinaceae > Pinus > Pinus taeda. The sequence goes on along the minus strand of APFE031618537.1, from coordinate 93,458 downwards.
AAAGAGCATAAGCAAGGCTTGCAACAAATTGAGTTCACAATTACATGAGAGTAGAAGTGCAAGTAACAAGCAACCTAAGTTGCAAAAAACGCCACAACGTCTAGAAGTTTCTGAAACAAGGACACCCAAAATGCGACCCCCGAAAAATGGAAACGTCAACCGAAACGCTATATATGTATATATATATATATATATGAGGCAATATTAAATAACACTTTATTTTTTAAGAAAAGAAAGAATAAGACATATAAATGACATTTTAGAAGGAAATCCACATTTATATTAACTCCAACAGATGATTACATGATGCAAATATCCAAAATTAGCATTTATAGATCAGGCTTTACATCAAAGACTTCAAAATCAGCCTTTATATGTGAGGCTATATGTGCTAAATCTGAAATAAAACATGAGCTAAAGACAATTATGGCTACATTAACATATAATTACTATTAATACTCCTCATCCTCATCAACAGAAATAGAAGAAGATGCTTGGTCAGCGAAAGAGGCAACCCTACTAGTACTTCCACTTGCACTTGCATCACCACTGCCACAAATATCAAGAGCAGAAAGAGAGAGCTCTAAAGCTGGATATTCTGCATCCACATCCCAATCTTTATGAGTTCCACTTATATATTCTTCACCCCTACGAGACACAAGGCGTAGGATTGAATGGACATTTATGTGAAAATTCCTACACTCAAGGAACCCCTACTAAAGCAAAACTAGATTTACTTCTCCTACTTGATTTTAATATACATTATCAAGTTATTTTCTGAAAAATACTAAAGTAAATTACTTCTGCAGCCTACACCAATTTAATTTGATTACATGAACAAAGAAACTGAGCAAAGAACAGGATACATAGGACACCGTTATTTTTGGGCAAAATAGTCCTCGAAAAAACCAATTTGGGAAAACCGGTGCAGCAGCTTTGAGGGTTTTATATTATTAAGTAGTAGTTTTGAATACAATGTTAGATGCCCTCCCGACAATCCAGTTACAGAGAAAAATATAATGGCGGAAAATTGAGTGAGATTACCTCACTTCACCCGGCAGTTTCTAGTTGATCCTGCAGCAGAACTGGCTAACACTGGCTATCTCTGCGTTGGCCCTGTGTAGGCCCTGTATCAGCTCTGCGTTGTCTCTTCTGCCTCCTAGATCTTTTGCGTCAACCTTCCCCAGCTGTTCCAACAGCTCCCCATCAAAATTCTAGATTTCTGCGTGAGGGTAGCTTCTCCTCTACATTGGCTCTCCCTGGTTCAGCGTCAGGACTACATGGGCCCATACTAGCCCAGCGCCAGTCCCTCTAGGTATTGCGCTGCCTCCACTAGTGGCTCTCTGCCTCTTTGCCCAGTATTCCCAAACTATCCGTGCCCCTCTACTGGAGAATGATCACTTAATTCAAACTTTTCAGCTTCCTAGCCCCAGGAATTTCGAACTCTAGATCAATTTGTTCTCTCAGTATGTATTTCTAAATGAACCCCAAGCCTCCTTGTACTTTTCTCGTTGAGACTTCAACGACCGAGATTAAGTCTCTAATCAACGACTAAGATTAAAAACTTGACTTGATCCATTTTCTAGAACATTCTCACCCATATTTTGATTAATACTTTAATTTTCCTAAGTTTAGACTTAGGAACCCCATTAAAAATATTAATTATTTTAATAAAATACAATCTGAGTGGAATTTCACCAAACAGTTTCTAGGTTCTTTAGAACTCATGTGCCTTAGCCTCTCCACCAATTTCCATGGCTAGAGCACATCTGATGCTACCAAAAACTAACAATATACAAGGTCATTTTCCTTCTGCGATCCCAACCTGTTGTTCTTCACACTATGAATGAAACTGTAGGTGCTCCAATTTTGATCTGTTGATGAGCATCTTGCCACTTGTGATAGAATACGAGTGGCAAGACTTTGCAAATGAACACCACTTGCCCCATGACAAGCCCAACACTTAACTGGGTCCATGGTCCTCTCACCCAAAGCTGATATGTCTGCAAAATCCTCTAATCCAACAACAAAACAAGAAAATTCTTGCCTTACATCAATTTGTAAAGACGTTGGAAACAAACTCTGAAAGGCTTTCTTCACTCCATTGGCCACCTCATTTTCCCATCATTTTCAGCAATGAATTCTTCATCATGAAATTTTGGATTTAGAGCATGTGCCAAAGTGTGCAATCGAGTGTTGAAGCTATTCCACCCAGTAACAATAATGGATGTCACTTCTTCAGCAAAATCAAAATCCACAAAAAGAAGAGAGGGATCCTCTTGTGTAATAATTTCCACATTTTTTTCAACCATGGTATCCATGCCATCATAAACCTCTCCTAGGAAAGATTTTTGTGTCTGCATCTCGAAGAAGATCAAATGCAGGTAATGTGAACTTGAGAAAGAAATAAATCTTGTTCCACCAATCTTCATCAATCAACACCCTCCTCACCATACTTCCCTTCTTTGAATTTCCCTGTCTCCACTCAACCCAAATTGGACCCACCACCATACTCATTGATGCATTTTAAACTTCAACAAGGTGACGCAACATGGTGAAGTTTGAGGCATAGCTTGTCTCAGCAACTTTCAACGACTCCAATTTGGAGTATTCTCGTTATATTGCTTGAGATTGGTGGTGGTTGGTGATGAATTTAATTAATTAACTCCCTAGCCTACCCTGTGGCCTACTTAATCCATTTTGTTTTTGCCTCAATCTCTTCTAAAATCATATTCAAATTATGGACAATACAAAGAGTCCAAAATATGTGATTGTATCTACTCTCAACAATTAAGCCTTCAACTTTGCAAATAGGTGCATTATTTGTGATAATTTGCACCACATTTTCTAGCCCTACTTTTTCATCAGTAGAAATTAAAATATCAACAATGAACTTACTATCATTTACCTCACCTGAACAATCTTCTGCTTTGATGAACATGGCTCCTTTTGTTGATGATGCAATGACATTATTCAAAGGCCTGCGTCTTGTATCAATACAAGCATCTGCTATAATGGAAAGCCCTGTACTACCCCATGAGTTACGAATTGGTTTTAGAACATCATCAAGAAGTTGTCTCTTTCTTCAGCAAAATTGTTCTGACTTTTTCATAGTTTGGCCCCTCATAACCTTGAGGGGATTTGTCAATCACTCTCACTAAATACTACCAATATGGGGATCAAACCACATTAAAAGGGATGCCACAAGCAAAGATGGCCCTTGTCACTTTTGAGTCAACTTCTTCTCTCCCTTGACTATCAAGCATTTTCACCAATTTGTTGTTTTGATTTCGAGTTAATGACTTGGATAATTCTGCTTCTAGTTCTAGTGCCCTCCTCTTTCTTGCTTCCTGAACAACCCTTGGCTCAATGCTATTAGTCATGCGAGGATTGGTAGTGCTAGTGTCGATTTTGTTTCTTTGATCCTTCAAAATTTGAGCACCATTGCTTTCTTTCTTGAATTTAGCCTCACCTCTAGATTTTTGGTATGTGCACAAACATCAATACCCTTTATCTCTTCATGCAAAATGTGAGTCTTCACTCTTGTGTATGAGCCCTTGAAGGTCTTTTCATCTTTGCATAAATTGCACTTCCATTCCCATGTACCACGGGAACCCATTTGCTTCACTTTGGTAACATACTTCCATACAGGATAGTATTCTTGTTGCCTGGTTACTTGAGTGGATTTAGGGGCACTTGAAACACAACTTTGAGAAGCCATGAATGCTGCAAAATTAGAAAATGAAAAACTTACCCAACTAGTTGCTTCCCACGCCCTTCATCTTGCTACCCACACCCTTTCTCTTGTTGCCCATGCTCCAAAACACAAATAAACTCCTTGTTGTTGCTACAGGAAGCTCCTCTTGTAAAAGAATGTGTGAGAAATGAGCGAATGAAGTGTCTTTTTAAAGAAAAGAAGAGGCTCATAGGGTTTCTAAAGAATTCTATTTTTTTAATCTTCTAGAGAATTCTATTTGTGAATTTTTTATTGAAATCTAGATAACAACGACATAAAAATTGTTTTATTAGTGTATTTGGGTGTTAGAAGGGGCCCACGATATTCTTCAAGCCTTGAGCTGGCCGAAAAACTTAAAAAAAAAAAAAAAAAAAAAAAAAAAAAAAAAAATTGAAATCCACCTTTTATCGCCCAAAATGTGACCCGTCGCGGTCGAAACAAGCTCGAAACATCATCGACCATACCGTACGGCATTTCGAAATCATGAAACGTAGTACGGTATGGCTAGCCGCATTTCGGGCCCATTTCAAGGCCATTTCAACATTTAAGTTTGTCCCGGGTACCAGTATGCCACTTTTCTAGGCATTTCCTGCAACATAGCAAGCAACCTTGCACTTGATTGCTTAGCCCACATAGAGAGAAGATGAGGGATGGATGGTATGAGGAAGCAAGGAAGAAATCTAAACTATGGCGTATTGCATCTCAGTTATAATCAGAGTAGTGCAGCATCAGCATTGTATATTTCAGGGGTTGTTGATGACTAATGGGAGAGACACTCTCTTGGAAGTCAGGGACTTCAGAGGTATTGTGGTGGCAGTTGACATCTACTATGACAGAGGCCCCCAGAAGTTAGACTAGAGGGAGATTATGAGTTAGTACCCTATCACATGGAAAACTTATGGGAGATTACTTCTAGCCGGGGTTGTAGCACAATTGGAGTGTTCGGGCATTGGGGGTGCTAGATTCCCTATTTGGCAATGGGATCCAGGTGGATTATCCCCTCGTATGGCAAGGCTTCACCAAGTAGGGGAGTACAATTGGAAGGCAGGAGGCACAAGGATCAATAATATACTATCGATGCCACAGGAGTATAGTGAAGCCTCCTTCAGATTCATTTGGGACCGAGGAATTGGTTCTAGCATACAACTTATGGATTCCATCTCATTAATGCAACAGGGATTCTATAATATCGATGCCACAGGAGTGTAGTGAAGCCTCCTTTAGATTCATTTGGGACCGGGGAATTGGTTCTAGCATACAACTTATGGATTCCATCTCATTAATGCAACAAGGATTCTTCGAATTCATTTGGGATCCTGATATTGAGGTTAGAATTGCTTGGCGTCAACCAATTTTAGGAAAGGAGGGTTGTAATGTCCCTTTTTTCGAGCATTGGGAATAGAAACTAACTCAATAGCCTAACCATTCCCATAGGATACAAATTAAAAAGTAATAATGTAATAATTGGGGATTAACTAATTAAAAGTGACTTAGGAAAAAAGAATATTATAAGCCACTTTAATAAAAGAAGAAAAAGACCCATAGTATTCTAATCGTCCATGACTATTAAAGGAGATAAATGATGAGAGCTCATTCCTTGAGATTTATTTGGATTATTGTTTTGTTGTTGTTGAGTTGAGCTCTTGGAGCTTGTCTGGGTGAGAACCCATATTATGTAGAGGGTTAGTTTCAGTGGTAAGTGATCCACCCTAGTTGATTCCAATTAGGAGGCGTTTTGGTATTGAGACATATACCCTAGCTACTCAAAAAAGGAGGGATCAAATCAGATTGGCTCATTGGGCTTAACGTGGAGATTGCTGGTAGGTGTATAATGTTGGAGGAGTCATCGTCAGCCATACTGATATCTTGTTGGTGTTTTTAACAGGTTCTTAGAACCATATTTGGTATGTATTTTCAGATCCATATTTAATATAATAAGGCTGAGTCTTGTTGCATATGTCTCATGACTATTTTGAGTTGCACCATTTCTGGGTTTTCATGTTGCCAAAATTTCTGGTTGTGCCGATAATTTAGAGGTGCAAAGTGTGCAATTTGTTTGGTTTTAAACAAAGAAATTTATGGTGGTTTTTTTTCTGAAGCAAAATTCTGGAAACTTTAGTCAATTTATTTTTCGGGACAATATAGAGTTGTGCCATCATTCAACCTGAGTAGACCCTCCCAGATCATTGTGCATAACACACACATCCTAAGGAACCAAAGGAATACCTCTTTCCCCACCATACCTCGACTACAAGTAGGACCATAAAATCTGTTCCAAGCACTGATATTGAGCCCTACTAGGAAACAACAAGATACATGATAAATGTACAACACTCGTAGAATCTGACTAACCACTGTCAACTTCCTGACAAATGGAAGGTTCATATGATGCTGAACATGGAGCTGACTCTAAAGCCACTGCAGGTTCATATTTGGCATGTATTTTCAGATCCATATTTAATATAATAAGGCTGTGTCTTGTTGCATATGTCTCATGACTATTTTGAGTTGCAGCATTTCTGGGTTTTCATATTGCCAAAATTTACTGGTTGTGCTGATAATTTAGAGGTGCAAAGTGTGCAATTTGTATGGTTTTAAACAAAGAAATTTATGGTGGTTTTTTTTCCTGAAGCAAAATTCTGGAATCTTTAGTCAATTTATTTTTCGGGATAATATAGAGTTGTGTCATCATTCAACCTGAGTAGACCCTCCCACATCATTGTGCATAACACACACATCCTAAGGAACCAAAGGAAGACCTCTTTCCCCACCATACCTCAACTACAAGTAGGACCACAAAATCTGTTCCAAGCACTGAAATTGAGCCCTACTAGGAAACAACAAGATACATGATAAATGTGCAACACTCGTAGAATCTGACTAACCACTGTCAACTTCCTGACAAATGGAAGGTTCACATGATGCTGAACATGGAGCTGACTCTAAAGCCACTGCAGATACCAATCCCACATAGCCACCAACAAGAGGCGACTCTTGTATCAGAAAATGTAGACAGTAAAAAGGGATAAACCCAATGAGTAAACCCTAACAAGAACTAAAGATAGATATCTAATTATGCAATAGGAGGAGAAAAGGAGACAGCTACTACTCTGCATGAGAAGTAGAAATATAAGTCAAGGAACAGTTATTTTCGTCATATCAAAAGCTATCAATGTAATGCAAAGTCCAATAATTTCCTCTAGGAAATGTATGAGACTAAGGGAACCAAAATGGATAATCCTAGGGTGAGCTCAAGTGCAACTAGAAGCTGTCCTAATATCTATCGTCAAGATAAATATAGTAATGGATACCTAGCTACTCACTTGGTTGTGTGGGAAGCCTCACATCAAGCCTACTCGAGCAAGTACAACTCTGTGACCTCATGCTAGTGGGTGATTCCTCAATTAAATAGAAGGTTCTGCACTATCTCACTAAGATACTGCCCTCTGTGCAGATGGATGGAGTTCCTGTATGGAGCTTGATACCTCCAAACACAAGGATAGGATAGAATAAAGAAGTGACAGACCTAGTGGAACTTGGCTTCAATAAATCCCAATGGCCAGTCAATTGAGGTGATTTCTCCCTGAATAGAGAAACCCAAACATCACTGATCCAACTAGCAAATAAAGGTAGTATCTTGGTATAAACAATGAAATCTACCTTGTTTAATATATGGGACAACTGAAGATGAAATTCTCCTCTATCTCTGTCACATGGGGATGACACCATTAACATATCATATTCATCAGCAAGATGTGACAATTAGATTCAAGATGCAACTGATAAAAGCAACCCTTAGCTGACCAAGGAGAATTTTGAGGCAGTGTACCAAGGACACTGCATGTAGTCAAAGTAGACAATGAAATTATCCATTATTTGCAAGAAGATTAGGAAGTTCAGAATATATGACTTGAATATAATGCCAGTCTTATCACTTCTTTTATCACCCTTTTGATCTACCTTTTTGAAAGAAGGAGATTGCTAGGATTGTCTCAAATATTCCTAGGTCCCAAGGACAAATCATTGCTCCGGAGAAACTTATCATTACCTGCAAAGAAGCCTAAGCCGAGCAGAAATCAAAACAAATGTATGGTACAAAAACATGAGCTTGAGTTATTTATTAACCTTGATAACAGGAAAGTTTATGATTTTTTATAATGTGAATGCTTGATAATAGGAAAGCTTATGAATATACATTTTACTGTTTTATGTCTAAATGATATTCTGAACATTATTTTTTCACATTTATGTCAAAATTCAAAAGATGATGAGCATTATTTGAAAACACATTTTTCTTTTACGAAACAAGTTTACACTGTTTCCTGAGGTTTTCCAAGAGGTCTACCCCGAGTTTCATGCCCTGAGATTACTCCCTTCCTCCTGTTTTATGTTTCCTGTTTCCAACCCTTGGGAAGACGCCAAAGTATTCAAATCCAATGAATATTATCTCCAACATAAAAAATGGAATACTTGATTGAATTCTTAGCCTAAATGTGAATGAAAATCTATCCATCAAAGATGACTCACCTTTATGATAACTGTATGTGCAGGCAAATTAACACCCCATGCTAAAGTTGCTGTACATACAAGCACCTATCAGCATAACCACAACACATTATCATTTATGCCTGGAGGTAGAAACCATGGTCTTCTGCATTTAGCAAGTACATTGTAACAGATGAGCAATAGTTTTAATCTAAACATTATATGTACTTTTAGCAGCAACCTGAATCATAGAACATAAACAGACATACTTTTAGCAATCCTCCAGAAAACAGACGCTCTGTAAGACTGCGATCTGCACGCAACATCCCAGCATGATGGATGCCAAAACCAGACTGGAACAATTCAATGAGTTCCCGATTTTTGGATTTATGCACCTCCTTCTGAAAACAAAACGAGTCACTCATCAGAATACTTAGCTGTCTCCTCAGCAAGAGTGTAGTAGGCCCAAAACTACCCAAATGAAACAACAATGACATCAAACGAGCATTTAACACCATACCTTTGTGATTCCATACTGGGGGTGTGTTTCATTTGAGAAGGAACCAACCTCATCATTTCTTTGGGCAAATTCAACCTAACATGCAGTATGGCAAAGCTTCAGGAAATTAGTTCACAGAAAATGAAAATTTTGACACATGCATGGAAACCAGTTTGCCCCACCATAAAAGTAAACCATTTATCCAGCCCACTTCTATTAAATGCATCTTAACAGTGAAAATTTTAATGAACAAGTACATAAAAGCTATGTCACATGATTTGGGTTCAAACCATTTATCCAGCATACTTCTATTAAAATGCATCTTAACAGTGAAAAATTAATGAACAAGTACATAAAAGCTATGTCGCATGATTCGGGTTCAAGTTCTAATTCAACAACGATTAAGTTTGATTCAGATTCAAATTTTCTATTAACATTCTGTAATGTTCCCTATAAATTGATTGCCTATGAAAGACGAAATAACCTATCTGACCCCTTAGGCTATAGTCTTGATAAAGGGGTAAAAAAACCCAATTTTTCCAATGTCGGGGCAACATTGGGCAAATATTGGGTCGGCTGGGGCAAAAGAGCCCAAAATTGGGGGTTGCTTATACAACCCTTCAAATATGGAAGCCCATGGAGAAAACTATAAATTCAAGTGAGTTAGACTTCATTTGATCAGGGAATTGGAATTGAATTATCTCTGTTTGTTTTAGCCTAAGGCTCTAAGAGTTTTAAGACCCCTTCTCTTCTACTAATTTCAGTGGTTAAAGATTCCATCCTAGTTAGTAACTTTAATTTTTATCTTTCCTAGTCTGTTCTGAACTTCTGGCACAACAGAGAGACTATCTAAATGAAGGAACAAATTCTGTGGGGGAACATTGAAGGAAAAAGTAAGATTGAACTTGTTTGAGGCTAGAAGAACTCTTTGGACGGCAATCAAAATTTCTCTGAGGCAGATGAATGAAGTTTACTGAAACAGCCGAGGCCTCCTGTAGCTGCAGGTCGAAGTCTGAGGCACCCGAAAGTCCATCTGAGGCAGGCAGCCCGAATTCCCTGAGGCAGGGTACAACCCTGAGAGTTTGATATTGCGATATTCTGAACCAGATCAACATATTTTTTGAAGGTGCACAACATCATTCGATACTCTTGTGGAAGATACAAAGAATTTCTAAGGCCATTTCTACAGACCTGAAGTCCTGAAGGATAATTTCGCTCCCATAAAAGAGCGGAGACGTTACCTAAGGGAATACGAAGGTTGAAGGTTGCAACAGACCCGAAATTTGTTGAGAAGATCCAGGAACACTTAAGTGGAAAATTCAGGAGTTTCTGAAAATAATTCAAGGGCAAAAAGGAGTATATTCCTGAGGCAATCTGGGCATTCTTGCAGACAGAACTCGCATAGGATTTTACAAGTCTGCCGGTTGACCTAGAGTAATTCAAATATGTGGTTAGGATTATGTTGCACTGTTGAATTTATTCTGCTCTGTTTGGAACTATAATTATTGAAACTGCATTAAACTCTTTGTGGATTTGTTGGTTGGTTAAATTATAGCATTATATTGATTGGTTTATTACATTGTTGAGAAAGCCAGCACTATTTATTGAAGGTTATGTTATTTGTATTGAATAAACTGTTTGTACAAGAAGGAATTTTGTTGAAACCCTAGCTACCTAAGAATAGCAGGCAAAAATCTCCTTACAATACTACAGTGGTATCAGAGCTGTACATCCTGCCAGCCTGAGGGATTGCAATGAGATCTAGTTGTTGGGTAAGTGACCAGCACTATTTCACACCAGAGTGATGACTTATCCCAAAGCAGTCATGAAGGACTGAAAGGAATTTTGGTTTAATCCTATCACTGATCTTCATAAGTATCCAGCCATAAAACACGTGTTTAAAGAGGAGAAGGCGCACCTGTGAGATCAGTTGCACTGAGATCACCTGAGACCGAGTACATGGCTACTAGGCTGGCAGCTTGCAAGGCCATATGGTTGAGGAAGCTACCTGTTGGGTGGTTCAGTCAGAAGTTGGAGCCCACAGTCATACACTGTGATAATCAGAGCTGCATCAAGCTCTTTGAAAATCCAGTGTTTCATGACTAATGCAGGAGCATCTAACCTAGGGTTGAATGTTTACTAAAGGAGTTAGATTCATAAGTTAGGATTTAATTATTTAATGTATTCTTCCAATAGTTTTAGGAGAGAATGAGAATTATTGTAAATAGGAGAAAGTTCGAGAGTATTTTGGAAGAGTTGAGAGATTTGAGGGTTAGTTATATCTTATCTAGAGATAAGGGATTTGATGAGAGTTTTTACGGATCATGAGAGATACTGTGGGAGTTTGCTTATGATCTAGAACCTTTTTTGGGTTCAGATCCACTTGTATAAATCTAGGTGAGCCATGAGGCATGTAAAGAAAGTAGAGTGAGGAATGAGAGGCCATTAGTTCTCTTGTAAATATCTTATTTCTTTAATTATTTATTTCTCAGATTTTATGTGCATACCTATTGTGTGAATTTTAGAGTTTTATGTTGTGTGTTAATTTTTAAGTTGCAGGCCCTAGCCTACAATCAATGACCATTACAAGAACATCGAGATCTGGTACCACCATAACAGAGATTATGTTCAGAGGGGTATAGTCAAACTCCAATACATGCCTACAAAGGAGTAGACAACAGATATGTTGACCAAGGTATACTTCAGAGATAAACTGGGTGTAGTACAGAACACCTTCCTCTCTAAGAGGGCGTGTTACATGGAGTTAGAGGAGGAAGGATTCAACTAAATTTAGTAGGGGCAATAAATTTGGCAGGGTGGTGGGTAGTGTATATAGGAGAAAATTTTCTACTAGATGGTCCTCAGTCGGCAGCCCCTTGCAGCCACCAGATAGCTCAATGTGTCGTTGTCTCTGCCACCTGAGCCAGCCATGTGGTCCCTAGCCCACTTGTTATGATTGTATGTTTGAAGGTGGGCCTCCCAACTCCGAAGGTATGGCTTTTCATTGGTATAGTTGAGTAATTTTCCTTACTTGTCATGGGCACTTTTGGGCATGGATTAGTGGGGGGATTCAGCGGAAAGCATGGGCTAGGTTTGTACTCTTGTCTCAACTACCTGATTTCGTGGTTAGTCTTGTATCCTAGTCCCATGGGATCTCCTTGATTGGTCATTAGCTTTAGGGTTGGCACTACATGGCAAATCCCAATTTTGATTGCGTCGTCCTACTTCCTAACACCATATACATCACTCACTTCCACTCATTTAGGCCCCATGCATCTCTTTTCCCATCTAGATCCACATGTGTCTGTTGGGTCCACATAGGGTTAGCCTCCCCCCCTCCCCCTCGTCCACACCCTGGGTCGAGCCTGGAAGGATGCCCAGAGATTGATGCAGCTAAAAAGAAAAGAAAAAGCATCATTTCACCACTCTCAACAAGAAATGTACCACAAAATGCAAAAGATGGTCGGGACATTCAAATTTAGCACATGGGCCAAAGCCAAATATGAGCTCTACCCCTTATCCATGGCCATCACCCTGATTCTTATGGGCCCTATATGAGCCCCCTCCATCATTAAAGAACCCATGATTGTCCCAACCCCTAGTGGGTAATGAACCACTCCACCTTAAGGGGGGGTATCCACTACTATATACTACACATAATGCTCTCATCCCCTAGAGCCCCGAGCAGTTATCAAGAAAAATCAATCAAAGGCAAAAGGCATACGAAGAAGGGTTGCTCTCTCCTACACTCATATACCCAGGTGTGGGCTTCCCCTATTATAGCTACCCTTGTACCATAACATGTGGTCTGGATGATTCCCCTAATCCCCAATGTGTTCCATTACTTTGTCATTTGTCACCTACCACTTGAGGGATGTACCTTAGACATGTCACCCCCTTTAAAGGTTAAACCACCTAATAGGGTCCTTGGTTAACCCCCTGATTGAGCCTAGAGACACTTGTACATGCCAAAGCCCGCTATGGAATGGCATGCCACCTTGAAGTGCCCCATTGGTTCCATGACTTGTAAGCTCTTTTACTTGATTATTCTAACGGCATTGTATTGGAGGACAAGGGGACGCAATGGATCTTATGCAGGATTGCAAGTGGGTCCCCATTTGGGGCTTGGTCTCCCTATACAAGTTTTGGCCCTCTAGAGGGCCAAATTGGCACTTATAAGGTGAGCGTTGAGAGCCAAGGGCCTCCACCATAGCAAAGAGTACTTCATGGATCCTCAGTACCACTCATTGATTGCTCGTGTTCCACCTTTTGGATGAGGATGATGCACCTGATTCACCATGCCTAGTCGGCTCCACACTTGCACCATACACTTGGCAGATGTTCCAAGGTCTAGAGGATGTCTCTCGTTGCAAAGGAGGGCTTGCATCATCATCCTAGCCCTTACAGATGGTCTACAAGCATTTTCGATACACTTGGAGACCCATGAGGATGTCCTTGTGCCCCCACATCCCACATGGGGGCACCACAGGTTCTTGCTTGGAAAACAAGGGTCCAGCCCCTTGTCCACTATGTTGGGAGTCCAGTTTCTCATCATGGCACCCTTTGGACTTCATTAAGCCTCCTCAAAGGCCGAATGACTCATTATATTGACCATTCTGCCCTCTTGAGAGGCTTATTCTTATGTTATTGAGCTATCTTGGTGGGCTTTTTACCAAGGAATGTTATTGTAGCACATTATTTTACTATTTGGGTCTCAATTAGGCCATATTAGGCAAATCGAACTCATTAGTGATTGTATAAATACAAGTGAGGTGATTAATTTTCATCATCATCACTTGGATTGGATTAGTATCTATTATGATATTTTCGTACTTTTTGTTGGGATGAATTTTTGGAGCTTTTCTTGATGCACTATGATATTTGGATTTCGTTATTGTCTTTGGAGCTTCTCTAATGTGAAGTTGATAAACGGATATACTCTCTCTCTCATGTTAGTCGAAATTTTGATGTTATTCTTGTTATGTTACTAGTTAATTGCATGTATGTTGTTATCTTTATTCTTGTGTGGGTTAAATGTAATGCGAAATTCTTTTGGGACCTTGAATAGGTGATTAAATGTGTGTGTTGACCTTTGATGGATTGGACGAATGTTCATAGAGGCACCTCTTAGGTTAAAGACCTCAAAGCTTTGTCTCCTTCGCAAATTTGAAGTATAAATCTATAGTGATCTAGTTGTTGCCCTTGGAGAAGCTAGCAAAGATCAATTAGGGCTCCTTAGCTCACAAAATTCCATGATCTATCTGTATCTTGACTCCATTAAGCCCAAGCAATAAGGCACTAATCCTCATATCCCTTTGGTGGTCAAATTTCTCTCTTTTGCTCACATTTCCAATTTTTAGTCCTAACACTAGAGGATCACCTAGGCCATCAAGAAAAATCTTTTGTAGCCATCCAAACACCTTGAAAATTGGCCTAGCACTGCACTGGGGTCTTCTCAAGGGGTCCTCCAAATTTCAAGCGATTTCGATGGTGGAATCTCGAGATATCACAAGCCCTGGCTCGAGGATCATTTCTCTCCCTAAGCTGATTTGATTTAGTGTCCTTATTTGCATCATTGCATTCAAATTCAAATCTCAAAATAAAATTAGTCCTTTGATCCTATTCTCCTCCCCAATTACGTCAAGCCCCTCTATGAGTGATCAACTCCATACACTTGATCTAGTTTGGGTCTGCTTGGTCTCATGTGGTCTCGCAACCTGTTAACGCCATTTTCACAAAGATCACATAAAAGCCAAGTCTCCACAAAGATTTCTAGGTCTAGGAGCCTTCTTAACAAGACATACTCTCAAACCTTAGCCCTAAAGGATCCTCCCAACCCTTCCTAAAGAGCCTATCATCTTGTTTCTAAAGCAAGTATCCTATGTAATTGAGTCTCTCTTGTGAATAGGCCTAGGAATCACTTCCTCATCTTATCATTGACTATATTTTCTCATGATTCCTCATACACTGGGACTCCTCCCATCGATGAAAATCCATAAAGAGCAGGGAGCTTTCGTTGAGGTGACAGTGGGTTATCGCTCCATTGTTGCCCCTTGACCTAGTAGTTTCTATAAGATCCCCCCTTGGGACCCCTACTAGTTTGAGCGGTAATAGGACCCACATGTGGGCCTAAGGCGCAAACTCACTTTTTCTCATCATTTTGACATCGGAAAATTTTAATTTTCCTATAGTCAAAAAGTGAAATAATCTCACCCATCCATTGAGATTTAATCTCAACCATTCATGTAGATGGTGGGCCCAGGTCGACCTCAAAGGGTGGAAAAAGGCAAAAACTTGGCTCATTATGCACTAGACATCTTGTGTCAAGCTTAAGCAAAGAGAAGGGTCTTTAGTTCAACGCCTAGGGTTATCAGATCAATGCACTAAGGAAGAAAGAGAAGTCAAATAGCCTCAAAGTAATTTCCAGCCAGCGTACACTTAAGTCAGGGCTGCATTCAGTTGCGCAAAAGGGTCGTGCAGCCCTGTGCAAGTCTGTAGAGTGCACATTCAAGGACACCGAGTAGAAGAGAGGTGTGCAGTCCAGTTGTGTCGTGGGTTAGGAGAGTGAAGGGACGTTTTCCCTCATACTTGTAATCAAATTCTAAAGATTTTGTTGAGCATAATAAGAAGAACACGCAAGTTTGTAGGTTTTCCCTAGTTGGGGCTTCCTAGGTAAAATTTCTAGTGTTAACTTTGTGAATGTGCTTGTATCTTCAATTTTTTTTCCGCTACAAATAGTTAAGTTAGGAAACTCAGTATATTTGATGAATGAATTTTGAAAGCTCAGCTTCAGCGCTTTCATTTTAGAAATTCCATTAAATTAGTTGTTGGCTTTTAAAAGTCTAACACTTCAAGGTAACGTCCTATAGTGTTATTTTTTTCTTGTACAAAAAAGTTAAAAACCTTTTCTTGTATAAAAAAGTTAATCCCTTGAAATATCTGTCTGTGATTTCATGACTTATAAATATAGTGGCAGCCTAACATGGCTTTAACCAGCTGATCAAAAAATGTGGCTTTGGTATCAATGTAACGAATAGAGTTCGTACTTGGCGGATATTCAGAATCTCTGGAATATGTAAATATCCATTATAGTAAAAATAATATATTTATATAAGAAATGTTGAATGTACAAGGAATATGATATGATATGTTAAAAATTAGGGCCCTGCTTATATACTAGGCAAGGTGGCCCTTCATGAATAGTCATGTCCTTAGAGACATGCCTCTTCCATATATTAATCGTAATTAACTATTAATTATTAATTATTTATGTACATAACACCAAGTTTATTAGACTATATTTTGGAATAAGGAAGAAAAGATTGTAAATTTCACTAAGTCTCTTGTTAAAGTCTTGCAAATGGTGGACTGGAATAACAATGGGTTAGATTTATGATGCCATATAGGCAAAAGAGGTAATCAACACTTATCAAAGATCGAATAAGAAGCTCCATTGACCTATACATCCAGCTAGGTATTTCTTAAACCCAAATTACCATTATAAAATAAATTTTTCAACAAATGGGGAGGTCAAAGATTGATTATATCACTACATTGAGTGCATGGTCAAAAATAAGACAAGCACAGCACTATATCAAAAAATTTAAGAGATTACAATGGAAGTGTTGGTCCTTTTGGTTGAGTGTTGGCTATTCAATAATCAACCAAAACCCAACTAGGTAACCAATTTTAAAGTTTTCAAGTTATATAGCTCATTATTCTAGATTCTAGAAACTAAAATTCTAAATATGAAGTGCATTAGATTAACATTGACTCATTTCTCAAATCTTCTAACTTTGTCTTTAACTCTTATCACAACTTATTGGTGCAACAAAATCAATTCCATTGCCATGGATTGCATAGATTTACCCTTGAAGTTCTTAGGCAAACATGTGGTGCAATTAGAGTATGTTTAAGTCAATACACATAAAAAGAGAAATTGCTTAGAAAACAATGGTTGAATGATTTGGTCTTCAAATAATACAACCTTCAATTAAGGCAATACTAGCTAAGCAACAATTGAAGCTCAACGTAATCGAGGACACTACCAGTGGCAGTGGCAAGGGACCAAATGTGAAGGAAGAACAAGAGAATATCACTTTAGCAAGAAAAGGCAAAAGCAAAAAAGGGTCCCAGCAAGGGTCAAGACTTGAAAGGAGAAAAGAAGAAGGACCTGTCAAAGGTCAAATGTTTTGGTTGTGGTGAATTTGGACACTATATCAACCAATGTCCTAATCGTAAGAAGGACAAGAAGGGGAAGCAAACAGTTGCTTCAATAGAGATTGAGGATTTATCTTCCAGACTGGAGGAATTCACACTTATAGCAGCAATATCCTTAGGAGGAGGAGTATGACACTCCAATATATCATATCAGGTAGGGTCTGAGGACGGAACAACAACAAGATTTGGATCATAGCCAAGGAAGGCTTCATCAGTAGATCTAATCCAATTGTAGTATATGATTCCTCAGTTGGACCATTATCCTTGCTACAAGAGCCCAAGAATTAAAGTAGCAGTAAGATCGAGACTCACTATTGCAGTTATAGAAACAACATAGGGGCTTCCGCAGTGTGAGATCAGAGTAGTGCAACAATAGCATGGTGGACAGTAATTGTCGAAGGAATTTCTTCAAAAGATTTCCAGTTTCTCAATGGGAGAGGGAGATCGATTTTATCTGCAAAAGAGGAGTACGAGTTGCTCTAGGAAGGATGCAATCTCTCCATAAGTGTGAGTTGGTTGAAGAAATGTGAATTGCCAAGGCAAAGAGAAACGTTGCCAAATCATATCAATTTGTAGAGGAGAAGCAATTCCTATTTTTTGCCTCAATTTTCCAATGGAGGTCGTGTTTATTTCCAATAGTGCGGGTTTCCCAGACGAGACACAGTAAATTGTCAGAACGTAGTTGCCGAGTTGGTTTAGGGTCTCATAAGGAGGCCGAATTGATTTAGAGGGGACAAGTTGCTTCCAGAAGAGAAGATCAACTAGTAGAAGTGAAGAAATGAAATTTGCCAAAGGTTTGCTAATTTACAGCAACCAGTGGTAATATCTTCCAATAACATTTGTGGACACCAACAGTGAAGATCAAATCAACTACAGCATGTTCCCACAGATCAGCGGGTTGTAGATATTCTCACAAAGGCCTTGGGCAAGGCAAGGTTTGTCTTCTACAGGGACAAGATGGGAGTAGTGGAGAACACCTTCCTTGCTAAGAGAGAGTGTTAGTTTTTGGTAGTAGTGGACAAGTGTTCTAAACCCTATAGTGTCTAAGAGGCCTAGGAAAACAAGATCTCCATAACCCACAAAAGTTTTCGTAAGAAATGCCTTAGAAACACCTCAATTAAATTAATTGGCTAATAGTTAAAATTTACCTAAGTCTAACTTAGGAAAACTAGTTAATTAAATCAAATTAATTGAGGAAAATTAATTTTGCTCTAGAGACTTCCGGAAAACTCACTTGATGGCGTCAAAATGATCTTAGCCATCGATTGTAATTAGATCATGGTCGTTGATTGCTCAATGAGAGATTATAAGAGCAAGTCAATAGTGTTTGGACAAACACAGTTGACACATAAGACAAAAGATATTCAAGCAATTTGACTTACCCAGTTGTAGTGATTCAGCAAGGGTACACTTGAAGCAGAGGGAGACACAAGCAGTAGGGTTTTCAGTAGTGAGAAATTCTTCAAGAGTTTTCTAGCATCCTAGTGTTAGGAAGGGAGGTCGGGTTTTCCAGCAAATCAGGTCGAAGTAGGCAGTGTGAATTTTCAGTGTGAGTTAGCCAGTCAGCTAATGCGAATTTTAGAGGCAATAGCTCAATCTTCGATCCAAGGATGTGATCCGGAGGAAGTGCGAGTTGTCTCAGAGAGCAACAGTAGGCAATGAGATTGTTGAAACAAATTTTCGAAGCCTGTGCAAATCTTCCAGAGTCACCAATGTGCATTTCTATCCAACAGTGCAAATTGGTTGTAGCAGTGCAAGTTGGCTAGAGGAAGATGAATAGATTCGCTAGAGAATTAAGGGATTTCCCAGTTATTTTGCCAGTGGACATAAAATTGTCGAAAGCTTTGCCAATAACTAGGCAAGCAGTTGTATTCTCTATTTTGTTGAAGAAAAATATAAACCCTCATCTGTGGCATAGGTTTCCCCCACATTGGGGTTTTTCCAAGGTCGATTGTCCAAAAATATTGGTGACCAAATTTATGTGTGCACATTATTTTCTATGTTCCATTATTTAATTTACATGTGTGCAATATCTAGATCTAGAGTTTTAGATCTCATGACCCTAGGAAATAATAATAATTTCTTTTTAGAATTTAAACCCCTTCTTGGGTCCAAAACCCCATTGCTTGGGTATTTCACCCACAAAACCTTTGTGGTCCATTTTCCCCCAAACCCAATGCCCCAGGGTTGTGGGAGTACCTCCCAAGCTACACAAATCAACATATCATACATTAAATAATTAATATGTTAAATTAATAAACAGAAAATAAACATATACATTAATTTTTTATACAAATTTAATTTAAAAGAATAAATATTAAATGGTCAATGTTTAAATTGTAATAGAATATTAACTAGTAATATTAATTACAAACTATATATATAATTCTTTTTAACCATTGGGCAAATGTAATAGGAGGGCTAACATTCAATCAGGTATGCCAATGCTAAGTGTCATGTCCCTTCCCAAATAAATTTGTAACAGGTTTTGGTCTCTCCCAATTTTGCATAAATTTTGAACAGTAAAAGAACCCAGCAATTTTGACTTAGGAACTTAGGAGAAAGGAAGGTTGAATTAGATTGCTAGTGGAAGGTGGGGGCCACCCATATGGAAAAACGCACTTGGGCACTTAGGCAATTCAAATTGCCTTGGAGGGGAATCGAATGACTTAGAGAGGGGCCCACATGAGGGAAGGAAGGCCCACGAAGATATAAGAAGGCAGAGCTCCTCAATTGAGGCATTCATTCTTGCACATCAAACTTACTTGTGCTTGCTCGAGCTGCTTAGCCGAGTTAACTGGTTGTTTTGCATCAAATCTCTCAGGCGGGAGATTCAACCTTACCTTAGGGGGACTTCGAGTACCACCCTAGGAAGGCATTTTAGATTACCTTGAGGAGCTCCAGGGAAGATTTGTGCCCATACCACTCAGCCCACAGACCAGCAGAGCGTATTTCTGGAACACACAAAGAGGGAAACACACAGAGGTGATTGGGGGTTCATCCGGGCAGCACTTGCCAGGAAAACTTGGAGAGTTGGAGTGCATCAGACGACCAGCCTTTCAAAGGTAAATCATGCTCTCTTATGATTAATTCTATGTGTAAAATGTGTTCCTGTTTGAAAAAAATGAAAATCCGGTCAATCTTGGTGCTTATGAATAATTTGCAAAAACATAATGCTAAAGACTAAAATAGAAATTCATGGTGAAAAGATGTAGTTTCATGAATTCATTCACAAGTGGGCTGTTCCTCCATAAACAACCCATAGAATTCCTGAAACATATCACAAAGCAATATATGTTATAGAAATTCAATAAGGGAGGCCCTAAAATGGGGTAATGCTATCAAACTCCTCCCTTATCTTCTCAACCCAGCAATAGGGGATATCACATAATGGGTGTGACCCCCAGCACTTTACTACACAAGCAAAAGATGGCAATCAAGGAAAAAAGTAATAGAGATGGATAATTTACTTCCTATAAGGATGTAAAGAGCAGTCCTAATATATCAGTTTAATATCGATATTTTCCCTTCACAGTAGTCCCTCAGTTTCACATGTTGTCTTGGACATTCGTACAAAGTTACAAACTTCAAGGAAGGTGCTCCATCTCTTGATGTTTGCTATATTCATCTTTTGATGTGTTTTATATCTTTACATTGTCTGTTGAAGATTATCCAGGTCTAACGAAGAACGAAGGATGTGCCCTATCACATCCATTTTGTTGTGCAGTATACCATTCTTAATGAGTAAACTAACTTGAAATAAAATTTAGCCCTAATTAAGAATTAATTATTGACAGAACAGATGCTTAGGACGTGTTCCCCCTCATAAGATATGATGAAATAGCATATAGGATAAAACATGTCTACATGGCACTGTATCATTTATGAAATTATAAAGTTACAAACAGATCATTCCAAACAACCAAATACAGAGCCTTCAGAATTTTCTTCAAATTAGATAAATGACCTACCAAAATCCGTGCAGTTTTCCCAGTATCTTTGCGTGAATGCACAAAAACCATAGCTTGCTGACCACGTCTTACTGCTTCCAGAACCTGAAGTAGGAAATTGCAGAATGAGCTCCAAATCCACCAAAAGCGCCAATCAAGAAACATCCCCTTCCAAATAAATTTAGAGTCAAACTGTATAAATATAAGCAAGCTGCAAGAATACCTTATTATAACAAATTTCATTCATAAGATTGTTACGAGCAACAAAATTTTGCTCACTGACACCTATATATTGCTGTGTAAGTGGAACAGGACGGTAACTGGAGTCAAAATAGAATAATCCAGAATCCACATTGACCCTCAAAAATTGTGCAACCTGCACAAAGAAAAATCAGAGGCGTAATGCCCAGGATTTGTTCATTCCATCAGTCAGTACATTTGAATTTTCAGAAACAAAGCCACAAATATTACTGGTTAATACTTACCTCTCGATAATTTGGAAGAGTAGCTGATAGGCCCACAATCCTTATCATACTTTGCGTTGACTCAACCTGTGAATGAACACCAAGAGAGAAATGAATGGCATACCATAGCTCAATACCATCTTTCAATATTTTAAATTTTTTAGTTCTATTTTTCTTCACCCTTTGAAAGCTTGAGAAGTCCTCCATTGTTAACCACTACATAAACTTCCAATGTATGAATGGCCAAGTAGATAGTGAAAATTGTTAAATTTGTAACTATGTTCGGTCTTCATAATGTACTTTTGGTCACTTGATGTAATTATATTTATCATTGTAAAGCATATTTATAAACGCTTGAGTCAAAGGAAAATTTATTTTGAGTCAAAGTCACATTGCAACTTTTAAAAGATGTAAATTTGAATTTTTTAAAATGAATTTTTTGTTGGTCAAAGTTGTCATTGATGTCAATATGGCATTGTTGAAGATGACTAAAACCATAATCCTAACCCTAATTCATTGATGGAGTCTTGTAAGCCTAATCCTAAAAGGTACAAACCCTAAATGACAAATGAAGTCTTGAATTGAACTTTACCTTGTAATGCTTGACAATCCTAAAGCAAACCCTAGCATGAAACCCTAGCAATATTGTCCCTAAACCTACCTAGCATGATTCATTCTAGGATAGCCCATATGCCCATGTGAAGATGCTTTCCTAGAACATATGATGAAATCCTAATGTGCATGAAAGCTTAAGTTAATGTCAATATAGCACTCTTGAAGGCAAATTGATGCCCTAATCAAATTGAAGAAGACTTGACTACATGAAACCATTTTAAGCAAACCATAGAAGGTTGGATGGCAAGTTCTAAAGTCATTAAAAAGTATGTCTTAACATTTGGAGGATGACCAAAAATCAATAAAGAAATATACCAAAGATTTAAAAAAAAAGGGGAACCAGAAATTACTATACATACATATACATCACTATATATATATATGGTATAACATAGCTAACAAAACCTATAGCGCATAATATAACTCTACTACCACCGTTCCTACTCTTTATTGAATGGTGTGGTTCCATAACCTCTTTGGCATGCGGCTTTTGCGGTACCCACACACAACCTTGTCAGCCTACGATGGTCCTTTCCTATCCACATCAACACAACTCGGCATTTGTGGTCCCTGCAGCTCATACACAACCCACGATTAGCACTCATCCGCCGTTAATTTTCCCTAGATCAACGAGCAGTAGCAGTTGGCTTTTTTACCTTATGTCGACTTTCCAACTTCAATCGACATGCCTCCTCATTAATTGAAACGACTATATATATTTTAAACTTGTGGAGTTTGGTGATCGTGCACTAAAGCATAGAGATCTCGGTGAAGAAACAAAAGTGTAGTGAAACAAAAAAGAGTAAGTTCACAAGTCATAAACTCTACAGTGAATTCTAAGCAAAGTTTCTATGAAATAATACTTCGCACCCGAGTAACCTATACTCGCACATCTATAGAGATATCTTGGCACATTTCTTGCAGACATATTTGGACCTGTAGCAAAACTATTCTGGACCTATGGAGAGATAAATCTCACACCTGTTGCATCCGTAGCAGAGTTTTTTTCTTCATGCTTGTAACTCGCATTTGTGGCACAAGTATATTTCGAACTTGTGGAGAATTTTTCTTTCGGACCTGTGATTACTTGTTGCAGAACTCGTTGGGGATAACTCCATTGTGAATCTTGAAAATCAAAACTATGGAAATAACACCTTGGGACTTGTGAAGAAACTCTTGTACCAGTTATCTTGTGACTCGACTATGTGGACTTATCATTAATTTATGAACATTACCTTCAAATCATTTCAAACTTTAGAGCAGAAATCTTAATTATCTATTACAATTTTAAAGAACTTGAAAAGCACAAAATTGGCAGTATATTGAAGATCTTGGAAGCACAGTTTTTGGAAGCCTTGCCTTGCAAACCAAGGAAGCATAGTGTTAATTGAGCAGCTCTTGATTGGAGAGCCTTCGGAGCAAGCTTATTTTTAGAGCAATCATTGGAGAATTCCTTGAAAGACTTGCTACAGACCTTGAAGACCTATTGCAGTCCTTGAAGAATCTTTGAAGGAGACCTACAAGTGATTTTGTAGCACTATTGAAGATCTATTTGCAGAAGCTACTTGAAGGCATTATTGGAGACTATGATACATTATTGAAGCCCTCATGATGTGACCTTGAAGAACACTATTTAGGTGACATGAAGAGTTGTGGAGACACCTTCTAAGAATCATAAAGTTGTCATTGATTTGCTAAGCAAGGGTATTTGTTGAAGGCTAACTTGAAGATATTGTCAAGGTTTGTTGTAGAATGATTTGGGAGGCCCTGAAGAACCATTCAACCTACTTTGAAAGGGTTGAAGCAAATTGACAGGGTTGGTGCCCAAAAGGATAGGTCCTTAAGAAGATCAGGTTGAAGCATGTGCCAGTGGAGAGGGTTGGAGTGCTCGAGGTTGGAGCCTCATAAAGACAAGGTTGGAGCCTCGTGGAAGATAGGGTTGGAGCCCTAGAGGTCAAAGCCAAATAAAGACCAAGTAGGTTCTTAGCAAAGTACAAGTTGGAGCCTGGTGGTTTGAAGATTGGAGTCTTCATTTAGGGTTGGAGCCCTGATCTATTATTGTACTTGATTCATTGTAAAGAGGATTGGAGTCCTCGTCAATTGTTGTTAATAAAAATATTTATTTTGTTATGATTCCTTTTGTGTTCTATCTAAGAGATCTTAACTAGCATAAAAGTAACAATTGTAAAAGAAATATTGATTCAAACCCCCTCTTAGTATTTCCAACAAATGGTATCAGAGCCAGTGCCTTCACTCATAGCCTAATAGCTTGAAGGTAGATAGATCTTTAGAACAGAAATAGAAAAGTCAAGAAAGAAGGCATGCAAACCCTTTGATGGTGTCGCCTCCTCAGTGGATAATCAAATTGGGAAAGCTCCATTGTTCAATGGAAACTTTGAAAATATGGAAGGCAAGAATGAAGAATTTCTAAATGGCTCAAGGTTTTGAAGTCTGGGAATCAGTGGTTACCGAAACTACAATAGAAGAAGAAGAATCCAATGTGCATAATGCAATAGCAATGAAGGCAATTTTGAGTGGGCTACCAAATTCTATAAAGATCAAAGTGGAGAAATGTTCATCAGCAAAAGAGCTTTGGGAAAAGCTTCAAGATCTTCACTCTAAAGGATTAGTAGTCATAACCTCTGATCCAAAGATGATGACAAAGAGCATCAAGATGAAACAAAGAAGACAAATGAAAGCAAAAATGAAGGGTTTGATTATATGAAGGAAGATGATGATGAAGAAATTCTTGAAGTAGAGGTTGAAATAGATCTTAAACCAAAACTTGTATTTGACCTAGAAGGGATAAGTAGTTTGAAACAGGAAAACGAAGAGCTCAAGAAGCAAACCCAAGATTGTAACCATGACCTTGACAAGACAAAGAAGGAAGTTGACCCTTTCAAGCTTCAAGTACAAGAAAGAAATAAGGAGCTCACCAAGCTTAAGGAAAAATTGCATCAAAACAAGAAAAGACATCATGAAGAAGTCATATCCATGACAAACCAATTGGATAAAGCAAAGAAAATGGAGGACATTTTGTCAAGCCATCTTGAACAAAGACATGAGGACTTGAGTAAATTAGAAACAAAAATTGGTCAATATAAAGAAGAAGTCACCACCCTAAAAGCTCAGTTTGATGAAGCAAAGGAAGAGAAAAAGGCTATGGTGTTTCAACTAAAAGAAAGGGATGAAGAAATTTTCCCACTTGAATCAAATATCATCTCTCTAAAAATCGAAACTCATGAAGCAACAAGAATAATGGAAGAAATGGAGAACTAGCTAAATATGAAAGATGAAGATTGTGAAAAATTAAAAGGAGAGATTGTCTCTCTTAGAAAAGAAGTTGGCTTGCTGAATAAGAATCTAAAGAGCTCTCAAACCCTAGATGACATCCTACGTCATCAAAGATCCCACCTTGATAAATTGGGTCTTGGTTATGCAGGGAACCCTCAAGCAAAAATGATGCAAACCCTAATGCATCAAACAACAAGGATGTGGAGGAGCTTGAAAGAGATTTTGATGCTCCAATTCCAGCAAAAGCAAGAAGATTAATCAAGATAACCTTAAAGGAAACCTTACTCCAAGAAGGTATGCAGAAGGTGTCAAGGATGCAAGAGGCAAAGCATATCATTAGAGGATCTCAAGGCAAAAAGACTTTAGAAGCTCATCAAGGCAAGCTCCATCCTCCAAGTACCAAAGTATATTTTTTGGTTATTTCTATTCTTGTACAAATTTTGGGCATATGGAGAAATATTGTAGGGCATACCACAAGTACAAATATAATGGTCCCTATCAGTCTCCTAGAAGCAACTTTGCAAGAAGAATTCATGCTTCCTCATTGATGAACAAGATGGAATTCTTCAACTGTCATAACATTGGACATGTGGCTCACGATTGTAACTTGACTTGGGTTCCTAAAGAAGCCAAAACCATGACTACCAAGCAAGAAAAGAAAGTTACACAAGTTTGGAGAAGGAAGAAAATTGAAGCAGAAAGTGTCTTGAATGTTCAAGACATCAATTCAAATTGTTGATTTGATAAGTACATCTTTGGAAGATATGATATTTCAAGTTTTGATGATGAGATTATCACAAGAAGGAGACCATGCATATTGTTAGGGGGAGCAAGTCCATTGACGAACATGATCCTTTATCCCCACTACACATTCGATGGACCATTGTTGAAGATGCCTTTCACTTGAACTCAAGGCAACAATCTTTCTTGTCTTTGGCTCCATAAGAAAAAGGCAAGAGGACCTTATTCAAGCAGGGGGAGTTGGTTGATCACATGAAGAAATGCAAACTAACACATCTTTCCTCTACCACATTGCCAGAAAAAGGAAAGCATGATGACAGGGGAGCAACATGACAAGAAGAAGCATAATAGGGGGAGCACTTGATGGAAAAAGGTATTGTCAAGACACCCCATTTGCCATTGATGTCAAAGGGGGAGAGTATGTCGAAAGGGCGAGAATATTTCCATCAACGACAAAGAGGGAGATTGTTAGTCAAAGTTGTTAGTGATGTTGCTATGGCATTGTTGAAGATGACTTAAACCACATTCCTAACCCTAATTCATTGATGGAGTCTTGTAACCCTAATCCTAAAAGGTACAAACCTTAAATGACAAATGAAGTCTTGAATTGAACTTTACCTTGTAATGCTTGACAATCCTAAAGAAAACCCTAGCAATATTGTCCCTAAACCTACCTAGCATCATTCATTCTAGGATAGCCCATATGCCCATGTGAAGATGCTTTCCTAGAACATATGATGAAATCCTAATGTGCATGAAAACTTAAGTTAATGTCAATATAGCACTCTTGAAGGCAAATTGATGCCCTAATCAAATTGAAGAAGACTTGACTACATGATACCATTTTAAGCAAACCATAGAAGGTTGGATGGCAAGTTCTAAAGTCATTAAAAAGTATGTCTTAACATTTGGAGGATGACCAAAAATCAATAAAGAAATATACCAAAGATTTAAAAAAAAAGGGGAACCAGAAATTACTATACATAAATATATATCACTATATATATATATATATGGTATAACATAGCTAATAAAACCTATAGCGCATAATATAACTCTACTACCACCATTCCTACTCTCTATTGAATGGTGATCAATTATTGTACTTGATTCATTGTAAAGAGGATTGGAGTCCTCGTCAATTCTTGTTAATAAAAGTGTTTATTTTGTTATCATTCCTTTTGTGTTCTATCTAAGAGACCTTAACTAGCATAAAAGTAACAATTGTAAAAGTAATACTAATTCACCCCCTTCTTAGTATTTCCAATAGTTTTTTGCTCCAAAAGTGACAATTCGACTTCCCTCCAAGTCAAGTTGGTCGTAGCCAAGAGAAATGTCCATTCACCCTAGGCAGACTACTATATAAAGGTAGCTCGAGTTTCTCATTCGGGCAATTCTTGGCAAGTGAGCTAAGGACAAGGAAGGACAAAGCAAAAGGCCAAATTTTCTCTCCTCTCTCTCTCTAGCAACTCGCACGTGTGAAGGAATCTCTCTATTTATGACTCGCAGTTTCTGGGGGAGTTGTTGCATGGGGGCGAATTTTTCTAGGTTACTGGGGCAGCTACTGCAAGGCTGAAATTCTGGGTAACTAGCTATATTTCAGGAGCGTCGAAATTTTGGGTGTGTAGGATCAAGCGCAAATTGCAAGATCAGTTTGGTAACTTGACTTAGAGGAGAAGACCAGGTTTGACCATAAGTCTAGGTGTGTCTCTCATTGAATAAAAAGAATTTCTCTATTGAAAAGGTTGTTGGGTTTTTCCCCGTATTGTGTTTTCCCAGGGCAAATTTCGTTTCTCTTTTTGTGCATTATCATCTCTATTGCTCTTTATGGTTCAATTTCTAAAGTATAATTGCTTAATGATATATTGAAATAAGTTAAAAAAGACCTACATCAAAAGTAATTATCAAAATTTCAAAAATATCGTACTAACCCTAATTGCACTAGAAAATCAACATGGTTTTAGAGCTTTGGTAAAGGAAGAAAGGAACATTGAGATCACCTTTGCAGAAACCCACCTCCTAGCACATGTATAAATTGGAGTTTTTTTGACCTCATTTGGTATCCATCCATCACACATCACATCAATCGATCTGAAATAGAAAAGAAGAAGAAGAATTTTCTACATTGACCATCTCTCATGTTTATGTCTTTGACCAACGTTAACATGAGTACTCTTGTTTCTGTTTGACCGAGATTTTGACTGATTTTGGAGGCTGAATTTTTTAGTGGTTCATTGACTCTATTTGACCAAAGATTTGTCTTGTTCTGGCACATTGACTAAGGGTTGACCACAAGTCAACATTTGCACTTTGACCGAGCTTTGACTGTGGTATTGCAAGCTGAAATTCGACCATGTTGTAGAGATTGACTTGCACCAATGTTGACTATTTCTCTCTCATTTGACTAATTTGACTTGGCATTTATTAAGGTCAAGGGATTGGAATTTTTTTGGAATACTCTAATGCACAATTTGATGAACTGAACTCTCTCTCATAAGGAAAGATTTGTTGGGTTTTCCCCTTGTGGGTTTTGCCTAGTTGCTGACCTAGATTTTGGTGTATCTTGTCTTATTGTTTACTATGATCTCTATTGCTGTTCTATTGTTAATAGTTGAAATTTTTCATGTATCATTGGAAATAGTTATCAGTTTGAAAAATTTCCCTAGTCTTGATTGCACTAGAAAATCAACAAAAGGAATCCATGTAATCCTACCTTTGAACATGTGTGAAATGTGCCAAAATGGAATGTCATAGTGAGACATGCCTCTCGAAAAATATCCTCCAACTTGTAACTACCATTGCACTCCAAGGAACTTTTGTTGTGGTTGGTGAGAGAGAAAAGTGCATGAGAATGTGAAATGGAGAATGCATTTTTAAGGAATAAAAAGCAAAGCAATCTGGTAGCAATTATGGCTATAATGACAAAAGTGTTGTAGGAAGAATTGACATATTTCAAAGAAGAAATTCAATTATGACAACAATGACAAAAATGTTATAGAAAGAATTGTAAAAGGTCAATTTACAAGATGTAAACAAGGCCATCTCTAGAGAAATTGATATATTAAAACATGTAGAAGTGAATATGAGGGAAATGAATTTCAGTTAGACCAAATCAAAATCCGTGGCATTTTTAATGAACATGTGGAATATGAAGTTCGTACACTACAATGTAAAATGGAAGACCGAGTTAACAAGGCAAATAAATTTGAAAAATGATTACAAGAGTCAAAGAGAACAATTTACAAATTGCAAATTAAGGACAAAGGGTTAGTTCTAAAAGATGGCATTACCCAATCTGACCATAAATTGAGACAAGTTGAGCAAAGAAAAGTAGTGCAAGAAGACAAATGGAGAAATTTTGACAAAATTTTAGCAAATAATGATAACGACATTGTTTGCATGAGAAAGCAACTTCAAACCTTGATTAGAGAAGTTAAACAATTGAAGTAGGAAGAAAATCAACCCCAAAGGTCAATAAAGAGGCATTTACTAACCCAACAAAATCAATAGTATTTATTCAAGTCAAAGTGCAAACTATAGGTGAAGACCTTACAAATTCTATTGAAGTGAACAACCAAGTGTCACTACTAATGGAAATTTATCTATTATTAGAAAAGTTAGATTTCCATATGCCGACAAGGCGACATCTACAAATTCAATAATAGTTGAAAATAAACTTAACACCACTGAAGAAATTGTCTCAAATCCCAAGGGTATCAACGCACTACTAAATCCTAAAGCATCAGTTTCCAAATCCAATATATCATAAGGTTGCTCAACTAATAGATGCCTCCATCACAATAACAATCAATTTATGAACATCACTCGAGACAAAATTCAGTTTACATTCTTGCAGGATGGTACTTGTTACCTGCTCAAATGTACCTAGCAAGGAACTAAACCCCATTTCCCAATGGACAAGACACTAGTCAAAAAAAAAATCAAGTTCAAAAGTCATCAGGGCATTTTTTGCCCCTTTCTTTTTATCGTCTCTCTCTTCTTCTATCTTTCTTCTCTTTATGCAAATTTTGTACCCCCATGGGGAATTGTAAAAATTACACTCATGTGATGAACTTATCTAACAGACTTAGGCCCTTGGGACCCAATTACTATGGAAGTCCCACTAGAGTGTTTTTCCCACTTGGTTAATTATTTTCACTTTTCCACCATAAATAGTTAAGCGAGTTTTTTCACTCATATCCTCCAAAGTTGGAGTGCTTAATATTTAGGCATTGAGTGTTTTATAAGTCTAGGGTCAATGTATATTACCATGCTAGTGTTGATTTGGGATAGCATCGAATGTGATCTAGCTACGAAATTTGGTGGAGAGGTTGGGGCACATGAGATCTCCAATACCCATAAAGGGTTTGGGCAGATTCTAAACAGTGCAAGAGATATTAAAATAATTAGTATTTTTAATGGAGTTCCTAAGTCTAAACTTAGGGAAAGTAAAATATTAATGTGTATTAATATGACACTGTGTTAGAATGGTCCAAAAGACATGGATCAAGCCAGATTTAATCTTAGCCGTTGATTAGGGACTTAATCTTGGCCATTGATATGTCAACAAGAAAAGTATAAGAGGAGGCTTGAGGGTCACTTGGAGGATACACCAAAGTGATCAGTGATTTTATTCTCTAAAGCGGGGTTTGCTAAGAGAGATAGAATTAGTGATTGGGAGATGCAGCTAAGGGGCATTTGAGTACAGAGAGACAGAGATAGTGCCGAGAGAGCAACATAGTAGTCAAGGAGAGTGATGCAGAGCCAGCCAGGGCTCATGTAGGGCCACGCAAAGGCAGTCGAGAGCTGCGCAGAGCCTCAGAGAGGCCAACGTTGCTGACGCAGAGGGCCAGAGGGCTGACGCAGGGCCTCCCAAGGCTATCGCAGACCCATCTGAGGTGACGCAGGGCTAGCGTGAGGTAGAGAGGGGCTGACGCGGTCCAAGGAGAGGCTAACGTTGGGGTTTCTGGGGTAGATTGGTTCTGAGTAGCTGCCGGAAGGATTATCCGGGATTTCAGCTAAGAGATTTGTCAGAAACTGAGAGGTATTACTGCCAAGGAAATTCTCTGTTGGGTAGGCCAGTTTCGACACCCAGATTGTACTCTGATATTGCTTAATAAGAAAACCCTCAAGTAGTTGCCCCTGTTTTCCCACATTGGGTTTTTCTATGGACATTAGTCCAAAAGTAATGGTGTCATATGGTGTATTTGTTTCTATTTCTTTTAGTTTTTGATCAGTAATATGTTGAGCATGCACTAGTGTTTATTTTCAATATTTACATTATAAATAACTTGTCAAGGAAAATAACAAGTAGGTAGGAATAAATCAGATAAAGTGCATGGAAGGTTTCTAACTAAGTAAACTTAGAAACTTCAACACGGTATCAGAGCGTGATTGCAAATCACAGGAGGACTAAAGGACATCCGCCAAGCGGAGCAATAGCAGCAGAAAACAGTTGTCCTGAGGTGACAGAAGTTGTTTCTAGCAGAGCAGCAACAAGGAAGGGTGACGCAATGCCTGCGTCATCAAGGGTGAGCCGGGAAGAGGCAGCATAGAGGCTAAGGAAGGCAAAAGAAGCCTCATGCAGTAGCTAGGACTCAAAGCCCGATCCACGATCCATAAGGATCTATGGGGGATCCACCCTCCGAAATGTGTTTCGAAAAAACCGAAACACGAATCGGGCTAAAAAATGCAGTTCCTGCCATTTTGGAACCTTTCGGCTCGTTCTGCATTTTAGTTTTTTTCCGAAACACGTTTCAGTTTTTTCCAATTCGCGTTTCGGTTTTTTGGATCCATGTTTCGGTTTTTTGGAAACAAATTTCGGTTTTTTCTTAAACACGTTTCGTACGGAGATAATTAAGCAAATATTTACTTAGCACTGGTCCATTTGGGAGCATGCAATTAGCAATTCCAAGATGATGATGATCGAGTTGAGATGCCACGCCCATCTGGTCCCCTTGGTCCCTAGGTTCCATGGTTCAACACCAACATCAGGGGGTTAGTCTTCATTAGTTTCAGTGCCACAACTTCCACAGGCACCATCTTCTTCATTGCCACCACATGGAGGCCCGCCGCCATGTTCTCTTCGTGGTGGAAGGAGGAGAAATTAGTAGATATATTCACAATTTACTACTTTTGTCATAGATTAATCATTAGACTTGTAGGCTTGTGAATTTGAACCTTTTTGTCTTGGCGGTGACCAAGTGACCTACTTTGTAAACATTATTATTTGAATTTTGGACATGAAAAATGTTGGCAGTTGCTCACTTACTAGATAAATCATAATATGCTCCATGTTTTATGTTTTATAATATGCTTAAATGTTTTATGTTTTATAATATGCTTAAAAATTTGATGTATGTTTGTAATTGCTAGAATATAAATGGTTGATGCTCGAATAATCAATCATTGATGTACATACTAGTAACTACAACGGAATCATGGATGCCATATCTATCTTGACTTATGCAAAAATATGCATGTTTCATGTCTTCTACAACTAATTTGGTATTTGGGATGTTTATTTTGAATATAAATGCAAAAAAATATATAAAATATATATATATAGCAGACACTTCCGCAGACGCTTCGCTTCCTAGATTTTTGGAAAATGACGCTTTCATGTCTCCACTTCGTGCAACATTGGCTGGGAGGGCTGACACAGTTGGCTGAGGAGGCTGGGTTGCTGGTGTCGGGATTGCATAGAGCCTAGGAGCTCTCACCTCAGGTTGTTGGGATTTAGAATGCTGCGGGAATATTGCAGAGTGGAGTTGGTGAGGCACTGTAGTCAGAACAGTACCTGACAGAGCAAGACCAGAGGAGTTGCTACCAAGGGTTTCTAGCCGAGGAACCCGAATCAGTGGTGCGGTTACACAAGACGATCAGAGAAGGGGGCATCTCGACATCGGCAAAAGGATTTCCAGGAGGGAAATTAGGACTCAGAGTGAGTCTAGAAGAGAACTTCTAGACGAGAAGTAGAGACTTGTAGGAGTCGAATAGAGAACTTCCAGGAGGGAAGTAGAGGATCGTCATGGCACTACACGGAGTAAGAGACCAGGATAGACTGGACGGAGCATCAAACTTCGCAGTCTGGAAGGCCAAAATCTTATTCGTACTTGACAAGAATCGTGTCAAAAACTTCGCCTTGAAGGTAATAGCTATCCCAGTCGACCCCAATGATAATGACAAGTACGAGGAGGCAATGGCGAGGGCCAGGGCCATCATCCTTGACGGGGTCAAGGATCATGTAGTACCACACATAGCCGAGAAGGAAACGGCATTTGAGATGTGGGAGGCTCTCAAGAAGTTGTACCAGCATACTTTTGTGCAGAGAAGAATGCTGCTTGAGAATCAGTTGAGGTCGTATCAAATGAAGAAGGGAGAATCGATTGACACCTTCCTCGGAGGAATGAATGAGACCCGAGATCAATTGACTGCTATAGAGGCGACATCGGATCAGGAGCTGATCGTGAGAAGAGCCCCGAATGTTGTCTTAGAAGACTGGGAGGTGTTTGTCCAGAGTACACTGGGCAGAGGGACTCTCCCACCTTGGGACGAGATGTGGGCAGCTCTTCGCCAAGAACAGATCAGACGGCAGTCGAAAACGAGTAGCAGCAGTAAGGGGATCAAAGTCAAGCAAGAGGAGGAAGACGTGGCCCTAGCATCTGAGGGAAAGCAGGAGAAGCGGAAGAAGAAAGATCTCTACAAGATCAAGTGCTTCCACTGTGGGGAGCTGGGTCATTATGCGACCCAGTGTCCAAGGAAGAAGAGTAAGGGAGAGTCTTTCGAGACTAAGGCAGCGCCAGCACGGGCAGAGAAGGAAGTTTTGACAGACGATCACTATGCCATGAGTGCACACGTGCCACTTGAGCGGAAGTGGGGAGACATCGAGCTATAGTCAGGCGAACTACAAGCGATGAGGGGCAGGATCCTCAAGGTACCCAGCCTCTTGGATTAGACCTTGCTACGGGAGCCCCAAAGAGGAGTAGCAGGACTGGCTGATGTGGGTAGAGACGGATGCGGATGAAGCGGCAAAGAGAGCCACAGTTCAGGAATTCCGAGAAAGCGTGAGGCTAGCAGGCTGCAGCAGTGCGAGAGGCACAGGAGTGTTGCACCAGTGTAGGATGGCACAGAGGGGTGTGCAACGGTGCGAGATGCAGGGAGTTGTTGTAGCACCGCAGAGGTCAGAGAGGGAGCACTCGTCAACGGCAGAGGGAGCTTCAGCATCAGGAGGGTCTCTAGCCCAACAGAGAGGTCAGAGTTGGGAGATCAGTTACTTACTTCTCAGTAACTGAGTTGCAGTGCAACAGCGGGCAGCACGATACAACATGATGAGAGGAGGTGCAGTGCTGCGAGAAAGGACTAGCAGCAACACGAATGCAGAGGGTGTTGTCGTGTAGAGGCAGCAATGGAAGTGGCAGAACCATGGGCAACAGTATAGGATACAGCAGTGCAAAGGATGGTGGGCAGCAAGCCTAGCATCAGCACAGGGACCAATGTCGGATGATCAAAGTAATACTCAGTGAGGATTATTGCTAGAGCATAGTCCTCGCTAAGAGGGAGTGTTGATTTGGGGTAGCATCAGATGTGCTCTAGCCACGAAATTTGGTGGAGAGATTGGGGCACATGAGATCTCCAATACCCAGAAAGGGTTTGGGCAGA
>APFE031618537.1:1895-56210 GCA_000404065.3 Pinus taeda | reverse complement strand
AAAAGACATGGATCAAGCCAGATCTAATCTTAGCCGTTGATTAGGGACTTAATCTCGGCCGTTGATATGTCAACAAGAAAAGTATAAGAGAAGGCTTGAGGGTCACTTGGAGGATACACTAGAGTGATCAGTCATTCTATTCTCTAGAGCGAGGTTTGCTAAGAGAGATAGAATTAGTGATTGGGAGATGCAGCTGAGGGGCATTTGAGTACAGAAAGACAGAGAGGCAAAGACAATGTCGGGAGAGCAACGCAGTCACCAAGGAGAGTGACGCAGAGCCGGCCAGGGCACGCGAAGGGCCACGCAGAGGGCAGCCGAGAGCTGCGCAGAGCCTCAGAGAGGCCAGCGTTGCTAATGCAGAGGGTCAGAGGGCTGACACAGGGCCTCCCAAGGCTGACGCAGACCCATCCGGGGTGACGCAGGGCTAGTGTGAGGCAGAGAAGGGCTGACACAGTCCAGAGAGAGGCTGATGTTGGGGTGTCTGGGGCAGAGTGGTGCTAAGTAGCTTCCGGAAGGATTATCCGAGGTTTCAGCCAGGAGATTTGTCAGAAACTGAAAGGTATTACTGCCAAGGAAATTCTCTGTTGGGTAGGCCAGCACCTAGATTGTACTGTGATATTGCTTAATAAGAAAACCCTCAGATAGTTGCACCGGTTTTCCCACATTGGGTTTTTCCGGGGACATTAGTCCAAAACTAATGGTGTCATATGGTGTGTTTGTTTTTGTTTCTTTTAGTTGTTGATCGGTAATATGTTGAGCATGCACTAGTGTTTATTTTCAATATTTACATTGTAAATAACTTGTTAACAAAAATAACAAGTAGGTAGGAATAAATCAGATAAAGTGCATGGAGGATTTCTAACTAAGTAAACTTAGAAACTTCAACAACTAGGCCATATATAAAGTTTCATG
Source organism: Pinus taeda (assembly GCA_000404065.3). Lineage (NCBI taxonomy): Eukaryota > Viridiplantae > Streptophyta > Pinopsida > Pinales > Pinaceae > Pinus > Pinus taeda. The sequence goes on along the minus strand of APFE031618537.1, from coordinate 55,298 downwards.
GAATTGCATTAGGTATTTCTAGGATTTTTTAATAATTAAAAATTTCCTGCAAAACGGGAATTTTTAATCAATTTTATGTAGCTAATAAAAAGTGGCACTAGGGAATTTTGTATGGCATATGAGTACTCAAAGTACAACCATTATCCTAGTACCCACTTTGGGGTGCAAAATATTAATATTTTCCCACGAAAATTCATTTTTATTCATAAAAGTGAGAAAAAGACAAAAACAGAATTAAATAAACTGGGAACATATTAAAAACATGTTCCTAGCCAACTAAGTCTTTCCATCAGTCAAGTGAAGTGACTAGGCATTCCAAGATCAGTCAAGGATGAGTTTGAAGCTCAAGTTAGAGCCCAAAATGGGGGCCGAGTTTGCTGCCACCTAAAGTGTGAATTGGCTGCTAGTGAAGGGCCACATGAAGGGCTGAGTTCACTCCTTAATGTCAGCCGAGTTAGCTGTTGGATGGCCCAGTTAAGGTCGCAAATGAGTGGGAGTTCACTCCCCCATTCCCCCCATACTTTGTACACTTTTCTCTCCTCAACTACGTTGCTCCTCTTGAGTCCCCACGCAATCCTCCTTTTGGCTCATACACAGCAGCTGTTAGACACTTAGATGAGGTTGTGTTTCTCTTTGGGTATTGTCTCTTGCCACTTAGGTAATTGAATCTTACCTTGGGATCATCAAAATGCATTAGGATTTTCTCTCATTTTGTTATAAAAATTGAAGAGCTCCTTGTTGAATTTTGTAACTAGTATCAGTCTTCATAATGTATTTGTCATTTGTAAATTTATTAAAACATATTTAATATGCTTGGGTCATAAAAAAAATATATTTGTAACATGAGTTTCATGCTCAAAGAAAAGAAAAATTGTATATTTGAAAAATAAAAGAAAAATCAAATTTTAAGCATCATTTTGGTCAAACCCCAAATGGTCAAGTCAGCCTGCCCAAGAGGCATGCCCCTTCGCATGGACATCCGACAGACAACTTTATATTGGCATTATCACTCCACCAATCTGGCAACTAACTCGCAGCTTCTGTGGAAGAGAAATTCAGATGTCTGAGGTACACTTCTCCGTGGTTACGTGAGCTTTCTGAGGCACACTTCTCTATGGTTATGTGAGCTTTCTAAGGAACACATACCTCTATGGAAGATAGCGAAGTCTGAGGCGGTATCTCTAAGGAACAATGTGAAGTGTCCTGTGAAAGAGAGCAAAGTCTGAGGCAGTATCTCTGAACAACAATGCAAAGTATCTCTCTGAAAGATAACGAAGTCTAAGGAAGTATCTCTAAGGAACAATGCAAAGTATACTTGTGGAATGACCATATCTGTGGAATGATATCAAGTATCTTGGTGACATGATCTACAGAATATGAAATTATGCCCTTACGGAGGACTGGAGCAGACCCTTTTGTAGATTGAATCATGGAAAGTTTAAGGTACCGTATTCTAGAAGTCCTGGAGGGTTGGCTTGGCATTTAGAAAGTGATCATCTAGTTACTACTGGTCAGTTCATTTATAACTTGGATTTCTCTTGTTGACAAAGATTCTATAAGAAAAGGATTGTTGGGTTTTCCTCTTATGAGTTTTGCCCTGGCCTCTAGCCTAATTTCTGGGGTTTCTTCTCTTTTTGTGCATTGTGATCTCTACTTGCACAATTGAATGTATAATTGCTTGATGACCTAATTGAATGAGGTAAATTCTAAAAAAAACATATATAACTGCAACAAGTACTTATCATGATTAGAAATTCGACATTTCAATTGAATTTCAACACTCCCCTCTCTTGAAACTAGTATTGAAGCTTGAGAGTTTAGATAGTGTTGTTGATTTGTAATTGTTCCATTTTGCTAATAACGCAAGGCCTTGGAGGTTCATGATCTTGTAGCATTGTGTGGTTTGCTTGGCTCTTCATGAGGTAACCTTGTAGTGTTTCATGTTATTGCTTTGAGATAGGGGCATTGTTGTCCAAAGAAGAATATTAGCAATTACTTGTTATCTTCTTGTTAGTTTACATTCTAGAATTGAAATTCACATGTGATTCTCGATTGAATAGCATGTTTACTCTTTTATTGTCTAAGTTACAACTATGTCTACTAACTTTTTGGCAAGAATATAATAAGTGTTTCCAGGTTCTCTTGGCTTGGATATTGGGGACCCCCTCGCTTGGACCATCCATCTTGCACCAAAGAAGCATTAGTCCCACTTGGAATCAATTGCCTCCAAGTGCCTTGAAAAAGGTCCTATCTCTCTCTTCTTTCCTCACATAAAGTTCCAAATATTTATCTTAAGTTCTTTGGTTTGAATTCATGAACTAATATTGTTTAAATCTAGCATTTGAAGACTTTAGTTTGCTGCTGTCCTAAAGGCAGTCAAATTAGCTAAGAAAAAGCCAAATATCTTGGCTTTTCCTTGGCTAAATAGCATAGAAATTCATAATTTAATTTCTAGTATTTCACTTGGTGATTTTGGGCTTTAAAGTACTTTCTTGGGTGTTTCAAAGACATTTTGGGCACTTTTGGTACTAATTAGCTTTTTGGTCTTTAGCAGGTCACTGATTTTACAAGGGAAGGTGCTTCCCAAATTGGATCAACTTGGAGGATTCAAGCACCTGGAATGAACCTTATATTGTACCCTTTGTAAAACTACCATTGTAACATCAGAAAACCATCTTTCTATCCATTTATTCATAAGGGAGACCATCATCACACAAGCATTGTAATCATCTTTGGAGTTACGAGAGTCTCCTAAGCATCCCCCCTACCCAATGGGGATCTCTTGTGCTTATCTTGTCCTTTTCGTTCATGTTTTGTTTTGTTGGGCAAAATTAACCATTGGAATAGTATAATCACACAACTTAGATTAGTTTGATTTTCATTTCATTAGAATAGTCTAATTGCAATCTCATAGAATAGATTTCATTTTTTTCTCTTAGAATAGATTTCATTTTCAAAGTAACGAACCCCACCAAGCTCTATCATGCTCTCCACGACTGCAGGCCTAGACTAATCCTTGCGCATGACCAAAAAGAGCTTGTTGGTTTAATAGGGAAAACCAATTATATTCTCCTTATTGTAAGATTGGGGGAAAACGATAAACGTTGACTTGTGAAATCAAGATAGGCGCTTGCTTCCCCTATTGTTGGATCTCCTTGTCATTGGTTGACATGTGAGTTCTCAAGAGTACTCATTGAAGCAAAGTATCCTCCTGTAGGATCCCCTTGCAACTTTCCTTAACCAACAACGATAAGAGTAGAAGATGAAACACACCTAAGTTAGATTTATTTTATTGCAATCACATGGGTCATATACTTCATTGTCCACGCACACTTAATTAATCTAAACCCAAGTGAAATCTAACTTAATAGAAAGTACCAAGAGCACTACTCCACAACATCTGGGTTATCATGTACTTTCAAGCAATATTTGCTTTTGGCATTTCATTTCCAAGTACAAGCATTTACTTTTCGCAAGCACTCTGATTTGGCACTAGTGTCCATTTACTTCATCATTTGCTTAAGAGTCTTTCACTTTATTTGATGATCATTATTATATCTCTTGCTTATGGATGATTATGGTTATTTCATGTACTCGTGAAATTATTTACATGCTTCTAAGTGATATGTTGCAATTTACATGTGATGGTTGAATGTACTTTTGGTTAATTCATTTAACTCCTAGAATATTTCTTGCTTAGCTTAGTTTAGTCAAACCTTAGTTTTTCTTTCTCATAGACTCCAACCCCCCTGTTGAAATTGTAACTAGGTTCAGTTTTCATAATTGTCATTGTACTTGTATCAATATGCATTTCATGTAAAAAAAAAAAAAAAAAATTATTATTATTTTGTAGCATGTTCTTCATGCTTTATTTTTTGTCAAAAGAAAAAGTCAAAGGGCATGTTCTTCCTGACCCTATGAAAAGAAGAAAATTTGAATTTTGTAAGTGCCATTTGTCGACCCTCCAAAATGACAAGTCAAAATGCCCAAAGGACACGCCTCTTCACATGAATGAACAACTATATATTGGCACCTATCCTCCACCATTTGGCATCTAAGTCGAGTCTGTTCTGTGGAAAGCGAAATTCAGGTCTGTGGCATCAAATCTGAGGCACATAAAATGAAGTTCTTGTGGCATATTCCTCTCTGTGATGCGAAGCTCCTGAGGCAATACAGTTCTGTGATATCCAAATTTTCTGAGGCAATACAGTTTTCTGACATCCGAATTTTCTGAGGGAAAATAGTTCTGTGACATCCGAGTTTTTCTGAGGCTTGAGGATAAGTTTCAGAGGTACATGGTGCGAATTTCAGAGGCATATTCTATTGTGATGATGCAAGTTTCAGAAGTACATAATGATGTGAGTTTCAAAGGCATTCAAGGACAAGTATACGGCAGGTTGGTTGACTATCTCATGAACAAGACATGGTAGAATATGGAAGGCTGACTTCGTACTTGGATCACTGGCTAATGTGACTTGGACTTCTCTTGTTAATGAAAAAGCTATAAGGAAAGGACTGATGGGTTTTCCCCTTGTGGGTTTTATCATGGCCTCTAGCCTAAAATCTGGTGTCTCTTGTCTTTTGAGTATTGTATTTGAATAATTGTTTGACGACCTAACAATTGAAGTAATGGCTAAATGAAAAACATATAAATAAATAGTCACAAGTAATTATCATGTCTAGATATTCTTTCTTGCATTGGAATTTCAACACTCCCTTGGCTTCACTAGAAATTAGCCTAAACAGAAGAGCTGAGAATTGAGTGGCAGCTGCTCAACTCGAGACTTGCCCCCAAGGCCACACCAAGTGGATTAAAGATTTATCCACGTTAGCCCAGGTGTGGGTTATGTGGCAACATGACTCAAGTTCAGCTTGTTTTTCAATTATACTGAAAATCATAATTGAAGAAGTCTTTATCAAATCTCTCACTATACAGTAACAATGTTCCACAGAGTTTCCGAGACATAGAAATGTGAGAGCAGGGATACGCATAAGGGGGACATATATAAGAAACCCCAAAATTTCCAAATTAGGGAAATTTTGGGGAAATAGGGGGATGTCAGAGTCACCTAAATTATAAAATTATTAAAAAATTAATATATAAAAATAAAAAATAAAATCGCAACAATATGTTAATAACTAAAATAGTAAATAGTAAATCTTAATAATTATGGTGCCTTATTTACAGTTGATTAGGCGTGCCCTGGCTCTCTGACTAGGGTTCCTACTGCTGCTGCACCCCAGCTCTGCGCCTGGCAACTCCACTGCTAGGCCCGTGATCCTTAGTTGCTGGGCTCCTGCTTCTCGCCCCCTCCTACCCGGGCCTCCTGCTCAGCTTCAGCTCAGGGGCTCCTCTCCGGCAGCCCCCTCCCTCTTCGCTCCCCCTGCGTTTTGGCTCTCTAATGGCGGAATCGAATCCCCCACCTCCGGATTCAGAAGATTTCGAGAAACAGTTTGCTTCTCTCATCCCTGAGAACGCAACAGTTAAAATCCGCCCTTCCGCTTCCAAGTTCATCAAGAAATTAGATGAAATCCCAGAAGTTTCACTTCCTCCTTCCCTCCCGAGGAAGGCTGCAATCTCTCTAGCAGAAAGAGGCCTGGTCGGACAGTTCACGGGACTCAGGCCCTCACCTAGATCAGTCCAAAGTTGGGTTGAACGCAACTGGAACTCGATAGTGCAAGGGAAAATCGCAATCAGATTTTGTGGTAGAGGCTTCTACACCTTCCTATTTGAATCAAAGGAGGATAAGAATCTTATTTTCAGAAATGGCCCTATTTTATGGACTCTCGGGGCCTTTACCTGAATAGATGGACTCCAGACTTCGACCCGAAGATGGACGTCCCTAATGCAGTCCTTGTTTGGGTCCGCCTGCCCCATCTGCCGCTTCACTGCTGAGGAGACGAGTCAATCAAGGCTATCGGGAACGTTGTTGGCAAATTCATAGACAGATCTGAACCAAAAGAGAACATGCATGCTTGTGCGAGGATTTGTGTTGAAGTCGACCTGGGGAAAGGATTGCCGAAAGCCATCAAAATTAAAGTAGATCAGTGGACGCACATACAGCAAGTGGACTACGAGCAGCTACCCTTCAAGTGCAAGGTATGTCATGAGTATGGGCATTTCGCAAATAGATGTAGTAAATCAAAAACAAATGAATCTGAAGGAAATATTTAAATCTCTGAAGGTGCATGGGAACATGTCAAAAAGAACAAACCCAACCCCACTCCCGACCCAAGCTCAAAGGTCCCCCTGGAAAACTCCTCCCTCCCTTCTCATCCAGCTAGCTCAGCCCCTCCTTTCCCCTCATCTTCTAACCCCTTTGAATCCCTGTCAACTGAGGACCCCATATCCCCCCCCCCCCTCTCCCAGAGGCAACGCTCTTGTAACCTCCTCCCCTCTCTCCCTCCCTCAGCCCTCCCCTCCCCCAACTATGGATCGAACCTTAACCAGAAACAAAACAAAAGAAAATAACCTCTCCTCTGATCCCCCCAGAAAAGTAGATAGGAAGTCCAATAAAGAAATCAGGGATGAAAATGCAGCTAAAGAAATGGCCACTGGAACGCAGCAACCAATGGACACCTTTCTAGACAAATCAAAAGGAAGCGGGGAAAGATGAAAGAGAAGAGCGGGACCCACACCAAACACGGTAAATGATGATCTTGGTCTCCTGGAATTGTAGGGGAATGGGCTCCTCCCTAAAAGCAAATGCAGTCCGGGATCTTCTTAAATTCGAGCAGCCAGATCTTCACCTCCTCCAGGAGACCAAAATCTCAGACCAAGAATTCCAAAACCACACAAAAAGAAGCAAAAATTATTCAGGCACAGCAATAAGTGCAGCTGGCGCATCAGGAGGTATAGGAACCATATGGAACAAAAATAAATGGGAACACACAAATCAAAACTCTCACAGCTGGTGGATAAGAACCGACATTCAGAACAAAGCCTCAAAAGAGGACTATACTATTTATAACATCTACGCTCCAAACCATTATAGGGATAAAGCCACATGCTGGGACACAATAACCACAGATCTCCTTGCAGTTCAAGGAAGGAACATTTTCCTTGGAGGAGACTTAAATCTAATAAGGAATGCTGACGAGAAATTAGGAGGAAATTTCTATGCAAACCCATCAAGAGATTCCCTAGAAGCCATAATCCAAACCCATAATCTAGTGGACATCCCTCCGCAAAACAGGAGGTTCACCTGGAGTAACAAGAGAATTGGCAACAGCAACATAAAAGAGAGACTAGACAGAATCCTCGTTCAAGAAGGAATAGTTGCAAGCTTCCCCAACATCAAAAGCAAAATCATTCAAGGCTACACCTCAGACCACAAACTCGTGGCCCTGACTCTCGATAAGGGAAGGAACATGGGGCCTCTCCCTTTTAAATACAACAAAGCTTGGGACAGCAAAGAAGAATTTCGAAACCTGATTCAGGAGCAGTGGGCAAAGGAAGTCATTGGTTCGCCCCATTACATTTGGGAAACCAAGCTTAAATCTCTCAGGTCAGTTGTCAAACAGTGGGCAAGAAACCACACAGCAGAGGAAAACAAAAAAAGAACACACCTCCATAATCAACTAGAGCAATGGAACCAGGAAAAGGAGAGAATCCAGTACACAGAGGAGGACCAAGCCAAAGAAAATGAAATGTATAAAGAATTATACAGGCAAAATAGGATGGAAGAAGAAGAACAAAGACAAAAATCTCGGTGTCTTTGGCTCAAAGCTGGAGACAAAAACACATCATTTTTTCATAACAGTCTAAAACTTAGATGCGCAGGGAATCAAATAGAGAGAATCATGGTGGAAGGGAAAGAGATAAGGGATCAGGAAGAAATCAAAGAGGCAGCCTACAGACACTACAAATCACTTTTATCCGCAGCCCACCAGTCTCAGGACAATGCGGAGTTTCTAAGCCCAATCGAAAACAAAATCTCAGACTCGCAAAACAGAGAGCTGGATCACGAGGTCACGGAAGAGGAAATTAAGTTGTCAGTTTTTAGTATGCAGCAAGACAAGGCTCCAGGCCCAGATGGGTTTACTGTGGCCTTCTATAGAAATCACTGGGAGACTATCAAGAAAGACTTCATAAGGATGGTGAAAAACGTCTTCTTAAAATGCAAAATGGGGAACAGCATCAAATCCTCCAATCTAGCCCTCATTCCCAAGGATCATAATCCCCTATCCTTTGACCGTTTCCGCCCAATCTCCCTGTGTAATGTCTCTTACAAAATCATTACCAAAATCCTTGCTAATAGGTTAAAAAACCTTCTCCCCTCCCTCATCTCAGAGAATCAAGGGGGCTTTGTTCCAAGCAGACAAATCACGGATAATGTCATTCTTATCCAAGAGGCAATTCATAGCAACATAAGCAGGAAGGAAAGGGGCATGATCATCAAATTAGACATGGCAAACGCCTTCGACATGGTCAACCACCACTTCCTGAAGGAAGTTCTCAGGAAATTTGGGATATCCAATAATTTCATCAGCATTATCATGGAGTGCATTACTCATCCCTGGACAGCTCCTCTAATTAATGGCAGACCAAGCAATTACTTCAGAAGCACTAGGGGACTGAGACAAGGCTGCCCCCTCTCCCCCTTCCTATACATCATCATGGCTGAAACGTTGAGCATACATTTGGAAAAACTCCGAATGCAAAAAGAAATCACAGGAATCAGTATAGTAAGAGGAACTAAGGGGATAAATCATTCGTTCTTTGGAGATGATACTCTCCTAATTGGGGGAGCCTCCAGTTTGATGGCCAAAAGATTCAAGAAAACGCTCGACTCCTTCCTATTAGCGTCTGGAGGAAAGCTCAACAACAAAAAATGCATGATTTACACTTGGAACGTCCCCTGGCAAATCATTCAAAGAATCTCTTCGATTCTTGACATTCCAGCTCAAAGGAACTGGAGCTACTTCATGTATCTGGGACTGCCTCTAGCAAAAGATTCGGTCAAGACAAAAATCTGGGTGAAACTCATAGAAAAATTGAGAGGAAAACTCCAGAGTTGGGGAATGACTTGGCTCAACCTGGCCGGAAGAACTACCCTCATCAAAGCCATCCTCTCTGCTCTCCCCATTTATCAATTCGCAGTCACCCTAGCTCCTGCAAGCACCCATAAACATATGGAAATAATTATAAGAAGCTTCCTATGGCAAGGAGGAAGGCAGGACTCCAAAAAGTTTAGTCTAGTCAAATGGGATCAGGTCATCCTCCCATTTGAAAAAGGAGGATTAGGAATAAAAATACCAAGACTATCCAACATGGCGATGGGTTTCAAACTAATTTGGAGAATCCTCAACGGGAAAGGCGCTTGGTGGACAGAAGTCATCAAAAGGAAATATTTGAATGGCCCCAATTCCAACATCCTCTCAGAACCAATTGTAGATAGGCAGTGCACTCCAGTTTGGAAGCTCACTAAAAAAGCCTTCCCCCAATTCAGAAATTATATCTCCAGAGCTCCGGGAAGTGGAAGAGATATTAACATCTGGACAGATCGAACCATGGGATCAGAACCAAGGAATTTAACTCAAAATCTCAGACCTCTTCAAATTTGGTTGGAAGCAAAAAGCTTAAATTCCCTATATAATATCTCCACTTGGGATCAAAACAGTTGGCAGGACTGGAAGCGCCTCTCTCCTCCAAACAATCTCAGGGATCTTTGGACTGAGCTCAAGCTATCTCTATCTGGTTCGGCTCCTACAAACAATTTGACAGAGGACAGATTTGTTTGGGACCTCAACGGAGGAAATTACACAGTCAAAGAAGGCTACAAGATCCTTCAGAACGCCACGGTCATCAATAATTGGGCTCTCCATAAAGTGGTTTGGAAATCAGAGTGTCTCCTGAAGGTTAAGTTTTTTAACTGGACTCTCCTCAAAGGCAAAATCCTCACAGCTGAAAACCTCAGGAAAAGAGGCCTCCTAGGTCCCTCTATATGTTGTCTTTGCCGAGCAGCTGGAGAAAGCAGCCTCCACCTTTTTCTTGAATGCCCCTTTGCCCAAAGTTGCTGGAAGCTCATCACTAGCCCCCTAAGTATAGGAGAAATGCCCGACCAGATCACCTCTCTTCAAAAAAATTGGGGGAACCGCTACCCTTATCCCAAGAAAAACATGAATTTTATCAAAAGAGTGTGGAACAGCATTCCCTCTACTCACTGTTGGAAAATTTGGATCACTCGGAATAAATGCATTTTCAACAATCAGAAGCCCAGCATCTCCAGCACCTTGGCAAAAACAATAGCACTCATCTCTGAGACTATAAGTGCCAATGGAATGTCCCAACCAGATCAAGAAAGCTGGAACAAAAGGGAGACCGAATGGATCAGCAAATTCAGTCTCAGCCTGGATACAAGAAACTACACCACCCTCAACTTAGGCCAGAAAACGAAGGAGTGGAAGCTCAGAGGCTCTAATGAGGAAGTCACTGAATGGATAATAAACCAAAAGAGGCCTACCCTCCAGTTCGACGAGGCATCCAAAAATAACCCGGGAAAAGCAGACGCAGGAGGAGTTATCAAGGATCGCCAGGGCAAAGTTATGGTGACTTATGAATGGGGCTTGGGTAACATGACCAACAACAAGGCCGAGGCTTATAGCCTCTTCCTGGGTACCTCAATCCTGAAGAGACTTGGAATGCAAAATCCAATCATTCTGGGTGACTCAGTTATTATTATAGCTGCCATGGTTTCAGGGGGCGATTTTAAGCAAATAGCGCTGAACAACATTAAAAACAGGATCATAGACAACATTAGAGATATAACAGGGGCCACTTTCAAACATGTGCTGAGAAGTAACAATACTGAGGCGGATTGTCAAGCCAACAAGGCATCGAGCAGGTCGGTAGGCCAAGTCAGAGAGAATGATTCTACCTATGACAAAACAATCCCTTAAACTGTTATACCCCACCCTTCCTCCTCAGAATCTGGGTCACTTCAGCGCTCCCTCTTCCCGAAATTCGCATACCCCCAAGCTCCCATATCCTCTGCCAAATCTACTCGACTGCATCACAAAGATCCTCACCTCTCCGGTCCACGCCCCCGATTACATTACTGTCATTTCTCTCAGGTACGAGCCCGAGCTCCACATGACCCCCGCCGCCATTCACAAGCTTCAAACAGGTGGTCTGCGCTCCAATATCTTTCTTGCCAGCAACAAAATCTATGTCAGGCACCTCAGTCATCTCAAGGACTGGAACTCCCTCTGCTCGAATTCTCAGTCAAGCCCCTCTTCATCCTTTAAATCAAGCAGCTCCTCTCCCTTCCTTCACACAGCGATCAATGCTCCGAAAGTCTCTGTTTCAGCCCTCTTCCAAAGCAGTCTCTCTCTTGAAGCCGCGCGTACTCATCCAGAGAGTGGAGGCCGACCTCCCACCGTGGTAAACTCGGGCGCTTTCATTCACTGTCTCTCTCTTATTACTAACTTGTCGCTTGTTTCTTTGTTTCAGCGCTCTCCCCCTCCTTTCTTCATCCTCCCACAGGCTTCCAGCTCCTCTCCCACCTTCTCTGTCCCGCTCCCGAGCAGAAATCTCGTCCTGCTCTCCCCCTCTCAGCCTACTTCACTTCCCTCTACCGCCTCTTCCCTCTATTCCCATCTTCAGCAGCATCAAGCCTCAATTCCTTCTCATCAATTTTGCGAAATGGCAGATCAGCAGGAAGCCCGTGAGCCCGCAGTCAATCCTTTGGAGAATGTCATCACAAACAGTGAATGTACCCTTTGCAAAGCACATACCTTCATGATCGCCAGATTCATCAAACGCTTCAATGATCTCAAAGAGGATTTCCAGGCAGACAGCAGGTCCAAAAGGAAGAAGCTGGAGGAGCAGAAAGCAGAGATCGAGGCACTAAAGGAGAGATGCACTCACTTGGAGGAAGCGATAGCCCACATCAGGACCTTAACCCAGAGCATGCAAGTTGAAGCCTCGACTAGGGCCAGCGCAAGAAAAGAAGCTCACCCGGATGATTCAGTCAACCAGCAGCAACCTTAGGATATATGCACTGTAAATTTTGTTGGTTAGCAAGTTCTTTTGTTCGGCAATACAATCGTTATCTATTTCATTCTATCTACCGTGTTTTTAGCAACAAGGATCAAGGGTCTGCGCACCCATTTTGGATCCTCTCCTCCATGTTTTTCCCCTTATATGTAATCGGACATAGTCCTCAAAGTTTTTATAATATATAAGTAACCAATCTTGTCAAAAAAAAATCTTAATAATTATGAAATGTACATCTAAATATGATCATCATTTTGTATTAGACTTGTTGCACCTATTTTGTCACATGTCCAAGGAAGCAGTGGTACCAAATTTTTCAAAGTTCAAAATCATCAGCCAGTCAATTCATATGTCATAATAAACCCAATTTCTGCAAATTGTAATGTAAATGATGCTAGTACGATTGTTTAATTATGTAACAACATAGATAACCCTATGATTTTGGCAACGAATTGCATCCTAGGAAGTTTTTCGTCTCTTCGATCTATGTGTGTTTCTAAACACGGATAATCGGCAGAGCTTTTCCCTCCATCTTAACCCCAAAGCTAGAGTGGAATTTATTGTCGAAGTCTTAGGTGAGTCCTAGTGTTCTTAGTCAAGTCTATTGTAAAGTGATTTGAAAATAATTTAAGCTAATTGGCTAAATTATTTTACTGCAGATCACTTGGTCTACTAGATCATATTATGTCGCAGAATTGGGTAAACATTATGAGGGTCTATAACGAATGGGTATCCCCCTTTGAGGGTTGAATTTGTAATCATTTGATGTAAAAAATATTTGAGTGCATGGTCCCTCGCAGTCAAACACCATGGAAAAAAGTATTTGAAAGTGGAAAAATAAGTAATCTCTTGTGTCAATTAATTAATTTTTCTAGCAAAAATAAAATTAAATCCTAAACCAGAAAATTAATTAATTTAGAGTCAAAAAATAAACAATAGAGAAATTAATTTCTCCAATATGACCAAAAAATTCATAGGTCATGAGAAGTCAAATTTTGGAGATCTCCCACCAAGGAAAAATGGATTTTTTAAGAAAAATTAAGCCCTTGGACCTTGGTGGTTAAGTCAAAATCAATTTTTTGAGGGAAATAATCCAACATAATTATTTTTGTATTAATAAAATATGATTTTTATAAGTAATTCGAAAATTTCTCAAAAAATAAAATATAAAAATTGACTACAGAGATTAAAAGATGATCAAATATTTATCAATGATCGAGATTATTTTAACGGAGATCAAGCTAACTAGCCGTTATTTTCCACTTGGAGGATTTATCTACAAATTAGAAGCTATTTGCTTCTCAAGTCACAATGATAGTGACTCTGGTCTAAATGTAATTTTGTAATGCTGGTGTGGAACCATTGTTTTGCTGGGCACGTTTGAAATTCATAATAAAGGACTTTGGGATTCAGTTCATGGTGTCTTTGTCTCATTAATCTCTGGTACGTGTTGGGTATGTGTTTTCCTATATTGTGCTTCAATATTTTATGAGTTGTTATTTCATTTGTAGATGACAGGAACATTCTTGGTAAGTTTTGGGTTTATCTTAGGTGATTTTATTCATTGTATGCTCTAACAATTTTTTTCTTAAGAAATATATAGAGTTGGTAGGTATTTCAACCCTTGGGCTCCAAGTTCACAGACTATGGACACAGGGCGACCTTGTTTGGGCTTCAGGAAATTTATGTGATTTTTTTACTTCACTAAAGCTGCGGTTGACATCTATCTTTCGAAATACATCAAGCCATTGTCATTGTTATCAAAATTATTCTTCAAAAATATTTTCAAGCATTGTATATTTGTATATTTTGTAAATTATTTTATGTAAATAATTTTTCTAACCCTTGTTCTGTAACTAGTTGGGGTTTGGGAATTTATTTTTCAATTTTGTATATATTGGAATTTTGGGCACACTTGTATTTTCATTTGTGCGGGTGAGCTTCACAAAGATTTGTTGGGCTGGAGCTAGATCTAGGCCCTTGAGGGTAAGATCTAGTCTCTAGATTTTTTGCAAGGACAACATCAAGATATTTTGCAGGAAATTGGACAAATTTGAAGATCTGAAGCTAATTCACATTTTAGCGAGGGTTTGTAGATTTTTTTTTGGGGCCTCCAAGCCCAGCGTAGCTTTCTATCATTCTAGGCCTAGCCGCAAGCCAAATCTTGCCTCTTCTTCCTTGTCGTGGGCCCCAACAACCTTTTAGGCCGTTAGATCTAGCCGCAGGGCTTACGCCCTCCTTCAAGCCCTCTATTCCTCCTCTTCCCTCATTCCCTAGCCTTCCCTCCTCTCATCCGGCCCTCCAAAGCCTACAGCAGGCCTTAGCTCCCCCTCGGCACTCTTTCCCTATCTCCTTATCCCTTTGTCTCCCTCCTTTTTCCCTTTGGCTCCCTCTCCTTACCTCTGCCATCAAGCTCTAAGGGCTTCTAGCCCTTTGCTGCAGTCCCAAAGGGACTTTCTGCTAGGCCGCAGCCCTTCTAGGGCTTGCGGCAGCCTCTTGTGAAGCCTTCTCCCTTGGCCACAGCCTTTAGAAGACTTGTTGTAGCTTCCTTTGATCCTTGACCTTAGCCGCAGGCCTATTAAGCCTTTGCTGCCCCCTCTAAGCCCTCTTCCATGGCCCTAGCCTTGCCTCATTTGCCCTCTTCCACCTCTGATTTGATCATTACATTTTCTGAGCTAACAATTGGTGTGTTTTGCAGAGAATTGGGCTAAGTTTTTATCCTTATAGGTATCATAGCTACTAAGAAAATTTTGGGCAAATTGGACAAGCTTCTTCTAGGCCTAAGGCCCAAGGGTTTGATCTCTAAACCCTCTTTCCTCACTGTTTGCTACAGCAAGAATATAAATTCATAACAGTGGCAAAAACACTAACTTGAATGCCCTAAAAACATCAAAATGTTTCCTAAGTTCCATAACTAACTATTAGACAAATTGGGCATTCTTCATTTGATATAAATTCATAAGTTTGGGTAGCTGTTATCTCTGCATCATAAGTCTGATATATCAGTGGCATATACATCATAAGAGGGCTAACTCATTCATAAATTTGGTCTTGGCAAAGTAACATACTCCTGTCATAATCTCATTGGAACATAAGTGACAAAAGGAATTTTACGGTTCCCTGATCTAGTGATAATAATTGCTCATTATGGAAAGGTATTGTTTACATTAATTTGCAAAAGGATTTGACAATTGATGAAGTATCTTCTTGCTAAGAAGACACTAACACTTTGATTGTTTCTTTTAAGTTGTATAAATTTCAAGTTTAAACTTATAAGCTCACTCTCTGAAACACCTAAATCTCATAATTCAATTGAATGGTTGCCAAAGTAAGTAAATCTGAGAGTCTATTGGATGTTGGTGTCTCTTACATATTGATCTAAGCATAATTGTCATTGGCATCTCTTGATAGCAATAAGCAATCTAAAAGCCATTGTCTCTTTATTGAAGTAATTGTCATTGGAGCCTCATTTTGAATAACATATTGGATAAGTGCTCTATTTCTCGTTTACTCATCATCATTGTTTCATGATTAATATCTTCTTGTGGATGATAATTTTATCTTGAGCATATTGGTGATTTATATTGTTTTGTGGACATCTATTGTATCTCGTTGGCACTTGTTAAATTGGCACGTTGTTAAAGATTGTCCCTTAATTTCCATTAAGTACTTATTGTCATAATTTAAGATCAATCATAACTAAAGTACTTAAACATTAACAATCTTAATTCAAGAACCATTCAATAATATTGCATCTCATCCTAAGAGCTAGTCTTGCATTTAATAACTTACCTCCAAGCTCAGTTGATAGAGAATAGGATCACCTTTCTCATCTAGCTTGAAGAGTCTACCACCTTTCTCATCTAGCTTGACGAGTCTACCACCTTTCTAGTGGTTAGCACGGCAACCGTGCAATCACCAGAGCCACAATCTCTGCAGTACCAGAGCCACCGAGTGGTTATTACCTAAGGGGAGGTATCGTTAATCAAGCCTCTAGTTGCTCCCCCTTGGCCTCTTTCTCACAACCTACTCTAGAGACTAGCTTCAAAATAGTTAAGAGGAAGGATACACCTAGAATAGGCATTTAATTAAAAGTAACCAAGATCCTTAGATCACACCTAAGTCTTAAGATTTGCATATCACATAGGATAGTTATGTAAATTTCTGGTAGCATCGGATGTGCTCTAAACCTCAAAATTTGCAAGGAGACTTAGCCACATGTATTCCACAATATCCGGAAATTGTTTTGGGAAATTCCACCTGAAGACAGTTTTATTAAAATAATTAATGATTTTTAATGGAGGACCAAGTCTAAAGTTAGGGAAATAAAATAAATAAAACATATTAATCTAACTGTGGGTGAAACTTCTAGAAGAAGACGAAAATCAAGCCAAAATGATCTGAGCCATTGATTAAAATCTAATTTGGGCCATTGGTTCTCAACAGAAGGATTATAAGAGGAGGCTTGATGGGCATTTGGAAGACACATCGAGTGGAGATCAAAAGATTGAATTTCTAAAGCACAACAATTGTCAGGGAAAAGGAATTTGAAGTGATCTTTTGAAGTGAGGGGCAGGAATAGCTCCGGTTGGAGATTTCGCCTGATCCGAGAATACTCGGCAGAGAAGGCAGAAAGAGATCCGGGAGAGGCAGCGCAAAGGCCACACAGAGTCAGCGTAGGCTGATGCAGAGGCAGCGCAAAGCCTTGAGGAGGTTCGTAATTTTGCTGGAAGGATTGATTTCAGAAGTTGGAAGCCGAGGTGTGAAACCGGGAGGTAGAAATCGAAGTTCCTAGGAGACAAATCGATCAGCAAAGGGAGTGATGTTGTCCCTAGATGCGATGACATTGGGTTGACGCAGTGACTGCGCGGAGGCAACAAGGGGCAAGCCATTCTATGGATGGATCAGCCAGATCACCTGTGATAGTGTGTGGTACTTCTCACTATTCTTCTGTCAATAATATTCTTTGTACTGGATAGCCAACAAGGCATCCAGAGATTGTATTCAGAAAAACTACTGCATAATAATAAAACCCTCAATTGTTGCACTGGTTTTCCCGCATTGGGTTTTTCTAAGGACATTTGTCCAAAAATAACTGTGTAGATGTGCGTGATGTTTTTCTCTCCTGTGTTGTATTTAGTTACCGCAATTTATTTTGATGTAGGCTGCAGTGTATGTATTTCAATATTTGCCATAGAAAATTGCAAGTAACTTGTTCAATTAATTTAACAAGTAGGTGAAATATAATCAGTTTGTTGTCGTAGGAATCAAGTAACCGATTTTTCACGAGTTAAGCATTCAAGTAGTGGTTGTTCATCCGATTACTTGGTCTTTAATCGATATAAAGCAAGAAATTGACTCCATAAGGCACCGGTCTTACATCTAAATCTAATCTAATCTATAAATCTTGCTAAATCAACTAAGTGGCTAGGCCATTCAATTCTGTCTCTCGGACTCGTTGGTTCCCAACAAGTCTTGCATTTCTATCTTCCATATGGACTACCCCCCATAGCCTGTTGTTGGGAGACAGCTAGAACAAAGATCAGAGTGACGGCCCCCAACCTGAGTCGTCGCACCATGTCTATACAATCCGAGCAACAACAAGACTATTATGAATTAAAATTAGCATTTGACATTTCTGCAATTATCAATGTAAAATTGTAAACCTATAAGTAAATTACTAAATTGAATCAATCGTTTGACATTATGTAATTTTCCATCTAAATTCATCATTTGGCAATCGGCATTAATATTATGCAAGTTACATCTAAATGAAATTAATCATTTCACAATTGAAATTACACAATGCACATCAAAAGTAAATTCATCATATGACAATGACATTATGCTGAAGTCTAAAATATCCATAGAATACTAAACTAAAAGTAAATATAGAATGCAATGAAACACTAGTAAATTTCTCAAAAAGTACTAAATAATAAATCCATCTCCAATCCAGTGGCTCCAAGTCACAAAATGAAAATTGAAACTCCAAGTCACAAAATGAAAATCGCAACTCCAAATGTCTCAGGTCCCCGGTCGATGGTAAATCTAAATCATAGCAGATTGCAGATGGAAAATATCTAGCAGCAGCAGCAAGAAAATATCGGACAGCAAGGTAACATGTCGAGTGGCAGCATAAGGAAAATGTTGGGCGGTAAGGTAAAATCATAGGGTTAATGAGAAATGAATCATCAATGTAAAATTGTAAATCTATAAGTAAATTATTAAATTGAATCCATCATTTGACATTATGTAATTTTCCATGTAAATTCATCATTTGGCAATGGGCATTAATATTATGCAAGTTACATCTAAATTAAATTAATCATTTGACAATTGAAATTACACAATGCACATTGAAAGTAAATTCATTATATGACAATGACATTATGCTGAAGTCTAAAATATCCATAGAATACTAAACTAAAAGTAAATATAGAAAGCAATGAAACACTAGTAAATTTCTCAAAAAGTACTAAATAATAAATCCATCTCCAATCCAGTGGCTCCATGTCACAAAATGAAAATTGAAACTCCAATCTGACTACTCCAAGTCACAAAATGAAAATTGCAGCTCCAAATGTCTCAGGCCCCCGTTCGATGGTAAATTTGAACCATAGCAAATTGCAGATGGAAAATATCTAGCGGCAGCAGCAAGAAAATATCGAACAACAAGGTAACATGTCGAGCAGTAGCATAAGGAAAATGTTGGGCGGTAAGGTAAAATCGTAGGGTTAATGAGAAATGAATGAGAAATGTGAATGACTATGTTTTAAAGTTTTAATTTATCATTTAGTTTTTATTTTTATTTTTAATTATATTAAAATTTGTAATTTTTATGTTTTTAATTGTTATTAGCAAAAACAATTGGGGGGATGTGGGGGGACGCTTTTCGTCACTAGAAAAATGTCCCCCTGAGTTTCCCCGAGTTTCCCCATAAAAAGGGGACATGGGGAAACATTTGCCCTGGAGTTTCTCCATCCCAGGAGCTTTAGGGAGCGAGGAAGCGCATTTTCTACCTTGGTGGCACGTCCCTGTGGAACACTCAAAATTAATACTGGGTGGATTGGCCCTTTTATTGTCAGGCCAGGAGGTAACTCCTCAAACTGAATTGTGTTTGTGCATTACGGTTGAGCATAGATATATACATGGAGGGAGAGACTCTTTAGCTTCATCTCCCAGCGTCTCTTCATATTCCAACTCTCCTTATTTTCTATTTACACTATTTTACATATTCACCCAATCCCAATGATTAGGTGTCAGCATTCCCCCCTTAATCTGAAGGGATGTTGGTGAGTCCAAGCATCGTTCTAAATATTTCGAACTTTTCTCTTCCAAGCGCTTTGGTGAAGATGTCTGCAATCTTGCTCATTTGTGGAACAATGGCGTAGATGGATTGTCTTGGCCTCAACATGATGTCGAATCAAATGGTATTTTGTATTCATGTGCTTCGTTCGATCATGGAACTTTGGGTTCTTGGTCAACTTTATTGCAAAACTGTTGTCAATCATGAGTGGCGTTGAATGCACTTGTTTCGCCTGCAAATCTTCCTGAATTTCCTTGAGCCACACAATTTCCTTTGTTGCTTCAGTAGCTGCCACGTATTCTACCTCTGTTGTGGAATCTGCAAGAACTGATTGTTTGCGTGACCTCCAAGAGACAGCTCCTGATCCAAGACTCATTGCATAACCTGAAGTAGATACCCTAGTTTATTTATCTCCATCAAAGTCTGAATCAGAGTATCCAATCAAGCTGAAGTCGCCCACTTGTGTATGCTTAAGTCCAAAGTCTTGAGTCCCCTTCAAGTACTTTAGAACTCTTTTTCACCGCAAACCAATGTCCCTCACAAGGCTTTTGCTTAAACCTGGAGGAGGATTCCAACAACAAATGAAATGTGTGGTCTGGTAGTAGTCAAGTAGTTGAGACTTCCTACAAGTTGTCTATACTTTGTTGCATCCTCAAATTATTTTCCTTCAGTGGATGTGAGCTTTAAGTTTTGTTCCATTGGAGTAGTCAAAGGATTGCACTCAGCCATGCCAAACTTTTTCAACATATCTCCAATGTACTTCTTCTGAGAGAGGAATATAAACTTTGGATGTTGAGTTACTTCAATACCAAGGTAGTAGTGAATATACCCCAACTTTATCATTTCAAAACCTTACCCCAATTCCTTCTTTATGGATGCAATATAGCTCTCTTTTTTCCCTGTCATCAAAAGATCATCTACATACACCACAAGATATACAATTGTTTTGCCAACTTTCTTAACAAACAAAGTTGCATCAACAAGATCATAATGTTTGAAGTTGAATTTCAGAAGATGCTCCATTAACTTCTCGTACCAGGCTCGCGGTGCTTGCTTGACACCATACAAGGATTTTACAAGCTTGCATACTTTATGTTCTTGACCCTTCACAACAAATCCTTCTAGTTGGGATATAAAAACATTCTCTTTCAGGTCTCCATTCAAGAAAGCAGTTTTTACATCCATTTGATGGACTTTCCAACCGTTCTGAGCTGCCAAGGCAAAGAGTGTCCAAATGGTAGCCCATTTTGTTGTGGGGCCAAAAGTCTCCTCATAATCGACCGCTTCCTTCTGTGCAAAACCTTTTGCTACTGTTGGAATTTCTAAGTCTAACTGTTAGAAATCCTTCATGTACTTTTTGATTTATTTATGCCTACTTGTTTTGTTTAATTAACAAGTTATTTACCATGTAAATGCTGAAAACAAATACAAGTACATGCTCAACACATTACAGATCATCAACTGAAGGAAAACAAGAACAAAAGTGACACCATTGTCACCGGAAAAACCTACTGCGAGAAAACCAGTGCAACTATATGAGGGTCATATTATTAAGCAGTTTCATATTACAATCTGGGTGCCAAACTGGCTCACCCAACAGAGAATGATCTCAGCAGTAGTACCTCTCAGTCGGAGACAGATATTCTGGCTAAAACCCCGAATGAACAATCCCATAGCTCTCAGCTCCAATCTACCCCACGAAATCTCTAGTGTCTGCCTCTAGGGACTACGTCAGCCTCTCTGGTCGAACGTCAGCCCAGCGTCACCCCAACTCGCCTTGCTTCAGCCTCTAGAGGCACTGCGTCAACCTCTAGATCCTCTGTGCCACCCTCGCTGGCTCTCTCTGCCACTGCGCAGCTCTTGGCTGCCTCTACGTGGGCCTTGACTAGCTCTGCGTGGCCTCTAGCTAGCCCTACGTCCCTCACTCCCGGTTTCTGCACTGATGCTCCTCGTACCCTCTTTGCCTCTCTGCTTCTATATTCACTGCCCCTCAGTTGCAACTCTAATCTCTCCTTCGATTTCCTCAGCAAGCCCTGCCCAAGAAAATCAAATTCTTGATCAACTTGGTGTATTCTCCAAGTGACCCTCAAGCCTCCTCTTATACTTTCCTCGTTGACAATCAACGGCTGAGATTAAGTCCCTAATAAATGGCTAAGATTAACTCTGGCTTGATCCATGACTTTTGGACCATTCTAACACAATTTCATATTAATTCACATTAATATTTTATTTTCCCTATGTTTAGACTTAGGGACTCCATTAAAAATATTAATTATTTTAATATCTCTCAAACTGTTTAGAATCTACCCAAACCATTTCTAGGTATTGGAGATCTCATGTGCTTTAGCCTCTCCACTGATTTTCGTGGCTAGAGCACATCCGATGCTACCCCAAATCAATAGCTACAAGAATGGCTTTGTGCTTGTCAAGTGAGCCATCAGCGTTATACTTGTTCTTGTAGACCCACTTGCAGCCTATTGGTTTGGTTCCCAATGGAGGATCAACCAGCTTCCAAGTGTCATTCTTTATCAAGGCATCACACTCCTTTTGCATCGCATCTTTTCATTCATCATGAGAAGTGGCTTCTTTGAAGGAAGTTGGTTCAAAATCTGTAGACAAATTTAGTTCACAATCATAAGAAACATCCATATCAACAGGTGAATCAAAATCGTCTACATCACCTTGATTTTTCCTGGTTGAATTTCTTGTTCTTGTCTTTCCAACCTCATCAGGATGAACACTTTCAAGTGTCTTTGTCAGCCACATTGGAGGACCTGTTGGACATGGCCCAGGCTGCTCAATTGATTGAGTTGGGACTGAATCAAGATTGAGTCTCCCAATTCTATCAATCACATCACTCAATGTGTCATCAGTGGTTGGAACTTCATGTGGGGGAGAGAGTGTTTCTAAAGAAGATTCCACAAATTGATCCACTATCGAAATCCCGCTTTAAGATGTGGAATCTGATTATCAAATTCTTGAAATGACTTTGCATGTCTGAATCTATCCAAGCAATCAAGTTGTTGCTCAACAACATTGTCAGCCTTGGAAGATTCAAGAAAGATCACATCTCTAGATACAACAAACTTCTTATTAACTTCATCATAGAGACGGTATGCTTTGGAGGTATTTGAATACCCCAAGAGGAGATATGCTTTAGCCTCTCCACCAATTTTCGTGGCTAGAGCACATCCAACGCTACCCCAAATCAACACTCCCTCTTAGCGAGGATTATGCTCTAGTAATACTCCTCACTGAGCATCACCCTGATCATCCGGCATCGGCCCTGGTGTTGATGCTAGATCTGCTGCCTAGCATCACTGCTGCATCATGACTGCTACCCGTGGCCCTGCCACTTCCAATATTGCATCTGTACGGCAGCCCTTCTCATCATGCTGCATCGTGTTGCCCATAGCACTGCCACTGCGAACTGTTGCAGTGTAACTCAGTTACTGAGAAGTAAGTAACTGATCTCCCAACTCTGACAAATCTGTCAGGCTAGAGACACCCTCGATGTTGAAACTCCCTCTGTCGCTGACAAGTGCCCCTTCTCTAACCTTTGCGCTGCTGCAACAACTCCATGCATCTCGCACTATTGCCTCACGTTGTCCTGGGAATACTGCACTATAGCTCCCTCTGTCACTCCATCCGCATTCGTCTCTACTGACATCCGCCAATATTGCTACTCCTCTTTAGGGCTCTCATAGCAAGGTATAATCCAAGAGGCTGGGTACCTCGAGGATCCTACCCCTCATCGCCTATAGTCCATCTTACTACAGCTCAATGTCTCCCCACTTCCTCTCAAGTGGCGTGTGAGCACTCATGGCACAATTATCATCTGTCTCCACTTCCTTCTCTGCCCTTGTTGGCGTAGGCTTGGTCTCAAAGGCCTCTCCCTTGCTCTTCTTCCTCAGACACTGGCTCACATAGTGACCCAGTTCCCCACAGTGGAAGCATTTGACCCTGGAGAGGTAATTCTTCTTATGTTTCTCCTGCTTTCCCTCAGATGCTAGGGCAGCGTCCTCCTCTTCCTCCTCCTTGATTCTGACCCCTTGCAGCTGCTTCCCGCCTTGCTCAGCCTTCTGATCTCTTCTTGGCGAAGAGCCGCCCACAGTTCCTCCCAATATGGAAGGGTTGACCTGCCCAGTATGCTCTGGACAAACACCTCCCAGTCTTATGAGTCTGTATTCAAGGTTGTCATCACCACCAATTCTTGATCCGGTGTGGTCCCTATGAAAGTCAGCTGATCACGGATCTCCTTCAATCAACCGAGGAAGGTGTCGATTTGTTCTCCCTTTTGCATCTGGTATGACCGCAGCTAATTTTCTAGTAGCATCTTCCTCTGCATGGAAGTATGCTCATACAATTTCCTCAGGGCCTCCCACATCACATTTGTCGTCCTTTTCGGCAATATGTGGTACTACATGGTCCTTGACCCCACTAAGGATGATGCTCTTGGCCCTCGCCATTGCCTCCTCGTACTTGTCGTTCTCAACCAGGTCAACTGGGATTGTTATCGTCTTCAAGGCGAAGTGCTTGAGACGATTCCTGTCTAGAACGAACAAGATTCTAGTCTTCAAAACTACAAAGTTTGAGGCTTTGTCCAGTCTGTCCTAGTATCTTACCTCGTTCACTGCCATTTTGCTGCTCCTCTACTTCCCTTCTGGAAGTTCTCAGTGTGACTCCCTCTGAGCCTCGATTTCCCTCCTAGAAACCCCTTTGCAAATGTCGAGATTCCCCCACTCCGATCATTAGTGCAGTTGCACCATTGATCCGGATTTCTTGCCTAGAAATCCTAAGTAGCAACTCCCTCCTCCTTGGTCTTTCCCTGTTAGGTATTGTTCTGACCACAGTACCCCACCAACTTCACTCCGCAACTTACTTACAGCCTCCTATGCCTCAGCAAACTGAAGGTTAGAGCTCCTAGGCTCTGCGCAATCCCGGCACCAGCAAAATCCACACCTCTTGGCCATGGGCGTCAATCCTTCCGGACTGAGAAAGATGATCAGGCATTGCGTAGGTCAGGTCTGCTCCCTTCTGCCACTGCGGTGGATCCTCGTCCCCTCTTAGACTTGATGATGTAGGCACTGCATCACCGTTCCTGGTTGCTTCTCCGCTAGAAACAACTTCTATTACTCGGGACAACTATTTCTGCTGCTGCTGCTCTGCTCGGCTAATGCCCTCAGTTCTCCAGTGATCTACAACCACACGTCACCCCTTCCTTGCTGCTTCTCCGCTAGAAACAGCCACTGTTACCCGGGACAGTTGTTTATGTTGCTGCTACTCTTCTCAGCTAATGCCCTCAGTTCTCCAGTGATCTACAACCACGCATCACCCCTTCCTTGCTGGTTCTCCGCTAGAAACAGCCTCTGTTACTCGAGACAGTTGTTTCTGCTGCTGCTACTCTGCTCGGCCAATGCCCTCAGTTCTTCGGTGATCTACAACCACGCTCTGATACCATGTTGGAATTTCTAAGTCTAACTGTTAGAAATCCTTCCTGTACTTTCTGATTTATTTTTGCCTACTTGTTTTGTTTAATTAACAAGTTATTTACCATGTAAATACTGAAAATAAATACAAGTACATGCTCAACACATTACAGATCATCAACTGAAGGAAAACAAGCATATAAGTGACACCATTGTTTTTGGACTAATGTCCCCGAAAAAACCCAATGCAGGAAAACCGATGCAGCTATCTGAGGGTCATATGATTAAGCAATTTCAGAATACAATCTGGGTGCCAAACCGGCTCACCCAATAGAGAATGATCTCGGCAATAGTACCTCTCAATCGAAGACATATTCCGGCTAAAACCTCGGATGAACAATCCCACAGCTCTCAGCTCCAATCTGCCCCATGAAATCTCCAGTGTCTGCGTCTAGGGACTACGTCAGCCTCTCTGGCCGAACGTCAGGCCAGCGTCACCCCAAATCGCCTCGCTTCAGCCTCTGGAGGCACTGCGTCAACCTCTAGAGCCTCTCTGTCACCCACACTGGCTCTCTCTGCCACTGCGCAACCCCTGGCTGCCTCTGCGTGGGCCTTGACTAGTTCTACGTCAGCCTTTAGAGCCTTTGTGTCACCCACACTAGCTCTCTCTGCCACTGCGCAACTCCTGGCTACCTCTGCGTGGGCCTTGACTAGCTTTGTGTGGCCTCTAGTTGGCCCTGCATCCCTCACTCTCGGCTTCTACGTTAATGCTCTTGGTACCCTCTCTGCCTCTCTGCTTCTGTATTCACTACCTCTCAACTGCAACTCTGATCACTCCTTTAATTTCCTCAGCAAGCCCTACCCCAGAAAATCGAATTCTTGATCAACTCGGTGTAGTCTCCAAGCGACCCTCAAGCCTCCTCTTATACTTTCCTCGTTGACAATTCAACGGCTAAGATTAAGTCCCTAATAAACGATTAAGATTAACTCTAGCTTGATCCATGATTTTTGAACCCTTCTAACACAGTTTTATATTAATTCACATTAATATTTTATTTTCCCTAAGTTTAGACTTAGGGACTCCATTAAAAATATTAATTATTTTAATATCTCCCAAATTGTTTAGAATCTGCCCAAACCATTTCTGGGTATTGGAGATCTCACGTGCTTTAGCCTCTCCGCCGATTTTCGTGGCTACAGCACATCTGATGCTACCCTAAATCAACAACTACAAGCCTGGCTTTGTGCTTGTCAAGTGAGCCATCAGCTTTATACCTGTTCTTGTAGACCCACTTGCAGCCTATTGGCTTGGTTCCCAATGGAGGATTAATCAGCTTCCAAGTGTCATTCTTTATCAAGGCATCACACTCCTTTTGCATCACTTCTTTTCATTCATCATGAGAAGCAGCTTCTTTAAAGGAAGTTGGTTCAAAATCTGCAGACAAATTCAGTTCACAATCATAAGAAACATCCATATCAACAGGTGAATCAAAATTGTCTACATCACCTCCATTTTTCCTAGTTGAATTTCTTGTTCCTATCTTTCCAACCTCATCAGGATGAACACTTTCAAGTGTCTTTGCCAGCGACATTAGAGGACCTATCGGAGATGGCCCAGGCTGCTCAATTGACTGAGTGGGGACTGGATCAAGATTTAGTCTCCCAATTCTATCAATCACATCACTCAAAGTGTCATCAGTGGTTGGAGCTTCAAGTGGGGGAGAGAGTGTTTTAGAAGATTCCACAGATTGATCCAATATCGGAATCTCCTCTTCAAGATGTGGAATCTGATTATCAAATTCTTGAAACGACTTTGCATGTCTAAATCTATCCAAGCAATCAAGTTGCGCTCAACAACATTGTCAACCTTGGAAGATTCAAGAAAGATCACATCTCTAGATACAACAAACTTCTTATTAACTTCATCATAGAGACGGTATGCTTTGGAGGTATTTGAATACCCCAAGAAGAAAAACTTGCAACTCCTTGCAGCAAGTTTGTTTCTTTGTTCCTTAGGTATCAAGGCATAACAGGTGGAACCATACCACATTTCATAAGGAGTCTTGTTTCTAATAGCATTAGATGGAGACCTATTCTTTACATACACAGCACATAGAACTACATCAGCCGAAAACATCAATTTTACATTCTTGAAAAACATCATGGAACGTACCATATTTAAGATTGTCTTGTTCATTCTTTTAGCTACTCCATTCTGTTGGGGATTATAAGGCACAGTTGTTTGATGTTTGATTCCATGCTGGCGAAGATAGTTTTCAAATTCATTTGAAATGTATTATTTTCCATTATCAGTGCGAATAGAGCCAATATGAGATTGTGCATCATTTTCAATCCATGCATGAAAGTTCTTGAATGTTTGAAAAGCATCAGATTTTTTCTTCAATAAATAAACCCAACACATTTTAGTGTAGTCATCAATAAATGTTATCATATATTTATTTCCATTTGCAGAAGGAATAGGCATTGGGCCACATAAGTCTGAATGAATAAGTTCAAGTTTCTTATGTGCTTTTGAATGTGAATCATGAAAAATATGTTTGTTGTGCTTTCCTAAGATACAAGCATCACATTGCTTAAGTTTCTTAGGAATTGTAGCCAAACCAATAACACCACTTTTCTTCAACATACAGAGGTTGTCATAATTCAAATGTCCAAATCTAGCATGCCGTAAAAGACTTGATGGAATTGTACCTTCAACATAATGAGAACTGTATGAGAAGTTTTGTGCACAAGCAGAGGTACCTTCATCTTCAAAAGTCTTTCTTCTTCTATCTTTGTCATGACAAGTGAGCGATTTGATGCTTTTTTTACCTCAACCTTGTCGTCAAACATATGAACGGAGTGTCCTTGCTGGCAAGATGTGCACCAAAGATAGCAAGTTTCTCCTCAGCTTCGGGAGATATAAAACATCATGCACAAGAATGTCTGGAAGACCAGGTGGTTTAGCCCTGATTGTGCCAAGCCTTGATGGCTTGAGTTTTGATTTGTCTGCAAAGTATACTACTCCATCAACATTGTCAGTAAATTCTTCAAAAAAATCTCTTCTAAAATTCATGTGGCAAGTTGCCCATGAATTAAGTAACCAATCATTTTTCCAATAAGCAAGTGAAGCATTAAACAAGTCTTCAGTTACTCCAATATTACAATGTACCACAACATAGTGAGCGGATTCAAGTGCTTTACCATGCCCTTTATCATCGGTTTTGCCTTTGGCTTCATTTCTTTCTTGCTCAATTCTAACCCAAGGCAATTTAGATGTGGATGCATCATGTCGATCTCTATTGCAACATATGCAATGAAGATCAGAATTTTCTCCTTGGAACTATCTGCCCCCCTGCCTCTAAAATTTCTTCTTCCTCTTCCTCTTCGGCCACCTCTTCCTCTAGAAGAATCTTGTGCATGATTCTTCTCTTTATGTGCAAGACACACAGCGTCTTCAAAAGATTGAGGAGTTGTCTTCTTCCCAAAAGCCTTCTCTCTCTCAACAAACTTCTTCTCGAAGGAATCAAAGGTAATCTCCTTGAGGTTTCCACTTGCTTGCAATGACTCAAGATAATTTGAATAAGTGGGAGATAGTGCCTTGACATAAGCTATGAGAGGAATGTCTATTTGCACACCAGTGGTTTTGATATCATGCATAATAGATCTCACCTTTGATGCTAAAGCAAGAGGGTCATTATTTTTCAATTCAAGGCTGAACAATTTAATCATCAATTGGACAACTTCAAGTTCAGAGTGTGAGTCATAGAGTTCCTTCAACTAGTTACTGCCTCTTGACTACTCACCAGACCACTAGTTCAAATTTCGCAGCTAACCCTGCTCCAGAAATTGAATTGATTGGTCTCCCTCGGCGTGTCCTCCAAGTGACCCTCAAGCCTCCTCTTATACTTTTGGACCCTTCTAACATAGTTTTATATTAATTCACATTAATATTTTATTTTCCCTAAGTTTAGACTTAGGGACTTCATTAAAAATATTAATTATTTTAATATCTCCCAAACTATTTAGAATTTGCCCAAACCATTTCTAGGTATTGGAGACCTCATGTGCTTTAGCCTCTCCACCAATTTCCGTGGCTAGAGCACATCCGATGCTACCCCAAATCAACACACC
Organism: Pinus taeda; assembly: GCA_000404065.3. NCBI lineage: Eukaryota > Viridiplantae > Streptophyta > Pinopsida > Pinales > Pinaceae > Pinus > Pinus taeda. The sequence continues at coordinate 26,425 of APFE031618537.1, read as the reverse complement.
CTCTTAGCGAGGATTGTGCTCTAATAATACTCCTCACTTAATATCACCCTGATCATCCAGCATCGATCCCTGTGCTAATGCTAAGCCTCCCTGCCCAACATCCTCTACACTGTTGCATCCTGTATTGTTGCCCATGGCTCTGCTACTGCCACTATTGCATTTGTACGACAACTCCCTCTGCGTTCGTGCTACTGCTAGATATCAATATGCTTCAATCTATCATGAAATACTGGATTCTCAGATAGCCTGATGCAACTCTGATTATCGCACATGATCCTCGTCACCTCCATATTCCTTCTGAATAGGTTCACAAGCAGTTTTCTAAGCCATATGGCATCACACGAAGTTGTGCTTGCCGCCATATATTTTTCCTTAGATGAGCTCAGGGCCACGAACTTCTGTTTCCTACTGCACCAGGAGGTCATTCCTGATCCAATGTTGAAACAGTATCCACAGGTACTTTTCCAATCCACTGAACTTCTTGCCCAATCTAAATCAGTAAATCCACCATATCTAATATCCTTACTGCTGGTGTACAAGAGTCTATAATCGATTGTTCCCTGTAAATACCTGAGAACCTGTTTGGCTACTGCTCAGTGCACCCTCTTCGGTTCCACCATGAACTGACTGAAGGTGTTGACAACGTGGCAAATGTCTGGTCTGGTATTGACCAAATACATCAGGGACCCTATGAGCTGCTTGTATAAGGTGGGATCAACATCCTTGTCTTCTGATGCATCAATCTTCTTCCAGTTGGTGATCATTGGAGTAGCCATGGGTCTACAGTCCTCCATCCTGAATCTCTTCAGGATTTCTGTAGCATATCTCCCTTGCCCAAGGAAGACCTCTCCCTTTTGCTACCAAACTTCCAACCCTAGGAAATAATGCATTCATCCCAAATCATTCACATCGAATTCTGTGGCTAGCTTCTTCTTGCAGTCCCCAATGAGCCTAGATGATCCTGTCAAAAAGAGATCATCTACATACAATACTAAGATTAGCCGCTCATTCTCTACAACCAGATAGTAGAGATTTGGATCTGCATCACTCTTGACAAATCCCATCTCTGCAAGTAGCCATCGATTCGACCATACCATGCTCTAGGTGCCTGTTTCAGCCCATACAAGGCTTTCTTCAACCTACATACATGAGACTTCTTCTCATGTGTCTCAAAGCCCTCTGGTTGTTCAATGTATACCTCTTCTTCTATTACCCCGTTCAGAAAAGTCATTTTGACATCTATCTGATGAATCTCCCATCCCATCTGAGCTGCAAGAGATATCACGGTCTCAATAGATGTATACCTGGCTACTGGGCGAAGGTCTACTCATAGTCAATTCCTTCCTTTTGAGCATACACCTTAGCCACAAACCTAGCCTTGTATTTCTCAACATTGTCATCTGCAATGTATTTGATCTTGTCGATCCATCTCGAACCTACCACTGATCTGTCATGAGGCCTTGACACTACCTCCCAAACATCGTTCACCATTATGGAGTTATACTCCTCTACCATCGCATCTAGCCAAACCTGATGTTGAGCTCCCTCCTTGAAACTGGCAAGCTCCCCATCCTGAGCTACTAATGCCTAATATCTATCTGGTTGTTTTCGCTCCATCTTATTGATTCTTGGCGCACTAATGAAGTCCTCTGCATCTCGCAGAATCTGACAAAGTTCCCTGCTAGTTCTTCCTCTGCCAGCAGGTGCTTCTGTTAGCTCCTCCTCATCTTGAGAATCTCCCTGACTTGAGGAAGAATTTTTTACTTCCGTTGGTTGAAGAGGCTTAACCAGCGGCTCCTCATTTGACTGTTCCTTGAAAAGCATCTCACTAGATTTTCTGAAAGCCCTGTCCTCCACGAACTTTACATCTCGTCGAACTACCACCTTCCTGCTCCCTAGAAGGTAGATTCTATATGCCTTAGCATTCTCGCTATATTCCATCAAATATCCCTTTTATGCAGTTTGATCCACCTTCTTCCTATTTTCCTTTGGTATAGGCAATATGCTAAACTCCCAAATATCCTGAAATGACTGACTTCAAGTGTCTTCCCTGTGAAAACTTTCTCTGGAGTAATCTTGCCCAACACCCGATGAGGAGTCCTGTTCTGAACATAGACTACTGCGTTGCATGCTTCCGACCACGGGAATTTCAGCATATCTTGATCATACATCATGGCCCTAGTTGCTTCTACAATAGTCCTGTTCTTTCTTTCTGCTACTCCATTCTGCTCTAGATTGTAGGGAGTTGTCCACTCTCTTATGATGCCCTCCTTAGTGTAAAAATCAGTGAAGTCCTTATCGACATACTCTCCACCATTATCTGAGTGCAAAAACTTTTATTTTCTTCCCAGTCAGATTCTCCACCAGAGCCTTGAACTCTTTGAATCGCCAGAAAACCTCGTCCTTGTTTTTCAGAAAATAAATCCAAGTTTTCCTGGAGTGATCATCAATGAAAGTAAGGAAATACTCGGCACCACTGAGAGCTTTGACGAACATAGGTCCATAGATATCTGAGTGTATCAATCCTAGTACACTATTGGCCCTGTGTTTGCTCCTAGGAAATGTTGCCTTGGCATACTTTCCTAGAGTGTATCCTCTGCATACATCATCTCGTTCCGTACTCAAAATCGGAACTCCTGTTACAGTGCTCCTGAGAATTCTCAGAGCTCCATGGTGCAAATGACCCATTCTTCTATGCCATAGTTCATTCAAGTCCTTCTCTCCATGACTGCCTATTAGTGTCATTAGTGATTCTAGTTGTAATCTATATCACCTGTTACTTTTGATCCCGACTAGCACTTTCTTTTACCAGCTTGGGTGTTTGACGTATACCTTTTCCTTGATGAAGTAGATGTCATAGACCTTGCCTTGAAGTTGCGACACGGAAAGTAAGTTCATCCCCAATCCTTGTACATGCAGCACATTTGTTGCACGGAACCGTTCTCCCGATTCTATTTGAAAAACTATGGTACTCTTCCCTACTGGAGTACACTTTGCCTTGTTCCCCATGGTGATCTGAAAGTTCATCTTCTCTTCTCGATATTCTGAGAAACATTCCCTGATTCCCATCATATGCCGGGAGGCTCCACTGTCTATATACCACACTTCCATACAAGCCACTTCTTCTTCTAGCCTGGAAACCAACATAGAGAAATCGAAGTCTCTTTCTCTTGTGCAATCTTCTGAAAATCTGTGCGAGTCCCCTGATGTGCATGTCTCTGCATCGTGGTCTCAACCCATAACTAATTTTCCCTTCCTATCTTTGATTACTCGTTCTGATACCATGTGAAAATTCTATCACTGCAACATCTTATTTACTTTTCCTACTTATTCTTGAATAAGTTATTTATGAAATTCCTTCAATAAGCATTAAAATAAATTATGTTGCAGATATCCCACTGTAATACAGAAACACACACATGTACAAAAATCAACACATTGACACAAGTATTTTGGACAATAGTCCCCAGAAAAAACCCAATGTGGGAAAACCGGTGCAGCAAGGGAGGATTTTATTACTCAACAATTCTTCAATACAACAGGGTGCCAAACTGGCTTACCCACAGAGAAAAATTCTCCAACACTTCTCCTAGTCCCAGCACCAGCTTGGCTGACCTCTGTGTGGCTCCCAGACACTCTGCGTCATCCCTGGGCTTCTCTGCGTCACCCACACAAGCCCTTTAGTGACTATGCAGTCTCTTGTTGCCTCTGCGTCTGCCTCTCCTACCTCAGCGCTGATCTCTAGTGGTTGATCCCTTCTCTCTGTTCCATACTTGCTGCCTCTTAACTACTCACCAGACCACTAGTTTGAATTTCTCAGCTAACCCCGCTCCAGAAATTGAACTGACTGGTCTCCCTCAATGTGTCCTCCAAGTGACCCTCAAAGCTCCTCTTATAATTTTCTCATTGACAAATCAATGGTCGAGATTAAGTCCCTGATCAACGACTAAGATTAACTCTGGCTTGATCCATGACTTTTGGACCCTTCTAGTACAGTTTTATATTAATTCACATTAATATTTTATTGTCCCTAAGTTTAGACTTAGGGACTTCATTAAAAATATTAATTATTTTAATATCTCCCAAACTATTTAGAATCTGCCCAAACCATTTCTGGGTATTGGAAATCTCATGTATTTTAACCTCCACCAATTTCTGTGGCTAGCCCACATCCGATGCTACCCCAAATCAACAGGTTAGGTAGTATTGGCATGGGCAGCATTAACCAACGTATTGGGAGTGACCGCAACTATACATGCCAGCATGGATGGGGTATGCGAAGGAGTATGCATGGTATTGCAAGCGTTCTATAGTGGTGGCGATATGTATTAAAAAAACACACAATAATATATTAAAACGAAAAACGGTGGTATGGCAGCGTTAAAAAGTGTGGATGTACAGCGGTGGTATTAAACGCATATGATGGCGGATTAGTATGGGCAGGAGACTGTCGAGCCACAGACAGCATGGTATGGGCGAGGTATGAAAAATAGATTGTATATTAATACCACATTTATAAAAAAGTAACATGGGAGTATGGAGCGGATTGAACGTATTGGGAGCAGAATATTATTCAACGCAATGTAAAAATCAAGAGTGGGATTGGTATGGGTATCACCAAACAACGGTTTCAGGCCTGCATGGATCACGCAGGGAGGAAGTAGGTCACAACACCAAGATACCAGCATATAACATATAACACCAGCATTCAAAGACATACCGCTCAGTCTCCACGCTCACTGCACAGGGGTTTCATCTTCCATGTAGACTGTCGAAGAGTGGTGCAGACTCAACTCGGTCTCCACAGAAACGACAACTCGTTCAATAAACGATAGCTCGTTCAACAAACACACTCACAGTGGATATTCGACACAGCTTTAAGGAATATTAATGCACAAAATCTTGCAGAGAATGGAGGAACAAAATATTGCAAAGGTGTAAGTTCTGCAAAATAGGTAGAACATAGGCTAGAAGGGAGTTACAAGGGTAAAGAGGGAAGCCAAAAATGGAGTTGGCTCTGATAACATGTCAAGCTAGGAGGTAACTCCTGAAACTAAATTGTGTTTGTGCGTTAAGGTTGACCATAGACATATACATGAAGGGAGAGACTCTTGGACCTCATCTCCCAGTGTCTCTTCATATTCCAGATCTCCTTATTTTCTATTTACACTATTTTACATATTCACCCAATTCCAATGATTACGTGTCAACATTTATCATCCAACAATATTGCTCGAAGCTCCAAAAGCCACACCATCCCATTTCCTCAACCATAACAACATCATGAATAACCCATCAAATGAAAGCATTACATAAGAACAAAGACAATGTTGAGGTCAAAGCATCCTCTTACAAGAAGGACATGTAATCTAGACAATTCACTACATCATCATCATCATCATAAGAAACACATATTCACAAACATAGTAATAATTAAAAAACCAAAGGTTATACCTGTACATGCTCATGAACAATCGATGGATTTATATATAATCTCAAAACAATAGTGATATCAAGAGTCATGCAAACAATTATATATTTTTATCACTTGTGGATTTTATCAGACTACCATATTTATTTTGTATATTTGAGTTAACTTCCAGTTCATGAACCGGTTGGTTCATAAAATTAATTACAATGAGGGATTGCAAATGCAACTCCTAAGTGTGAAAATTCGTAATCCCTAAATCACTACTACAGCAACTAATTATATTTCTCCTACTTAATCAAGTTACTTACAATATTATACGGTAAAAATAGAAATAAATACAACTGCAACCTTCAAAAATTAAATAATATGAGGAAACAAGAACTGAGCAAGAAGGAAATAGCACACACAAGTGACACCGTTATTTTTGGACAAATGTCCCCAGAAAAACCCAATGTGGGAAAATCGGTGCAACAGCTGAGGGTTTGTATTTTATGCAGTAATTTCTGAGTACAATTCTTCGGATGCCCAAACTAGCAATCCTATATAGAGATCTAACCGGGCAAAAAGCTAGTGAGATGATCTCACCCTGTGGCTGGGAAATTCGGCACTGATCTGCAATGCAGATGAGCCTCTGTGTTGTCTCTAGTATCTACACAGTACTGCGTCACACCCACGCAATTACCGCGTCACTGCGCTACACCTCCTCTCGATCCTCTGCTCGCTGGAAACTTCGGCCCTCTGGCCTCCTGGTCTCACACCCCAGTTCCTGTACTAGATCCCAACTCTTCCCCCGCAGAAATACAGACTCCCTCTGAAGCTCTGCGCTGCCACATCATAGCTCTATGTTGCCTCTGCGTGGCCCAACGCTGTCTCTCCGGACTACTCTCTGCCATCTCTGCCTTGCACTCTCCGGATCAAGAAAACTTCCTCCAGAAAATTATCCCTGCCCCTCACTCCAAGAAATCACCTTCTCCAACAACTGTTGCGCTACTCTCTCGAGAAAATCGATCTATGATCTCTCACTCGATGTGTCTTCCAAATGCCCATCAAGCCTCTTCTTATAATCCTCTCGTTGATCAATCAACGACCCAAATTAGATTCTAATCAGTGGCTCAGATCATTTTGACATGATCCTCGTCTTCTTCTAGAAGTTTCACCCCCGATTTAATTAATATCCTTTAATTATTTTAATTTCCTAAGTATAGACTTAGGCATCCATTAAAAATAATTAATTATTTCAATAAAGCCATCTCCAGGTAGAATTTCCCAAAATGATTTCTTATTATTCTGGAAGACATGTGCCCTAGCCTCCTTGCAAATTTTGAGGCTTAGCGCACATCCGATGCTACGAAAAATCAACACTCCCTCTTAGCGAGGAATGTGCTCTAGTAATGCAACCTACTGAAGCATCACCCTGACTCTATAACATCTCCCTCTGCATTGTTGATGTCTGACATCACTACCCACCAACTACTGCACAAATGTTGCATCCGTGCTATTGTTGACTCTGCATGTTGCTGCCAACTACATCTGCATTGCAAATCTGCTCCAACTTTTTTTGCTGCCTTCTGCAAAACGAAAAAACATCCAAAATATTGAACAGGTGTTCAGCATGATGCATTTGTTGCTTGAGTTCTGACTGCTACTAGTCTCTGCGCTGACCCTCTAAAGCCTCTGCGTTGTTGCTGACTCTGCACTGTTGCCAACTCTGCTCTGTGCTACTCAGTCTCAGGAGCTCCTAGCCACTGCAAATGTCAGTCCTTTGCACCAACTAACACTAGTCCATAGTGTTACTTCTGATATGGGCTCCCATAGCAAGGTATTGATCCAAGAGATGGACTCCTCAAGGACCCCGCCCATCTGCAGTTCTTTCAAACTACAGTACTAGATCACCCCACCTCTCCCCTGGAGATATTTGGGCAACCAAAGCAAACTCTTCCTCCTCGATCTTAGCAATTGCAGCGTGTGGACCGTGTTTCTCGTCCTTGTACTTCTTGAGAGGACATTGTGTAGTGTCGTGACCAAATTCAACACACCGGAACATTTGATCTTTGAGACGTCCTTCTTCCGCCTTCATTGCTCCTACTGCCCCTTTGATGTAAGGGTTGCATTCTCTTCCTCCTCCTTGGGCTTCGTCCCACTGCTGCTGCTGCTATCAAGTTTGCACTTGACTAAGTCTCGCCTCATCTCTTCCTACTAAAGAGCGGCCCACATCCCTTTCGAATCCAGCAATCTCTCTTTGTCCAAGATAATCTAGACAAACACTTGCCATTCTTCTCAGACTAAATTTAGGGTAAACCTCACCATCTCGATGGGCTGAGGCGTTGATCCTACCACTAACAGGCGAGCCTCAGACCTCCTGAAGCTTCGATGGGAACGTATCAATGCATTCCCCCTTCTGCATCCTCGTGGATCTCATTTTCTTCTCCAAGTACATCTTTCGCTACTCGAAAGATCCCTGATACAACATAGCCAAGGCATCCCACATCTCCTTGGCAATCCCTTTGCCAGCAATGTGACATACAACATGATCACTCACTCCATCGAGGATCAACCGCTTGGCCTTTGCCATTTCAGCCTGGTACTTCTTGAGTGGATCAGCGTTTGCAGGTTCAACTACCACACTATCGACATAGGATTTGAGATCATGTTCATCTAGAAGGCAAGAGATCCTAGCCTTCCAGATCACTTAGTTGAATGCTTCGTCCAACTAATCTTAATCTCTTAGCCCATTAGCTTCCATCTCTGCCAACAAAATGTCGAACTACCTCCTCTCTCCTCTATGTCACTGCAAGGCTGGCCTACCCACTCCCTGCTGGAGCTAGTAGATCTGCTCCTCTCTACTGTTGTTCAGCAATTGAGAAATCGAATTCCCTAGCTAGGAATTCTCTAAGGAAGAAATTCCCTCAAAAAGTGTTTTCTTCCTTCTTTTGACGTTTTTCTCCCCCAGCAACTGCTGCAAAAAACTGCATCTCACCTGAATACTGCTTTGCGCTGCTCCCACTGCCACTGACAAATCTCGATCTGGAAATCTTACCTCTTTGTCAAGTCACTTGGAGAGAGATCTTCCTTGAGAATCTTACCCTCCTAGCCTAGACTGCGCAATCCCTCTGAGGATTCAATCTGTTGCCCACACAGCACTTCGATCTCTCTCCTTCTCTTCAACGCTCAGCTCTTCCGGTCTTCTCTCTTACTTCACCTGCACTCTAATACCATGTGAAAATTCAGAATCCCCAAATCACTACTGCAGCAGCTAATTATATTCTCCTACTAAATCAAGTTCTTTATAGTATTATTATATTATACAGTAAACATCGAAATAAATACAACTGCAACCTTCACAAATTAAATAATATGCGGAAACAAGAACGAAATAGCACACACAAGTGACACCGTTTTTTTGGACAAATGTCCCCAGAAAAACCCAATGTGGGAAAACCGGCGCAGCAACTGAGGGTCTGTATTATTATGCAGTAATTTCTTAGTACAATTATTTGGATGCCTAAACTAGAAATCCTATATAGAGATCTAACTGGGCAAAAAGATAGTGAGATGATCTCACCCTATCACTAGGAAATCTGGCACTGATCGTTGTTGTTGGGACTGTGCTGCACCTCCTCTCGATCCTCTGCTCACTGGAAACTTCAGCCCTCTGGCCTCCCGGTCTCACACCTCGACTCTGGCACTAGATCCCGACTGTTCCCCAGCAGAACACGGACTCTCTTTGAAGCTCTGTGTTGCCACAAAGTAGCTCTGCGTGGCCCAACATTGCCTCTCCGAACCACTCTCTGCCCTCTCTGCCTTGTACTCTCTAGATCAGGAAAACTTCCTCCGGAAAATTATCCCTACCCCTCACTCCAAGAAATCTCCTCGATCACCTTCTCTGGCAACTGTTGCGCTGCTCTCTTGAGAAAATCAATATCTGATCTCTCACTCAATGTGTCTTCCAAATGTTCATCAAGCCTCTTCTTATAATCCTCTCGTTGATCAATCAACGGCCCAGATTAGATTCTAATCAGTGGCTCGGGTCATTTTGACTTGATCCTCGCCTTCTTCTAGAAGTTTGACCCCCAGTTTAACTAATACCCTTAATTATTTTAATTTCCTAAGTTTAGACTTACGCATCCATTAAAAAAAATTAATTATTTTAATAAAGTTGACACCGGGTGGAATTTCCCAAAACAATTCCTGGGTATTTTGGAATACGTGTCCTAGCCTCCCTACAAATTTTGAGGCTTAGAGCACATCCGATGCTACCAGAAATCAACACTAAGTGCCAAAAGAAAAATATATATAAATGAAAATAATAGTAATAAATATAAAGTAAACCCTGGAAAAGAGAGAAGCACTACTCAGTACTAGAAATAGGAGGTATATGCAGGTTTCTACAACTAGTACAAAAGAAAAGGGACAGAGTTCACTGAACAACTTCATAAAAAGATATGAAACAAACAAACCAAAAAAGTGAAAAAAGTAGTTACTAAAACAGTGAGCAAATGAATACCCATTGGAAGCACATTTTCATAGTTATTTCACTCTTAAACTACAGATGCTTTCAACTTTATTGAGATGTCAAAAACATCCTGCACAAAGACCAATAAAATTCAGGAGAAACCTCTTTTGATATGTAAAAGCACATTGTTTGTTTCCCAAGTTTAAATCAAACTGAGAGATTGTATTGCTTTTACTATTCCCCCATTTACCAAAGGATGCAGATGTGTGAATCTGTGTCACACATAGAAATGAAAGCTAATAATATAAGACATTATTATTAAAAATATATGACTTGTAAACTCACCTGACGAAGAGTTCGGGCAACCAAAGCTTCTATTACTGGACCTCTGTCATCATTCAAGAGATGTACTTCATCAATGATCAAAAGTTTAACGAGAGCTGACAGTGACATGTCACTGCTTTTGCGAGTGATCACATCCCATTTTTCAGGTGTTGTCACAATCATCTGCAGCAGAGAAACATCAATTTCTTTTTACTGAATTTACGTCTCCAGATGAATAACATAAATGACAGGTCTGCAGTTCAAACATTGTAGAACCTGTGTTTCTTCAAGCTCGTCTTTCCTGAGCTGCATATCGCCTGTGAGTTCTCTGACAACCATGTTCAAGGGAGATAGACGGCGACTAAATGCTGATGACACTTCTGCTGCCAAAGCCTGCAGTTAAGCACAAAATCATAAAACAAATGCTAGTCAAAAATGAATTTTTAAAGGTTTATAGTTAAAATTTGAGAAGAAGAAATCTTACCTTCATAGGTGCAACATAGACAATTTTGAACTCATTCTTGTGTAAAATACCATTCTTAATATGTTGTTCAATCTGCAACGTAGATAATCAAGTTTACTTCAATTTGCATTAAAACTGTTAGAAATACTTACAAGATAACAAAAAAACTAGAGACATCCTATATGTTTATATTGAACTCAATACAAGAATTCTGTAACTGTAGATTGTCAGCAGAACTATCAAATTTATCATGTCAACTATCATAAATCTTTGGGACTATCAGAGCTCCCTCTCATTAATTTATACTTTAGAACCAGCATTTTCATTACCTCACGTAAAACAGTAATCATTGCAATATTAGTCTTGCCAGCTCCAGTGGGTGCACATACCTGTTGAAATAAATATTGATGGTTAGTCAATTGTGAAATTACTCTATCACAAGGATGATCCCATGCTCCACTGGAAACATTGCTCCATGAAGCATAGTCACCAGTACCACTTGCAAATGCATAGAATTATACTTGCAGTATAGATCATTACATGAAAGTTGTGATTCCTTACCAGTATATTCTCATTGCTATGGTATGCAGTTGGAAATATCTGACTTTGAATGCGGTTCAGTGTTTTGTATCCTTCAAAAGCAGTTTGAGCAAAGCCGTCCAGGCTTGATATCTCAATCTGCAAAAATTAAAATGCAAGTAATTACACAAGTTGCACCAGAAAAGAGATAATGAGGTCTCTGAGACATCAATGTGAAATTAACTGAATGCAATTTTCATTTGAGGAAGGATTAAGCAACAGAGGAAAATGCAAAAATCTATCAAACTTGACCATATGAAAGGCTCAATAAATCCCAAGGGGTTAGCTCAACTGGTTGTCACCAATGTTGATGGGCATTTGGTTAATTCTGTGCCAGCACATGCCCACTTCAAATCCCCTGGGATTAGGCACACTAGTCTATGCTCCTAGTTAGAAGGGATGCCATCCACAAATGTGGAGAAGAAACCCTTGGGTCTCCCTTCAAGGTTTTCCTTGGAAAGAAAAAAATAAAAAACAAAAGGCTCAATAGCATTGTCTCCACCTGAATACAGAATTCTAAAAACATGAATTACTATTAAGCACAATAAATAAAAATAAATAAATGAGTGGACTACAAAAGTGCCCCAACAAAATTAAGTATAAGAGAGCATAATGCATCCCTAACCTAATCCTTATTTATCTACAAAAAGAATAATAATAATAACAAGTTAACAACATAAGGTGTAAAGTTCTTATCAGTGTTCCATGCGGACACATCCCCCAAGGTGGGGGTCGCACACCCCATGTTTCTCATGCACATGGGACAAGGGGACACCTGGGGAAATGTTTCCCAAGTCCCCCTTTTAGGGAAACTCGGAGAGACACATGGGGAAACGTTTCTCCAATGTGGGGGCCATGTTTCCCAAAAAGAGGTCCTTTGTATGCCCCGCCCCCCAAAAAAAGGTTTGGGCATCCTGGTAAAACTGGAAACTAGGGCCAAATTCCACTATTGGACAGCTCATTTGTTAGAGATAATTATTGCATTAAATTCCTCTTTTCGAGAGGACCAAAATCGACCTAAAGATCATCATGTTTGGACAAGTGAAAGTGTGTTTTTGAATTTATGCCCACACATGTGCAAATTATCAAGGTCAGCCATATCATCATAAAGCCCAATGGTTGTGTCTCTTGACCCCCCTATGATTTGTATATATAGAGGTGACTACAACCTCATTTCACATATCAAATGCCTCAGAGCAAGTCTGAGGTAGCCGAGTTAAGAAGGAGGTTGAAGGGCTTTCTGTTTTGGGATTTCTTCCTTAACACAGTATCGAGATTATCATGTGAGACAGCCGCTGGACTAAGGAGAAAATTTCGTGCACTTTGTATGGACCTTCTTGATTGCAGGATCAAATCATAGAACATAATATGAGGCCGAATTGTGTAATGATTTCTGGGCCTATTTGTGATCATCTTAAGGGAGAATCTCTTATCTTGTAAGACCGCTCTCCTGATCTGTCGTCTCAGGAAGGGCCGCAGATTCTAGTCCAGAGAGCCAAGAGCAGCTTGTCTTAGATCCATATCATCCCTAAGGGCGGAAAGATCCTTATATGTCAGGGTTAGCCACAGTAGGAATGAAGGTGTGTTGGGTTGATTGAGTGAGACAGCAGTATACAGCATGCAGCCCTAACCAGTCCAGGAGTAACCTTTATTGACATTGTGCTGGAGTTCCAGTCATTGAGCCACTTTCTTGTCCAAGGTTCAAAATAACAAATCAGTTTCACTGTGTTCTATTGTACTCTCTCTCTCTCTGCTGAATAATTGATATTAATAATAAGAAGAAGATTTGATCAGGGGTTTCCCCATATTTTTCCCTAGCTTGTGCCATATTATTGTGTTCTCTGGTCTTGGCTTGTCTTCGTCATCTATTGCATATGTTCTTTCTTCAGTAACTGTCAATATTCATGTGATTAGATTAATAAATGGGCTAATATGGAATACTGAAGCTTCTATCCTAAGAAAAGAACATGTCCTAAATTTAACATGGTATCAGAGCCAGTGAGGACAAGCCATAGCAGAAGAAACAAAAACTCAGGTTTGTTTGCATAAGACAGGAAGAAAATCAAGGAAGTCGAGAAGTCTGGACCGAACTCCTAGATGAAGAAGCTTGCAGTTCTGGGGAATTTTGCAAACAGTGACTAGGCTGCAGTTTTGTGGATCAAGAGTGAAGATGTTTGAAGATCATATAAAATCTCTAAATTACCTGCGGCCAGGAAACAGACAGAGGGTTAATTTTTTTTTGGTGATTGATTGGGTTTTAGGTTTACATCTGGTGGATTCGTTTAAGTTTTTTTTACAGGCAGATAGATTGTTGCCCTCTTAGGGTATCAGCCCAAACACATTTCGTGCACTGTTTTCCAAGAAGACCGAAACTTCTGAAGAAGCAAAAGCGCGAAGTGTTCTTTCTGCGGCTAAGTCAGTTTGAGCAAAATCGAAGCAAAAATGTGTGGATTCTGTTGAGAAATCTAGGGCATCAATAGTTAGGTGATTTCTCTTTAATTAGTATCTGCTTGTGAGTGCTTTTTACAACTTTAGATTAGGATCTTCCTCACTTAAGTTATTAATGTTCTTCATCAAACAGCTACCAATGCATGAACATAAATAGACAAGAGACGCAGAATGTAGGCTATGAGCCAGGGCCAAAACCTCTCACTATTTGAGAGGAAAACCCGCACAAATTCTTCTTATTGAGATTTCAATTGACGAATACCAAGACCAAGACCCTTGACCTAGTTGCCACTCCAAGACCAAGACACAAGTTCTCTTGACAATCAACCTTCTTCTTGATTCCCCTTCCTCTTCGACCTTCTTTGCATCGAGACATTGTCACCACCGAGATCTCATCATTGTCTTGACACCAAGATCTCCTTTATTGTGAGACTTCATCATTGTCATATTACCGAGACCTTACTTCTGTGACGGCACAGATATAGCACTGAGACCCTTACTAAGATTCCACCAAGACCTTTACTGAGATTCCACCGAAATTGTGGCATTGTGTTGAGACTTCATCACTATGTAAATACTGCAAACTTGTCACCGCAATACTGAAATACTTGTTACTACAATCCAAGTTCCTTTTACTAAAATGCTTATCACTATAACTGATATCTGAACTTGTTTCTTTACTTGTCACTACAACTATGATCCGAATTACAGAGGTAAACCGAACTCCTTGACTTCTCACTGAACTGTAGTCTTCTCACCGAATGTTGAAAATTCCAAGTCTGACACGTCAGAAATTCCTATTGGATTATCTGGTTTATTTCACCTACTTGTTTATTCATTAACAAGTTATTTATCAATATAAATAGTGACAATAAACACAAATGTAGTCTCAACTCATATACATATCATCAACTGAAATAATAGACACACACAAGGGACACCATTATTTTGGACAATCATCCCTAGAAAAACCCAATGCGGGAAAACCGGTGTAGCAGTTCTGAGGGTTTTATTATTATGTAGATTTCTTGAGTACAACTAGAGTGCCAAACTAGCTCACCCAACAAAGATTTCTACACAGCAGTAATACCTCTTCTCGGAAGCAGATATTCAGCTTCTCAGCACTAGTTTGCCCCACGAAAATCCTTCTAGCCCTTCTCCAAGGCTCTGCGTCAGCCCTGCTAGCCTCTGTGTAGCTCTGGAACCCTCTGCGTCAGCCTTCTGCCTCTTTGCGTCAGCCCTCTGGCCTTCTGCGTCACCCATGCAAGCCCCTCAGCCTCTGCACACTCTCTAGTTGCCTCTGCGTGACTCCTACTGCCTCTGCGTAGCCTCCTCAATCACTGTGCTGGCCCTCTGGCACTATCTCTGCCTCTCTGCCATGTACTCACTGCCCCTCATTGCAACTCAAATCACTTGTTCGAATTTTCTAAGCAAACCCTACTCCAGAAAATCGAACTGACTGATCAATCTTTGTGTATCTCCAACTAACCCTCAAAGCCTCCTCTTATACTTTTCCTATTGAGTCTTCAACAAAGGAGATTAAGTCTCTAATCAACGGCTAAGATTAGATTTTGCTTGATCCATGTCATTTAGAACATTCTCACCCAGTTTTATATTAATACCCATTAATATTTTAATTTTCCTAAGTTTAGACTTAGGAGCCACATATAAATATAAATTATTTTAATATCTCTCCAATCGGGTGTAATTTCCCCAAACCATTTCTGGGTCTTGGAGATCTTATGTGTGTTAGCCTCTCCACCAATTTTCATGGCTAGAGCACATCTGATGCTACTACAAATCAACACCGAACTGTGTTTCTCTATTAGGGCACCGAAACTTCCTCTCTGAAATAGTCATCCGAATCTCAAAGCCGATCCGAACTTTGTCTCTATGGAATAGGTCGAGGTACCTATATATAGTAGTTTGTCATCATAAATAAGTCGACATGAACTATGAATTGTTGTGTCTTCATTCAGGTGAGCCGACATGAGCTTTCTACTTAATCTTGAAGCCAACTTGAAGAGAACTTTTGCTTGTCTTTGGAGGGCTTATTGACAATTCTATAGACTCATTTACATGCCCAAGAAGGGTTCTTCATACATGACATTGACTCTTTTGACAATTCCTAAAGGCTCACAATAAGAGCCATCTAAAATAAAATCCCTTGCTCATGAAACCCACAAAGCAAGCCTTACAATAATAATTTTATTTTCTTCTTTACATCATATACAAAAGTCACAATTACATGTCATTATGAAGACCGAACCTAGTTATACACTTTTCAACAAATTCTTCCTTTTCTCTGCACTCAAGAAATGTTCTTTTGAATCATATTGGTGAGAGTTTCTGGCCATAAGGGTCGTTGTTCTTTTCTTCTACAGATGGAAAACGCTTGTTTTGGAATTGACAACAGAATACAACCTTGTGGCTCGGGATTTATGTGCTACGACTCTTGGTTTGACAATTTTGGAGGTCATACATCTATCCGCAGATCTGGAAGCTCACATCTCTGGAAATCGCACAGATTCCTTGTAACTCACATTCTCTGAGATTATCAAAGGAAAGTGTTGAAGTGAGTCGACTTGCAAATTATGTTGACTAAGTGTTGAATGACATAGTTCGAGGGAATTATCTTCTGCGTAGATTGAGTTACAAAACATATTTTTGTCACTCTAAATCTATCTCTGTTGTGAAGTCGGAAGCCTGCAAAAAGTATAGCAAGCAGGTAATGAATTTTCACTGACCACTGATACACACGTAAGACGAAGTGAAAAGCTCTTATTGTTATAGTTTCTATCATATAGGAAAGCATCCACTCATTACCTATAGAATTTGCACGACGCGGATTTGGCTGTGGTTGATGATTTACCCTTGAGGATCCACGTAAAGCTTGACCCTTATTCCATTAAAATCAAAAATACAAAACTTAAAATGTATATCGCTTAATGAAACTACCAATATGTCGAATGGTTGTATGTTGCAAGTTATAAGAGATATTGTAGTGATGAGGCTCTGAGCTTTTTCCCAGTTTTGGAATGCTTGGTGATTGGTAGAGTCCTGAAGATGAAATTACCATAGATAAGGGCCAAATCGAGGCAAATGATCCCTACTTGGACAAATTCCTTAATATAGGAGAAAGGGGAGCACAATTTAATATGAAGCTGCTAACTTTGCACAATTTACGATACATTTTTTTTTTGAGTGAAGAGTATTGGAAAACTCGTAAAATATGACATGGATTTTGTGTAATTCGATTAGTCGTTAGTCCAGTTGACATTGACCATTCTTTTTTTTAGGCATTATATATTTCAGAGCCATAGGAAGGAAGCATTGATATATATGAACCATAACAAGATGGATGAGTATACATCCTGTTACCACTCAAACTAGCGAGGGGCCTAAAGGGGTTCCCTACGAGGGCAACTGCTAGGTTAAGGGCAATGGTGAAGGCTTAGCCCACTATCACCATAGCTAAGTCTCCCTACTCTTTACGGACTTTCACCGATGGGAGGAGTCTCGGTAGTGTAGGAATCACTTGTAAAGTATATGTCAGTGGATAGGCGAGAAGTGACCCTAAAAAGCCTTTCCCAAGGATGGAGTGGAGAATGGAACTTGCTTGCTCTTTAAGCAAAGGCACTTGGTCCACCAGGGAGAAGGGGTGAGGATTGGAGGGTTGAGGGAGAAAGGATAGGCTTATGAACAAGGTTCTCAATCCCTATAATCCTTGGGAAACTTGGATTCCCAAATGGTCCTTGACAAACAGTCATTATTGAGAAGTGGGACCACACAGGACCAAGTGGACCCACCCAGGTTCGGGGATGGAATGTAGCAACCAATGATGTTTCTATCCTGGACAAGGTGAGGGGAAAGGACCAAACAAGGATACTCTCTTCAAAAGGATGAATTGATCCTATTGTGGTCTAGCCTTGGGGATGCCTAGGCACAATTCGATCCTAGAGCTAGGGCTTGAGATTCCCGGAGATTCCACCGTTAGAATTGCCTCAAATTTGGAGGAGAGGGAGGGGCCCACCAGCACAGTAGCCTATAGGGGATTGAGTTTTTTCCTTGGGTCAATCCACGGAAATTGATGGGGCTATACTTGGGGAAAAAGGGGAAATAGTTAAAAGAGGGTTGAAATGATCACCCTTTTTGAGGATCAGTGCCTATTTCACTTGGGGATATGGAGTCAAGGATAATGATGAGTAAGAACTTTATTTCTTGATCAAGGAGGCCCAAAAAGTCAACTTCGTCCAAGGTTGAGAAAAAGAAAAGAAAAGTGCACATTGGCCCATACATTAAATTAGCTAAAACATGCTCAATTCCACATTTTGATAATGTAACAACTAGCCCTAATTTTAGCAGTATAAAGCAACAAGAATAATAGCATCAAAATTTACTTTCAACATTATAGAGTATATCCAACCAGCATTTCGTTTGCTCAATAAAGCTCCAAGACAAGAGAAATATCCCAAATCCATACGTCAAAATTCATCCATCTCCAAAAATATCCACCAAGGAGAAAGTGTGAAAATTATCTATGATTAGAGAGATCCCAAGTCAAATGATGATACAAATGATTGTATCTAACATCAATATATAGCCTCCTAAAGAGTTAGAATTATCCTATGGGCCCCTAATGATAAAATAATGTGCAAATAATAACCCCTAATGGTGGCAAGCCCACCATACTAGCTCATAATGATAAAACAAGCCTCACAAGGGGCCAAATAATGATGTATGCATGTCGTAGGGCCCTCCGAAGGCTCAATTACATCTTGAAGTGCCATATTGAGAAGTAAATTCCTCAGAATATGATGGACAAGGGGTTGGCCCCTTGTTCTCCAAGTAGTAGACCTGTGGTGCTCTCAGTGGGTCTCAGGGTACATCAATGACCCCATGGGACTCCATATGAATTGGAGATGTTTGTAGATCCTTTGCAATGGTCCAGGTGGTGGAATTGAATGTTGCCATGACATCGTACAAGTGTTGGGACACCTGCCAAGAGTGTGGGGCTCCTGTGGGCTCTGTTGGCATAGTCTACCAATCATGTCACCATCGTCCCAAAAGTGGATCACTAATAGTCTCTGAACATCCATGAAGATCTGTGGAGTGTTGTTTGCTGCTGTGGAGGCCCATGGCTCTTTATGCAAACCATACATGTGCCAACGTTGACCTCTAGGGGTCAGGACCCCATATAGGGAAGCCAAACCCAAATGGAAACCACCTGCAATCCTGCATAAGATCCAATGTGTCCCCTAGGCTTCTAGTACAATCAGTCATTAGAATAATCAGGTAAAGGAGCTTACAAACCATGGATAACAAAGTGGGCACTTCATAATGGCATGCCCTTCTGTAGTATGCCCTTCTGTAGTGGGCTTTGGCATGTGCTAGTGTCTCCAAACTCCAAAGGGGGTTAGCCAAGTACCTTATTAGGTGGTTTCAACCCTTAGAGGGGATAGTATGTCCAAGGTACACCCTTCTAATGGGGGTGGCAAGTGACAAATAGGTGAGATGGAATAGGGAATGAGAGGGGCATCCCTAGGCCACATAATGGGGCATAGGGGTAACTAGGTAAGTGGAAGCCCACACCTAGGTATATAATGTATAGGAGGGAGCAGTGGTGGTACATGAGATGCCCCAGCCTTGATTTTTCCACCCTTCTTTATATGCCTTTTTCCTCTTATGAAATTTCTTTAATTCACTGCTCGGAGCTCAAAGGACAAGAGCATGATGTGTATAATATAGTAGTGATTACCCCCTTTGAGGTAGGGCCGTTCATTGCCCTCCAGGGATTGGGACAATCATGGGTTCCTGAATGATAGAGGAGGCTCATCTAGGGCCTATGGAACCAGGGTGATGGCCATGGATGGGGTAGAGCTCATGTGTCAGCTTTTGCCCATGTGCTAATTATTTGTCCTAGCCATCACTTGAATTTTGTGGTACAATTTCTTGTTAAATGTGTCCAATTATGCTTTTTCTTCTTTTTTTAGTTGTTTCAACCTTCCGGACACCATTCTAAGCCTGACCCAAGGTGGGGGCAAGGGGATAGGGAGGCTAGCCCTATGTGGACCCAGAATGGGAATGTGGACCCAGGTGAGAGAAAAGATGAATGGGGGTATAGTGAGCGGATAGGGAGTAATATGTGCGAATAAAGGAGCGGTTCACGCACCCAAAGCCGGGGTTTCCCATGTAGTACCACCCTAGAGCCAAATGGTCAATAAAGGAGATCCCACGGGACTAAAATCCAACGGTAACAACCAAAAGAGATCAAAGGGAGCGGAGCATAAAATAAGCCCACTCTTTCCGCCAAATCCCCCTATC
Source organism: Pinus taeda (assembly GCA_000404065.3). Lineage (NCBI taxonomy): Eukaryota > Viridiplantae > Streptophyta > Pinopsida > Pinales > Pinaceae > Pinus > Pinus taeda. The sequence goes on along the minus strand of APFE031618537.1, from coordinate 6,403 downwards.
AATCCATACCCAGAAGTACCCATGATAAGTAAACCCAATACTCAATTACCAAATGACAAGACATACCTTTAGATTCGGGAGGCCCACATTCAAACATACGATCAATATAGGTGGGTGAGGGACCACATGGCTCGCTCAGGTGGCAAAGAAATGGCACAACGAGCTAGTAGGAGGCATCAAGGGGCTGCTAGCTGCCGGCTGAGGCTCATCATGGAGAAAAAATTCTCCTAGGAATAACACCCACAAAGTGGTGGGTAACACATCCTAGTGATGATTCCGTTCTTTTGAGGCATGTTTCTCGTATACTCAATTCCCCACCAACAGAAAGCACCCTGACTGGCATTCCATACCGGACTTTTATGCCGATCTACAGTGACCTATGGCTTTCAAAAGAGATCAAATATATGCAAGCTTGGCTTGTTGAGTCATTTGGAAATGCATTCATGTCCTCTGCAATGTACTTATTTTGAATTTTGCTTCTGATAAATGACATGAAAAAACTCATTAGCAGGAAAGTATCAAAAGATCTAAAGCAATGTAAGAGACCCACCATCTTCATCAAGACAGATCAGCATCAAAGGAGGTCATCCTCAGGCATTTCTAGTTACATCAGAAATTCAGCTCACATGAGGTTTGATGTTTGCATGAAGTAAGGATAGCATCATGTTTGGAGTTAGCATCATATCAGCATCATAGATACATACAAACAGTGTATTGGTATGTGTATGACATCCTTGCAGTCCAGAGGCTGTTATAATATTCTGGCAAGTCATTATGATCTAAGTTATCTATCCTTTTGTTGAACTTCCATCTCCTCTTCAAAATCCTTATCGTTGTTCTCCTGTTATTTCTAGCATAATTAGGACAAAGGATCATTAGTTAGATCTCATCACCTTGTCCTTCAGTCTCAGACACTAGTGCATCTTCTACTGGGACAAATGGTGATGATATATGTTTTTGTCCATTGACATAATCTGCCCAATATCAGACAAGCCATCTTATGGAGATTTTTTGTCTTATAGCAGCTACAAGCATCAAGAAGTGAAAGCATTTGATTCCAGAACCAATCCTCCTTCTGTTGAAATGCTTCAATTCTGTAACTCTCAAGAAGGAATGATCTTCCTGAAAGAATAAAGACCTTCAGCTATCAAGGACAGATCCCTGTAAAGATTTTTAGTCCTATGCAGCATCAGTCATTCTATGTATGGCACTGCCCTATGCATGATATCTTAGCAAATGCAACTCAGCATCATATATGTTCCCTTTTCAGTCCAGCATCATGTATGATATTGTTACAAGTCCAGTAGCCGTGATAATATGTTGATAACCTTATTACAGTCTTGTTCACAAACGAAGTTGTGAACAAGACAGATGTAAATTTTGGATAGACTACTTTTTTAAAATGGTCATCTACTATGAAGAAGCTACCAGAATTTGTCAGCACATTTATGAAAAGGGGCACAACTCACTTGAAATTCATACTTAAAGATCAGCTAGGAGAAGAAGTGGATGGCAATTTGAAACAGTTCCTTGTATTGATCCCTATCAGCATAGGTTCCTTGAAGAAAATGCATGACTTCTTAAGCACGATGAACAAAAGACCCTGATTCTGGCATCTTGGTTGCCTTAAGTGTAGATATATTAAGTAAATTGATACGTTGATGGTTGTCATCTTGCAATTGTAATCTCATAATAAGATCTCTTCTACGTGGGCAAAGAAAGGCTTCAGAATTTTTCTTGGACATGAAGCCTTCTAGAAGCTGGTTTCTCTCATATGAGAAACTCTTGATTGAAGGATAAATAACCATCTAAATCAAGACTTCAGAGGGAGCTATAAAACCCCTGATGACTTTTCCTGTCCGATGATTTTCAATGAAAGCAAGTCATGTCAGCTGAGTATGATAACTTTAAGAGAGGCTGCATATTACAGATCGCTCGATGATTATGCTTTGGGCAAAGTTATTTTCCCAATATTCAGAAGGAGCTATGATGATTGACTTACGATGTCTATCCTACATAAGAAGAAACTGAATTTTAAGGTCAATTTTTCCTTCAGAAAGAGTTGAAAGACATAGATAAACTTTATTAAGAGGGTCTCGGTTGAACATTGAGCTTTGGGAGCTTCTAGGGGCCTGGGGTACTCCTTAATGCTATGAGCGACCATAGGTGGAGCGGTTCACGTTCCCCTATAGATATGCTTGGTACAGGATGAGTGGTTCACCTTCCCCTATGACACCTCATGATGATATATAACACATAGGGTGAGTGGTTCATCTTCCCCTATGGTCGTTGTCATGTGTGTAGGGTGAGTGGTTCACCTTCCCCTACGATTGATGACATATGCATAGGATGAGTGGTTCACCTTCTCCTATGGCATATGAGCAAGATGAGCGGTTCACCTTCTCCTATGGCATATGAGTAATTTGAGTGGTTCACCTTCTCCTACAGATACCCCAGTGAGAGGTGCAAACACGCATCCGCTGGTTGTCACTTGTGGACATGTCGGTGGGACGTGGTTCATCCTTTCCCCACATGTAGGATGCTCATTCCCTGTGATTGATGGTTGACATGTCAGTGGGGCATGGTTCATCCTTTCCCCACGTGTAGGATCCTTCCTACAATTGATGGTTAGCATTCATGTAGGACATGGTTCATCCTTTCCCTACTCTTGGTGATTTGCATGCATGTAGGGTGTGGTTCATCCTTTCCCTATGTGTGTTTGTGACATGTGTTTGTAGGATGTGGTTTATCCTTCCCCTACGTGTGGTTATGACATATGTTTGTAGGATATGGTTTCTCATTTCCCTGCGTGTGGTTGTGAGCAGGATGTGATATATTCTTTCCCTGTTGGTGTCCTGCATCATCCTACCCATGAAGTCCAGGACACATGGGAAGTACCTCTCATCTAGCCAATGAGTTGGGAACAATGGTTAGGGACCATAGCACTATCGATGGCCGCATCGTGTACTGTCGTACTCCCTATGTCTAGGATGCATGTTGTTCTTTAACTTGATCTAGGATCAAGTCAGATTGGGGTTCTATCCCTGAACTGCCTTTTGTTAGTGGAGAGTGGTCAGGTCTTGTGACTCACTCTTGGTCGATTCTTTTTCATTATTATTCATATCAGTGTTCAGCAAGAGCAGAGTTAAAACAAGATGCACAGATGATTTATGATGACCGGATGGCATGATGGATTGGTAGGTCGAATTCTCCCTAGTTGAAAGGGAGTGTTAAAATTGGCAACTAGGGCCAAATTCCACTATTGGACAGCTCATTTGTTAGAGATAATTATTGCATTAAACTCCTATTTTCGAGAGGACCAAAAACGACCTAAACATCATCATATTTGGGCAAGCGGAAGTATGTTTTTGAATTTATGCCCACACATGTGCAAATTATCAAGGTCGGCCACATCATCATAAAGCCCAATGGTTGTCACTTGACAACCCTACAATTTGTATATATAGAGGTGACTACAACCTCATTTCACATATCAAATGCCTCAAAGCAAGTCTGAGGTAGCCGAGTTCAGGAGGTTGAAGGGGTTTCTGTTTTGGGCTTTCTTCCTTGCCACAAGGTCGACATTATCATGTGAGACAGCAGCTAGACTAAAGGGAAAATTTTGTGCACTTTGTATGGGCCTTCTTGTCATTGCAGGATCAAATCAAAGAACAGAATATGAGGCCGAATTGTGTAATGATTTCTAGACCTGTTTGTGATCATCTCTTATCTTGTAAGACCACTCGCCTGATCTGTTGTCTCAGGGAGGGCCACAGAATCTAGTCCAGAGGGCCGAGAGCAGTTTGTCTTCGATCCATATCATCCCTAAAGGCCAGCGAAGGGAAGCTCCTTATATGTCAGGGTTAGCCACAGTAGGAATGGAGGTGTGTTGGGTTGATTGAGTGAGACAGAAGTATACAACATGAAGCCCTAACCAGTCCAGGAGTAACCTTTGACATTGTGCTGGAGTTGCAGTCATTGAGCCACTTTCTTGTCCAACATTCAAAATAACAAATCAGTTTGACTGTGTTCTATTGTACTCTCTCTCTCTCTGCTGAACAATTGACATTAATAATAATAACAAGATTTGATAGGGTTTTCCCCATATTGGGGTTTTTCTCTGGCTTATGCCATATTATTGTGTTCTCTGGTCTTGGCTTGTCTTCGTCATCTATTGCATATGTTCTTCTTCAATAACTATCAATATTCATGTGATTGAATTAATAAATGGGCTGATATGGAATATTGAAGCTTCTATCCTAAGAAAAGAATGAAGCGAACAAAGTTCCTTCTAAAGATTAATTATTCCAAAAGATTTGGAATATCAAAATATCCATTAAGGATATAAATATTATATTAAATAAAATGAATAAGAATGAATGAGTATGATTTACAAATGAGAACGAGAGGCTTGCTTATATACCAAGCGTCTCTTCATGAAGAGTCATGTCTTATTAGACATGCCTCTTCAACCTAATTACTAGCTTAACTAACTATTATTTATGATT
>APFE031618528.1:12925-24319 GCA_000404065.3 Pinus taeda | reverse complement strand
ATAGTAATGGAGTTGAAATTGGAAGGGTTAAGGAAAATACAAAGGAAAAAGATCAAATATTTACATATTTTCCAAAAATGAAAGATAGTGATGGAGTTGAAAAGTTGGAAAGAAAACAAATTTTGGAAATTGAAAGATAGTAATGGAGTTGAAATTGGAAGGATTAAGGAAAATACAAAGGAAAAAGATCAAATATTTACATATTTTCCAAAAATGAAAGATAGTGATGGAGTTGAAAATCTGGAAATAAAACAAATTTTGGAAATTGAAAGACAGTAATGGAGTTGAAATTGGAAGGGTTAAGGAAAATACAAAGGAAAAAGATCAAATATTTACATATTTTACAAAAGTGAAAGATAGTGATGGAGTTGAAAAAGTGGAAAGGAAAAAAAAATGGAAATTGAAAGATAGTAATGGAGTTGAAATTGGAAGGGTTAAGGAAAATGCAAAGGAAAAAGATCAAATATTTACATATTCTCCAAAAATGAAAGATAGTGATGGAGTTGAAAAGTTGGAAAGAAAACAAATTTTGGAAATTGAAAGACAGTAATGGAGTTGAAATTGAAAGGGTTAAGGAAAATACAAAGGAAAAAGATCAAATATTTACATATTTTCCAAAAATGAAAGATAGTGATGGAGTTGAAAAGTTGGAAAGAAAACAAATTTTGGAAATTGAAAGACAGTAATGGAGTTGAAATTGGAAGGGTTAAGGAAAATACAAAGGAAAAAGATCAAATATTTACATATTTTCCAAAAATGAAAGATAGTGATGGAGTTGAAAAGTTGGAAAGAAAACAAATTTTGGAAATTGAAAGATAGTAATGGAGTTGAAATTGGAAGGGTTAAGGAAAATACGAAGGAAAAGGATCAAATATTTACATATTGAGTTGATTTGAGTCAGGCATAGGGACAAAAAATATTAGAGGATATTTTTTAATAATGTAGTTTAATGCATGTGGGCTATTTTCTATTTGTATTGACTTGACTCAAGTGGGGATAAAAAAGGGGGAATCTTTTTTATAAAGAGAACGTAACCATATTATGAGGTTTTAAGTTTTTTCTAACTTTGTGAGTTGAAAAGATAGAGAAACAAAGATGATGATAGAGTTGGAAATATGTGACACAGTTACAAAAAGACAAAAAAATTAGGTGTAATTTTTTTTCAATAATTGGTTAGGAACATGGCTTTATTGGTTAGTATTAATTCACTTCTATAATCCTACTTTAAGGAGCTTTTCATAAAAAAAATAAAATAAAAATAAAAAAATATGTGTCAAAAATTTACAATATGTGTGTATAAAATTGATGTAATATCTATTAAAAATTAATCTATTAGACACATAGAAATAAAAAAAGGAATAAAATTGTAAATCTTTTTGAATATATAAATGTAATAATATTTAAAAATCTCTTGATATTGTCTGTCTAGGGTAGCTCAAGTGGCGATGGGTGTGGAATGAAGTCTCAATCTTGGGTTCGAATCTTGTACTACCCTCCCCATTGTGGGGTGAATTATGGACATGTAAAATAAAAATTAGAATGTCCTACCATACTTAACAAAAAAATCTCTCAATATTTAAATTTTTATTATTATGCTATTATTTTCCAAATCATAAATATAAATATTATGGTTACCCATCTTATATCTTATATCCATGTGATCCTTTTTAATTTTCTATATAATATCAAATATTTTAATATTAGTTTCACAATTTTAAGACTCTCATTTTTATTTCCAGATCATTAATATAAATTTATTATTACTCATCTTAATCTTATATTCATGTGATCCTTTTTTTTTTATTATATATATACAAGATTTTATATTAGTTATACATTAAATTTTAAGACTCTATTTTTGTTCCAGATCTAAATAATAATTTTACCATCTATATTTATATTCCTGTGAGTTTTTTTTATTTTTATATAATATTTAATATTTATATATATATATATAAATTTAAAAGAATATTTTCAATGTCATAAATATAATTTATTGTTACCGTTAGCTGTATTTCATGATTTTTTTTAATTTTATATAAATATCAATATCTTTTATATTAATACATCAAATTTTAAGACTTCGATCCAATTTATCGCGCCAGGTGCTTTATATCATTCAACGAATACTAATATTGAACATTAGTTTTTACCTCCCAGATAAAAAATAAATAAAATAAAAAGTACATATTATCTTTAACTATTTTTTTATTAAATATTCAAATAAGAAATATGAGTTGTGTTGTCAATCTGGTCTTTACCAGCGAGAAAGAACCTTTTTAATATTTTCCCCTTCTCATGGAGACCCCCACGGTAACGCTTTTCCTTATCTCTGCATTCTACGGAATTAATCGTTGCCACTCATTCTTGAGATTTGATGTATAAATATGTATGCACCCCATAACATACACCTCACACGGATTTTGCGATTTGAAAGAGGTAGACGGAGAATATGGCTCTTCTCCTTCTCTTTATTTCATTAATGCTTCTCTGCATCGCTGCCTCTCTGCCTGCACCCACGTCTATGAGGAACCCATATTCTCATCCTCATCCTCCTCCTGATTCTGAACGCATGGTCAAGGAAGATGAATTCATGGTGGAATCATCAATGTCATTGGATGCCCACGAGCAAAGGGACGTTGCTGCTCTCTTGTCATTCAAAAACTACATCACATATGATCCCTTGGGAAAGCTCTCCAACTGGACGGCCCACAAATGGACTATCTTGATGGGAATCTCATGCTCATTTGAAATGGTTTGTATCAAGGGATTCTATGGTCCACTTATCATAGAGGATTGCATGTTGATTTCAAATGTTTATTTTCCTACAACATCCAAATCTTTGGAATGTAATAGAGGCTCTATTTTATTCAATAGAATGCATTCTTATACTCTAAGTTAGCCCAAAAGAGGACAAAAATTTCTCTATTTTATTGTAAGAACATGTTGATTATGCCTAACACAACAATTGTGTATGTTGGTGGCTACAAGAATTTAAATATAAATTTGTTAATAATTTGTTAGTTTCCAAAAATCTCTAGAGGAAGCTTTTAAAAAATTTAAATATTGCCCCAATTACATCCAAACCTACCTCATAATTTTCAACCACTCATCTTCTATTAAAGGTTGAAGTTGGAAAGTTAGATGCAATTTGATAGGATGGGATAAAGGGTCATTGGGTTGTTGTTGTATTTTTCAGAGAAATTTTATTTAAATTCGGTTGGAAAATTCCCATCAGTATGATTGTGTAATTTCATAATTTCATTGTCTGTAAATTCAGATTATTTAAATTATCTTGTTCATGGATATATAATTTAATTTTGCACATTTGAGATATGGGATATGCATGGATATAGATTGTTATGCAAGTGAACCACATTGAAAGCAAATTGCAAGAAATAAACCGCATAAATATAATTGCAACTACAGAAATTCGAGCCATATGCCCTATAGAAAATTCGAGAAATTAAACGCAGGGAAAAGGGCACTTTACTCACTCGAATAGAAATATTTTCGAGCCCGTTCCGTGAGTTTTCGGAGTGCTCTGGTGACCTGGTGAATTGTAGGGGAGGGCGCTGCAGGGGAGGGAGCTGCGGAGTGCCCGGGAAAATTGGTTAGGAGCAGTACGCGGAAAATTCGAATTGAAATGAGAATTAACTCACGAGCGGCAGACAACGATGGAAATTGGTCCTCCTGTCAGACGCAGTTAATGCGGAAGGTGCGGAGCTCGTGGTGGCGGAGCTGGGCGGAGATCGCATTGGGTGGCAGAGGGCGGAGGAATTGTCTGTTCGCCGGAGCCGGAGAATTTTCCGGGCGGCACCGGAAACCGGACAATTCCTCCGCCTCGTTAGACTACTCCAAAAAAAACACTATCATGTACTAAATAATTTTCAAAACCACAAACTTAATATTAGAATTCGTCACATTAAACTTACTAGCAAGCACACATATTAAGTTAAAGAGACTATGGAGTATGGTTGTAAATAAAGCACTCACTACCCATCCATAATGATTCTAAATGATTCACTATTGAATACGTTCAATCTTTCTCGTAACTCTTTGACAGGAAGAATTCCAACTGAGTTTGGCCACCTGAAATCCCTGCAAGCACTTGACCTCAGCGAAAATGCTCTGAACGGTTCTATTCCAGCCGAATTGGGTCGACTGCAGAAAGTGCGTTCCTTGGATATTTTTGGCAATCTATTGACAGGAAGAATTCCACGTGAGTTTGGCCAACTTAAAGCACTAAGAAAATTGGACCTCAGCTTCAATGTGCTCGGGGGTTCTATTCCAGTGGAGTTGGGCTCGCTGCACCAGCTAGAGTACTTGTTTCTCGAATACAACCACTTCTCAGGCAAAATACCAAGTTCGTTGGGTAATATGACACACCTTACATCTCTATCCATTCATAGCTTTAATATTTCCGGTTGTATTCCTTTGGAAATATTCCGTCTACCCCTCTCTTCTTTATATCTTGGTTTTAACCTCACGGGGAATATACCTACAACCATTACCAATTTCACCATGTTGATCGAATTAAGTCTTTTTGGCATCAGAATCACTAATATACCTCAAGGCATTGCCAATTTGACTAAATTAACATATTTAGATCTCTCTTATAACATGCTAAGCGATAATATTCCTCTAACCCTCCAAAATTTGAATCAATTGAATTTTTTAAATTTGCAAGATAATAAGTTGACTGGTCAAATTTCTGAAGCCATTACCAATTTAAGAAAAATTGAAATGCTTTTTCTCACAATTGTTTGACCGGAGTAATTCCAAGTACAATAGGAAATTTAAGAAAACTTCAAGTACTTTTACTTTCAAACAATAGTTTGACAAGTGTAATTCCAACTACAATAGGAAAACTTCAATCATTAGAATATTTAGTTTTGTATTCAAACAAATTAACTGGCCAAATTCCATATAGCTTAGGCCAATTAAAAGCCCTTCATATACTTCGCATCTATAATAATAGTTTTTTCGGGAGTATTCCTAACAATATCAATGGTTTAGTTTCACTTCATGAGTTAGATCTATCACAAAACAAATTAGAGGGATCCATTCCTATTGAAGGCATCTATAATTGGACTTATTTAACTATTTTCTCTGCTTCTTCCAACAACTTTTTTTGGGACTTTTCCCTCATCATTGACCAATTGCACAAAACTTTTGGTGCTAAATTTAAGACACAATGGGTTCACAGGTGAGCTTCCTCCATACCTGGAAAATTTTGGTGACTTGCAAGTTTTAAATGTTGGTTATAATAACCTTCACGGTAGTTTTCCTCAGTGGATTACAAGTCTCAGCAAGTTGTTTGTGTTGGATTTATCCAATAATAAATTTAGTGGAGAAATACCATCTGATCTTGATAGACTCCAAGGATTTGCAATAAACAAATCTTCACAAGGATGAAGTATAGATATGAAATGGAAGCAGACATAAAAGGGATTGAATATATTATGCCATATGTGTGGCAAACTAACAGGATATTTGGTTTTTCTATGAATAATCTTACTAGAAAAATCACTGTAAGCATAGTAAGTATGAATAGCTTGCGATTGTTGAATTTATCTTGGAACCAATTGGAAGGGAAAATACTTGCAGGCCTTGGTGACATATCTACTCTAAAGGAGTTAAACTTGGCCGAAAATAAATTGCATGGAGAAATTCCTCAAGAACTCTACAAATTATCAATGTTGGCTTCGTTTAATCTTTCATATAATAACCTATGTGGGGAAATCCCAAGAGGGACACAATTCTACACTTTTACTGTGACTTCATTTCAGAATAATAAGTGCTTATGTGGGCTTTCTCTACCACCGTGCAAGAAAAATGTGAAGTCAAATACAACAATGATGAGAGACAGTGGTAGTGGAAATAATGTTAAAGCAAGATGGTTCAACTATGTAAATGAAAAAATATCTTTGTTAGCATTAGGGATTGGAGTAGGGATTGGATTTGTGGGAGTTGTTGTTATGTTCATTGTTTGGGACAAATCAAGGTGTTGGGTAATGGCGTTGTCTCCCAACAACACACAAAGACGAGTTTATGGATTGTATCGATTCCCTACATAGATTAGTAACACTTCTCTATATACACTAATGTCTTAGTGTATGTAATATTGTTTCTTGGTATAATATTTGAATGTCACTTGCTCGCATATATCATTGTTTTATTCAATTTAATGATATAGTGTTTCAGTGTACGTAAACAACTTGTCAAAGAAATGTAAAATATAATTCAAAAATTCTATTTGAATTTCTATTAGTTATTAATACACAAATATATATGTGAAACATGGATTTGACTATCTAGATGGAAATCTTTTGCTCATTTAAAATTTTTGAATCAGAGAATTTTATGGCTCACTCCACTTAAAGGACTAAACTTTGATTACAAATGTTTATTTTCCTAGGACCTCCAAATCTTGGAATGTAATAGAGGCTCTATTATATTTAATAGAATACACTCTTTTAAATGAAATTAGCCCATAGGAGCACAAAATTTTTTCTATTGTATTTTAGGAACATGTTGGTTGTGCTTAATATGATAATTGTGTATGTTGATAGCTACAAGAATTTCAATATAAATTTGTTAATAGTTTGTTAGTTTCTAAAGATCTTAAGTAGAGGCTTTCAAAAAATTTAGAAATTGCCCCAATTATATCTAAATCAATCTCATAATTTCCAAGCACTCTTGTACTAAATCAAGGTACTCTTGATAATATCATTTAGCTTGTTGTATGCTGGAGAATGATGCCTTATGAAATGTGTCCAAGAACTCTAGTGTATTCTTATAAGGCTTATGGTATTATTTTATGGTGAGAAATAAAATGTTTGTAAAATGTAATTATTAATTTGTTGAGTATATTCTTAGATTACTAGTGGATGTCCACTTATTATGCATTGATAATATTCCCTTTCTAAAAGATAGCCAAGGGAATGTTTTGCGATAACATAATGGATTGGGTAATGTAGCCACCTTTAACATCTCATGAACCATTATAACCCAATCTCTTCAAATTTGACAATGGAAAGGGATATTTTTGTATCAACAAATATATTGACACCTTGTAGAAAAAGGGCTAAAATCCAAGCACTCATAATATGTGACGTGCACATATGTCATATTTATGAATGGGGAATAACTTCCAATATTTTTTCGCTCATTTAGAGCACAATATAAGTGCAATATTTACCATTCTTCATATTTAAATATTGCTTTGTGGAATATTAAAAAACTTATTCAATTTATTTTTATTGAATATCCAATTAACTAAATATTTAAACAATGTAAATTTCATGAAAGATATAAATATATCTTTTAGTCAAATTTTAAATTAGACCAAATAAATAAAAACCATAAATAAAAAATAACTACCATGTCATGACATTCAAAACCACAAACATAATATTATAACTTATTACATTAAAATCACACATGTTAAGTTAAAGAGACTATGGAATACAATTGTGAATAAAGCACTCACTGCATGTCCATGATGATTTTGCTCAAGTTCCATTCATAAGATGTGGCTATAAAATAATAACAGTGATTTCTATATGTGATGTACTTTAAAACTTAAGGTTGTGTATAGAAATACTCAAGTTCCATTCATAAGATGTGGCTATAAAATAATAACGGTGATTTCTATATGTGATGCCCTTTAAAACGTAAGGTTGTGTATAGAAATATAGAGTCTTGATGCACACTATATTATTTGAAAATATTTAATAACTAATATGAAATGCTGATATAAATAATGTGTAAGGCACTAAAGCAAATATGGAACATAGAAAAATATACAAAAATATTTTTTTTTCATAAGTTCCTTCGAAGAAGGAATGCGTTCATAATAAATGTTAATAATTGATGATTATAACATATGTTATTTCCATAATGGTTATCACTTTATTTTATATATATATAGCATGAATCAAATAACTAACATGTATATGTGAAACCAATATGTAGAGACTCAAATTTCATTCATCTAATTATGTATTTTTATAGAAAATTTTAGGGGCTAATATTTGCAAGTGGGCTAATTTCCCATTATTTTTCTACAAAAACGATTCACCTATTTCCACTTTTTATAAAAATTGTTCGCCCAAAATTTACAATATAAAATTATTTTACCTTAAAAATTGACAACATTATATAGAGACTATATATAAAATCATTATAGATTTTAAGAATTTTATAAATATATCAATAATTTTTTTATAGTTTGCATATTAGGGACTAATGGGATTCACCAATGTTTTTAAACTTCAAGATACTTTTCCATCCTTAAAATTTTCCTTATGTATTCCATGGATTTCACAACATCGAAAACAAATTGTGAATATGATCATGAGGCTTCCCATAATCTCAAGAACGATTATTAGAATTGGTATTTTCTTACTGTTTATCCCTCTTCCTAATTCTAGACATATGAATGTGTTTACCTCAATTGATGTCTAGTACTTGAACAAGGTTGCCTTTGTTACCTACTTGGGTCATTCTTTGGTCTTGTTTACTCCATCGTAAATTTATTGTATAGTAATTATCTCCTTCCCATAGATCAACCCCTGTGTTTGTAATTTATTTATTCTACTTATGTTAGTTAGAGATGACTTCTTGAGATTCTTGGTACACATGAATGTTGACAATATTAAAATTTATCTTATCCTCTCTATGTTTCTCTCAAAGACTTTATATGTAGGTCATATAAGTAGATAAATTCCCATATCTTGTGGCTAGGTGGATCAAAAGGCCATTTTCAAATGGGAAACTCCTAAATCTACTAAGGATAATGAATTCCTAACTTTGATCTATAAACAAGGAGTTGGTAACTCCAATGTTTTCTAAAGGGATCTTTGTCATGCCTTTTACACCTTGTAATTTATTTTTCTTATAATCAACCTCTTTTAAATTTTGTTTAGGTTCAAAAACAATTATTTCGGTGTCTCCAATCTTCCCAAAACTTTATCATATTTGTGCAAAGATTGGATCTCAACTTTAATAATTAAGCAACTAAACCACCTACATTTATAGTCTTCATTATCAACCTCAACCTAGTAGTGATTACTTACCCTCATAATTGCCCCTTCTTGTTGGTTGAATTACTCCCATTATTTAGTTAAAATCATCTCGTTCTTCATCCTAGTTGGGTTTGGATCTTCTTCTTTTCCCTTGTGCATTTTTACTAGATCCTCTGAACCCCACTTTCATGACGAATTATTAATGTCATATTTTAAGGAGAGTGCATCCCAACTAAGGGATAAGTTTATCTTCCAATTAGTGTTATTATCAGTAGGTTTAGTGTGTTATTGTATATATATTTCATTGTTTTGGAGACTTATATTTTTAAAAGAAAAAATAGGAGATTGTTTAGGGAATGGAGTCATACCTTCTGCCCAAGATTTCCTTCAACAACGCGTCGTATATTAGTAAACATATCTAACTTGACACAAACATATGGTATGACCCAACATTATCTTGAAATTTTTTTCCTTCCCTTTATCCAATTTGGCATGTACATTCCTACTAGTCTTTCCAAGTGTTCATGTGACATGACCTACAATGTTTGACATGAGACCAACTCATCTCCCAATTGGAAACTTATTTCTAGGACCTAAGACAATATCTTAGGAACAATCTGAACCTCCTAAGAGATCCCCATCATCTCCCTGTAATTATGACCTCTGGAGCTACTAACAATAAACCCATTCCTGCACCTATGCACCTCCTTCCTATACAAGAGAAGGAATCCTTACTAGCAACTAAAGGATCCACATTAGCAAGAGAATTTTCCTACTTATATATAGTTTGTAGATAAGGATAGTATCCAAAACTTTGTTTCATATGGTTTAATAATTAATTAACCAATACCCAATTCACATCCAAAACTAGGAACATGAGATGAATATTACTAACCTTCATCGTTGACTTGCTAAGAAACCAACACAACCAAAAAAATTACTTAGCTACTATATTTTTGTAATGTCGTTGACCTCTAGCTAGGTGATATTACACAATCCATAATACAAGTTTCATCAATTCACCAATGATTTTGTAGAACCTTGTAGTTTATGATTTATAATTTTCTATAATTGAACCTTGGATCACCACATTTATCCACTAGAAATTTTGTATGAATCTCACCCTAAGTTAGAAACCGTAATACATAATTATTATATATTAAACCCAAAATTAATACTAGACTCCACTAATAATTCAATTAATTCCCACTATAATTATCACCTAGTTTTTCAACTTGAAACCCAAAATTTGTATTTATTAGAAGAGTGCATAATTTGTAAACAATTCACACACCATTTCACCCACTCTTTTACACAAACTTAGGGTTTAAATTCATTATAATAAAATTATGCATAATAAAATAATTCCCACATAATAAAATAATGGCAATTATGAATACCTATGAAAGTATTAATAAACCTAGGGCATTAACTAAACTTATAGTTTTATCAGAAGAAGCACATAAGCATATATAAATACATATGAAAATCAATAAATGCACACAAGTGCTCAAAATCCCAAACTAGGGTGTACAATGAAACTGCACGTAAATATCAAACTTGGTATGTAAACAAATTACCAATTAATTACAAAATTTTAAACACAGAACCCCCAAAATTAGGGTTTCTTCATAAGATTCATAATTTAGAAAAGTAAATCACATGGATACTTTTATGCATAATTATTGATTGGATATAGGATCTCCAAATTCCACCCTCCCATAGGCTACATGGTCCATCAATTTCAACCACGAGTCACCCCTGAGCCAAGGATGCAACTCCACACACAAGAATAATAAAGAATAACCATATATCCATGACCAACGTGCCAACACAATAGACATGTTTTCCATGTATTAGGACATCCTCTAGGTTAACTGCTAAGGTGCCAATCCACAACCATGCCACTCTAGGGCTCCAGGCACCCTCCAGGCCATCAAACCGGTAGAACTCTCAGCTGGTCTAGAACCCAACCTCAAGGCTTACCAACTAGTTTCTTTGGACTAAAGTCCAAAACCATGATCCTCCTTAGAGTGATGATCATTATCAAAATGATATTGAATAATAATGTTCATGGAAAGTACACACACACACAAATATATATATTTATTCTCAATGAATGGCTTTTTTTTCCATGTGGTGATATTGAAGCCACATGGGCCCCAGGTGCCTTTGTTAATGGAATCTGTCATCAACACTTTGTTTCCCATCACCATGGAGTTGCACCACCCCTCATACTCTTACCATGGAGTGGCTTTGTAGCTAGTATTTTTATTATTATTGAAATATTTATAAATTATATCATATTTAAAATTTGGGACCTCTGGCCACTTAACCAACACTCACACATATGATCGGTCAT
>APFE031618528.1:0-10710 GCA_000404065.3 Pinus taeda | reverse complement strand
ACTTCCATCCCCAAAAATTAGTGCATGAGCCCCAAGTCCTTCATTTTGAAGCCCAATTCGGTGAAATAGCTATCGATCCTAGTTTACCAAGCATGAGGTGATTTTTTCATTGCATACAATGCTCGCTTGAGTTGACACACATGTGACTCTCTATTGAAGGTCTCAAATCCTTAAGGATATTCAATATACACCTCTTCCTCAATCATGCTATTGAGGAATTTTGTCTTTACATCCATTTGATGTATTCCATCCCATCTGCACTACTAGTGTTAGAATGGACCTAATTTATGAGTACCTTGCAACAAGAGAAAAAGTCTCATTGTAATCAATCCCCTCCACCTGAGAAAACCCTCTAGCCACAAACATGGCCTTATGTTTCTACACACTACCATATGCTGCTTGCTTTACCTTGTAAATCCATATGGAACTCACCACTGACTTGTCTACCAGTCTTGGGACCACATTCCAAACAATGTTCCTAACAATGGATTCATACTCCTCAACCATCGGATCAATCCAAACTAGTTTTTGCACTACTTCATTAAAATAGGATGGCTCAATATCTACACATTCGCTCATCAGAGCCATGTAGCCATTGTACTTTTCCAGTGACTTCCTCTGTCTGCGCTATGATGTGGGTGCTCCCACATTCTCTCTAGGATCATGCGATAACCTATCAACCTCACTTTTTTGCTTTATCCCATCTATGGAAGACTCTACAGGAGTGAGTGTCTCCACTCCCTGCTCCTCTACATGTGGTTGCTCCACATCATCCTAAGCTTCCTCCTTAGGAGCTAAAATCTCCTCAACCGCATGTAGATAAAGCTCCCTCTCAAGGGACATCTCGTCGCCTTATCTGCATCAAATTTTACATCTTTGCGAACCACTCTCATCTTATTAGTTGGAAGGTACACCTGATAGTTGTGAGGTGTATCAGTGTACCCCACAAATATGCCCAACTTTGTTGTTGGCTCTAGCTTTTTCCATGCATCTTCCGTAACATGGAAGTAAATGGATGAACCAAAGATTCTGAAGTGTGCCACATCTAGTTTCTTCCTTGAAAAATCCTCTTCCAACATACTGAGTCCTAAGAATTTGATGAGAGCTTATGTTTTGTAAATAAACAGGTGTGTTGCATGATTCAACCCATAAGTGTAATGGTAGGCCCTGATCATGTAACATCGCCCATGCCACTCGAATAATAATATTTTTCTTCCTTTCAATCACCCCATTATGTTGTGGGTTATGAGATGCTATCAACACTCATCGAATCCCTGCTGATGTATAGAAGTTTTTGAACTCATTTGACACATACTCTCCATCATTATCACTCCTGAGAACATTAACTTTCCTACCGGTATCTTTCTCAACAAGTTCTTTAAATTCACAAAACTTAGAAAAAGTCTGATCTTTCTTCTACATGAAGAAGATCCAACTCTTACAAGAAAAATCATCATGAAATATCACATAATACTTGTGCTTGGTCGTGGATGCTATCGAGAATGGTCCACACACATCTAAGTGAACTCGATTGAGGATCACCTGTGCTCGATTGTCTTTGTCATGAAAGGAAGCTTTGGTGTGCTTCCCCAATGTACACCCTTTGCATGTGTCTACCTTCTCTAGTGTACCTTTGGGAATACAAGTAGAAATTTGTTGTACGATATTCAAAGTGCCATGGTGCAAGTGAACCAACCTCCCGTGCCACAACTCACTGATATCTTGGCTTTGCACCTTCTCTGCTTTAGTGCTCAAGGAAACACAATATTATACCTCCAAATTGTAGAGGTTCTTCACTTGAACCCTTATCCTCTTCAACTATCCTGTGGCTATGTGACGAAGGAACGCCTTTCCCTTACTAAATATCACATCATAGCCTTTATCCTCCAACATGGAAACATAAACCAAGTTCTTCTTCAAACCAGGAACATACATAACATCTCACAAAGTGAGGGGAGAACTAGAATCCCTCTAAAAGGTAATTGTGCCAATGCCAGTTGTGTTATACCTCCCATCACCACCCATCTTGATATGCATATGGAGATCCTTCTCCTCCAAGTTACTAAAGGGATATTTGTTACCGGTCATTTGGAAAGAAGCTCCACTGTCTAGGTACCACACACTACCCATCATCGATGACACCATACAAACAATGAGGGTAAAATCTAGTTCGAACTCTGAATCAAGAGCCTCACCTATCGCTCCTCTCGAGGTCTTCTTACCAGCCTTCTTATGCAGACACTTTGTGGCAAAATGTCCCACCTCGTGATAGTGAAAACACTTGATTTTCGTCATGTCCTTCTTCTGTTCACCCTGACAAGAATCAGATTTGGAATAGGATGACCTTCCCTTCCCTTTCTTTTCCTTACCCGCTAAGGCACAATTATCCTCATCATCATGCTTTGATGATGATCCATCTTTGGCGTTCCACCGAATCGCTTCTTGTACCAAGTTGGACCACAATCATTCCCACTCTAGTAGTTTCTCCCTCCCATTAACTAAGTTCTAGTAACTGTGCCAACTCTTGGGAAGTCCTAGAAGTGCTAAACTCACCATATCATCTTTGGCAATAGTAATCCTAATGCTTCCAAGCTCATATCAACATTCGGTGAACTTGGTAAAGTACTTCAGAATAAAATCACCTTTCTCCATCTTGATCTTTCTAAGTTTTTCCCTCAGTGTCATCTTCCTGTGGTCATTTTTATTTTGAAATAGGTTCGTCAATGCCTTCCACATTGCAAATGGAGTTTCCTTACCATGGAGATTCAAGAAAATATCATCTCAAACTCCTACAATAATCCTTCTCACTTTTCCCACACACTTTTTCCATTCAATCAGATCTTTAGCATCAGATGCTGGAGGTTTTAGAATATCATCATCTATGAATTCCTTTAGCCTGTTGTCTTTCGGTACCGCATCCATCATGTCCTTCCAATCTATGTAATTCGAGCTGCCCTCCAGGGCATACTCAAGTATCAAACCGTAGAATTCCATATTTTTGACTCTGAAGTATGAACCTGCAAATTCAATTTCACCCACACAACAAACTTGAATTATCCTCTTCTATAACGTTTTCACCTCTGTTAGCATGTAGATTTTTACTTGTAGATTCAACAGCTTATGTGATATGCTAAAACATAAGACATGAATTGATCCAGGTCGATATTGGTGGAAACCCACCTATTCCACTTGGACCCCAACACTGTCTCCTTCAATTTTCATTTTCCTTAATTGCAACACAATTTACTGTTTTGGGCATTTTTTCAGTTCCTAAACTTCTAGAGCCGTTTTGAGGCCCTAAAAAATGTTTTTAAGGAAAAATGAAGAGACCAAAAAAGTCCCAAATAGGATATTTGGTTTGTTTTTGGCATCCTCTTTGAGATATTTGAAACGAGGGATTATTATAGCCAAACCGAGATTGTATGAAAAAGTTATGACCTAGGAAATCGATGTACCAATTTACCCAAATGTGGCCCATAGTTTTGGTGCTTAATCTCCTAGGGTTAGTGTTGGCTTAAGGGGGCCTGACCTTGTTTTAGAGTTGTTCACACCAACCAACAAAACCCTAATTGCTAGCCCTTTCAGAAACAACTTGTATAGCGCAGGCTACAGTCTCACTCGAAGCAATGTTGGGAGATGCTAGAACCAGGTTTCTACATCCAGAGAACATGTGATAAGTGATATTAAGCCTTTGCTGCTCAAATCTACCTTCGCACAGATCTGTATCCTTCTAGGGCCCTCTCCTACAACTCTAAGAAAATGGCTTCTAAACCTTCGAGAAGGTCTACATTCAAACTTTATAGACCCTAAAGAGGTTTTCTATCCAGTTTCACAAACGAAATAATAACCCTAGATATGCCTTCACGCAGATCTATCCAACTCATCTGAAATCCTAATAGAATTAACCCTTATCTTCGTGAAAATAGATAATTACTTAGTTCATCCATAAATATTATAAATTCAATAGGTTCACACAAAATTTACGCATTATTCCATAGAAAACATATCATTGAGCGACAAAACATAACATGAACCAAAATAAAAATAATACTCATAAGCCAGATAATTGTCCCAAAAATAGTCTTTATTAAGCTCAACGTTTAGTTTACAGACTTCTTCTACCCTACACACTCAGCTGCGGACTTACCAAGGCCTCCTATCCACTCAATTGTAGGAGCCTTCCCCTTTCGCATAAGTACAAGAAGCAAAGCCTTCCTCCCTTAGCACTTGTCCGGAAAAATCTCTATCCTAACTTACTTACTTTTCTACTACCTCTTAGACTCGCTATGACTCAAATATATATATATATATTTTCAATACAATACCACAGTCTACGGACCATGCGTGAGTCTCCAAAACTGACCTATCACTTACCCAATCAAGGGGTTAAATTCCCTTTGACTCCTATCTAGTTGTGCGCTCTGCATCCACATTTCGCGAAGACTTTATATCCTTTACAAAACTTTTACAAACTTTGGTTAAACTAACCCCAAAACCGACCCTGGGGACCCTTTCCCAACAGGCCCCCAACAAAAACATGGCGACTCGCCCTCGAGTCACTCGGTTGGCACCTCGATCTTGCTGTGAAGGCCGCCTAAATCGACCTGTAATGTTGTAATATCAACGAAGCTCTGCATCACATCTTGGTGCACTTCCTCTAACAATTTTTCTGTCATGGGGCCTTCTACTTTTAGGTGCATCATTTGTTGTGTCTACTGTATTTTCCTTAACTTTTCCTGAAGTGATAAAGTAAGCTAATATAATTCCTCTATCCATGGTTGTGGTCTAGCATTGAGAAGGCCCTCTTTTCTTTGTAGTTCTTCCATCTTTGACACCAACTACTTGTCTACCTGCAATCGCGCAAGGCATTGGACTGGCACCAAACTGCACACAGTCACTCATACTTCATCATACTTGCATTGTGTCTCCCAAATGTCTGTGCTGAGCTTCTGTAAGTTTGGGTCCTTCTGCAAGGTCATCCATAAGTCCATGGCCTGATCAAATAGCATCGCGTAGTCTGTGATTATGGTATCCAGTGTTCCCATGTTTTGTCATGATCATTGCTCTGTGTTTCTCCTGGACCTCTGGCAGAGTGGTGGGTTGCAATTTCAGCTGCAGCTCTGAGGTCTTCATCTAAAAATTGAATGTAACTTTACCGATCTCATCCTTCGACGCATGGAACGTAGCAGCCAATTCTCTAATTTTTGTTATAGCTGTGGCATCCTTTGGGATGTTCAACTTTGGAATTGACTTGCATGCATGCTTTATTGCTATCTCCAAGCTCTGACTTTGCGCTTGCATCTCCTTCTTTTATTTTAGTGCCTAAGCTTTCTTCGTGAACATCTGCCCATTATTTACCTTATATTCACTAATCACTGCAAGGGCGTGCTTCTCCATGATGCTTAGATCATCTAAAATTCCTTGATGCAGCGCATGGAGGGATTTAAGTGGTAGCGTGGCCAAGTTCACCTCCATATATTTAACAATACTTAATACAACATGGTCTTCCACTGATTCTGTGCAAACAAACCCTTCTGGTAAAGGTATGACTCTGAGGCCCAGACTCTATTCCATATCTGCTACTGTCCCGCTCCCTTATGCCAGGCTCACTTGCACCCCACTCACTTGAATCATGCTAGTCCTGATTTGCAGCTCATGCAGATCCTTCTGGATGCTACCCATCATATGCATATATTGTTGTTGAAACTGCTTCCATAACTATGTTGTGGTGTCTCTGACCTTGTCACTGATCTCATCGAGATCCCCTTCTATGACGACCATCAGATCAATGTGCATTTGCTTGTATGATTTATGCTTCTTTCTTGGCCCAACAGTGGTCTCCTTTTCGCGCTTCTTCACTATGAAGGGAATGCTCTACTCCTCTCCACCGTCTCCTTCCTTCTCTGAGTGTTCCGGCTCATCTGTATGATGGGAAGCCTATTTTTCAACTTCCTCTATTCCAACGCATTATGCCTCAACATTCTATTTCACAACACACTCTTTCTCAACACGCTCTTTCTCTACAGCTACCTTAGCAGCAAAATCTTTCACTTTCTATTTAGCTAATTCTCACGCTACATTTTGTGCTAATTCTTTATGCTTCTACGCAACTGATGTCTACACAGCGGAGTTGTCAGCACCCTTACTGGTACCTGTACTAAGGTATATGGGTTTGCGCCACTCTGTTGGCAAACTTCCCACGATCTCTTACACATCTGTCTTTGAGACCAAGTATGGAAGCTTGTACCATATATTCTTAGGGTCCTTCTGCACCCTGATTGATACATTGTGGAAATCAACCTTGAACTCTACAAAGGCCCTTAATTTCTTGAACAAGGTTGGGGACAACTTTGGCCACCAATTGACTAGCATCCACAGATCCATCTCCATTAAGATCCAGAAAATATTTGACTCCTTAATCCTCTCCAGACCCTTTTTTTCCCACAGTGAAGCGAACATCACTGCTTTTGGTAAATTTTCCGGCTGTGGGGGAAACTAATTTCCCTCCAGAAATCTCCATGCTACTAATACAATTAACAACAGTAGCCATGCATCATGAAATAACTTATTGTCCTCCTAAGCTTCAAGACAGTTCGTGAGGAACTCCTTACACAAATACTTCACCCAGTTATATTGTACTCCTTTTGTGCACTAGGCAACCAATGATACTACCTGCATTGGAACTTCCCCTGCGTGACATTTCCTCATAATTTTTCCTACAAGTATTTGGGCAGCGAACTGCACCACCTGGTCTTGAATAGAGTGGATAGAATATCCATGCAACTTCTTCATGAGACCAAAATTCACCTTCATCTTATTTGCTAACTCCTTTTCTCCACTTTTCCCTACAAACTCCTTGGCAGGGTCCACCCCTTTGTAGGGCAACTTTATAATATGATGGATGAGCATATTCGTAATCAAGATGGGCTCCCCAAGCCATAGGCACCCATCATGCACCAACGCGAGCAGTTGGCACACACACTATGTTGATTATTGATCTGTTAAAATGTGGCACATAGAACATGTGTAGCAATAGAACCATTTTTTGGCTTAAGGGGGCCTGACCCAGGTTCATATTTTTTCACGCCAACCAACAAAACCGTAACTGTTGTCCCTTTCGGCAACAACCTGCATAGCATAGGCTGCAGTCTCACCTAAAGTAGTATTGGGGGATGCTAGAACCAGGTTTCGGCATCCAAAGACCATGTGATAAGTGATCTTAAGCCTTTGTCACTCAGATCTACCTTTGTGCAGATCTGTATCCTTCTAGGGCCCACTACTCCAACTCTAAGGAAATGGCTTCTAGACCTTCACAAATGTCTACGATCAGACTTTATATAGCCTAAAGAGGTAGTCTATCCACTTTCACACACTAAAACAATAACCCTAGATCTGCCTTCACGTAGATCTATCCAATTCATCTGAAATCCTAAGAAAATTAACCCTTATCTTTGCAAAAACAGATAATTACATAGTTCATGCATAAATATTATAGATTCAATAGGTTTGCGTAGCATTTACACATTATTCTAGATAAAACATATGATTGATCGACAGAACATAACATGAACCAAAATAATAATAATACTCATAAACTAGATAATTGTCCCAAAAATAGTCTTTATTAACATCAGCATTCAGTTCACAGACTTTTCTACCATGCGCACTCAATTGCAGGGGTCCGCGCACTCAACTGCGAACTTATCAAGGCCTCATCTCCACTCAGCTACAAGAGCCTTCCCCTTTCACCTAATTATAGGAAGCAGAGCCTTCCTTCCTTAGCACTTGTCTAGAAAAATATCTATCATGGCTTACTTACTTGTCTACTACCTCTCATTATGACTCAACTATATATAGCTTTTTTCAATACAATACCATGGTCTGCAGACCATGGGTAAGTCTCCAAAACCGACCAATCACTTACCCAAACAAGGGGCTAAATCTCCATTGACTGCTATCTAGTTGGACACTCTATATCCACATTTTGTGGAGACTTTACATCCTTTACAAAAATTTTACAAAACTTGGTTAAACTAACCCCAAAACTGACCCTGGGGACCCTATCCCAACAATTATGTTTTTTTATATTTAGGGTTTTCCATTGTTTCTCAATAATAGATAGGTATTGGAGCCTCATTGTAACATAGTTCAGAGGCATGTAGCCACCACATCTCTCCTTAGAGATAAGCTACCATCACATGAGCTAGTTTATTTCCATTCTGCTTGTAAGCATATTTCATTATTTTGATATTAATGAAATGAAGTGTTATTTATGATGCATTTTGTAATTATGGTTATATTGTAATATTTTGCGTTCCTATTTAAGTTCGTACCAGTGGTATTAGAGTGATCTACTCTTTCTCTATTTTTTTTTGCATTTCCCTAATGAGGTCAGGGTATAAGGAGTTAGGGCTCGATCTAGTTGAACCTTTGCAAGACCAACCTCACAAACCATGACAGCCTCCCATGGCAGAAGAAAAGAAAGACCTGGGCATAGGAGATCCTTTTAAAATATTGCTTAAGAAAACCCTCGAGCGATAGAGGTATGCGATGATAGATAACTTTTCCCAAGTCCTTCGATGGCTACCCACATGCGACGCATCTTCATCCAGCACCACTATGGAGGTGCCACTCCTTTTAAGGTACAAGTTAACTTCGATATTACCATATTTGAGGGAAAAATAGATGCAGACGATGTAGATAAATGGTTGAATCTGTTCGAAGGATATTTTTTTAGTTCATGATTATTCCAATCAGGAAAAGATTACTTTTTCACTTCTCAAATCTATCCCACATGTCAAGGACTAGTAGGAAACCTACTATGAACAAAAGGAAGATCTAGAGGAGGGGGAACGCCTCTTCCACTCATAGATGTCGGAGAAGGGTTCTTCGTTGCATTTCATTTTCAACAATGGGAGCCAAAAGAGCCTCATTTTAGCAGAGGTTGTGAAGCGGCTAGGCCTACCGATCAGAACACATCCACAGTCGTACACCATCGGGCGGCTTCAACAAGGACGAGATCTTCACGTCAGCTAGCAGTGCCATCTTCCGTACAACATCAACTCCTTCATGGATGAGGTATTGTGTGATATTTCTCCTCTCAAATTTTGTGATCTATTATTAGGACAACAATACTTGTGGAAGCGACATGATGTATATGAATCTAGACCTCACTCTGTGATTATTACTTTGGGCAATAAGTTGTACAGGATACCAGACGTAGCCTTGCCTACCGTCATCTCATTGATCACTGCAAAGAATTGCAGTAAGATCATTTTCATGACCAAGAATTTATTTTTCCTTATGGTTCACCCTAAGGGCAAGAAGACGGACAAGGTCTTGGAGGAGTATAGGGACATTTTTGTGTCACCTACAATGGTACCTCTGCACTGTCAGGTCAATCAAACTATCGATCTGACTCCAGGGATGCCGCTACCCAATGGACCAATCTATTAACGCTCTGTTATGGAGAACGATAAGATCAAGAGGCAGATTCAGGATTTGTTGTAGATAAGGCACATCAAGCCAATCTCATCACCTTGTGGGAACCTGATTGTATTGGTAGAGAAGAAGGACAAGACATGGAGACTCTGTATTGACTATCGGGCGCTAAACAAGATCAGTATCTAGAATAGGTACCTAATTGCATCTATTGGTGACCTTCTTCAGAGCTCAAGGGGGCCAAATATTTCAAAAATATTGACTTGAAGTCTGGTTATCACTAGGTGCCTATCGAACCCTCTGATGTGTGGAAGTCTACCTTAAAATCCAAGGAGGTCCTTTTCAAATGGTTAGTCATGCCTTTTGGGTTGACGAATGACCCTCAAACCTTCATGATATTGATGGAAAACATTTTTCGACGCATCACCAATGCATTCGTAGTGGTGCATTTAGATGACATCTTGATCTTCAGCCAAAGTTGGGAAGATCAGCTCCACCATATTTAACAGGTCCTTCAAACTTTGTGACAACACAAGTTGGGTGCCAAATTGGAGAAATTCACTTTTGGCATGAACCAGGTTTAATATCAGGGGTACATCATTAATTATCAAGGTGTGCCTATGGACCTAGCCAAGATACAAGTCATTCGGGGTTGGCCAACCCCAACCACTCTCAAAGAGCCTTGCACTTTCTGGGTCTTTCCAATTTCTACAACAGGTTCATGTTGGTGTTCGCTCATATATCTTGGCCACTAAGTCAAGTCACCAAGGGCTGACCGAAAGATTTTTTTTTTGGTATGAAACACAAGAGAAGGTGTTTTCCAACTTGATGCATCATCTCTACTCTACACAAGTGCTCACATTACTAGACCTGCAACAACCATTTGAGATTGAGACAAATGCTTTTGAATATGCTATTGGTGTGGTTCTTACTCAACAAGGGCATCGAGTGGATTACCATAGTGAGACACTTTCAGGCACAATCCAAAAGTATCCCACTTATGAAAAAGAAATGTATTCCATTGTGCAAGCATATCGTGAATGGAAGAATTACATTATGGGGAAGGAAATGGTCATACACACAGACCACTAACCCCTATAGTTCATGCAGACACAAGGGAAGTTGCAGAATGATTGCCATAAGAAATGGTCTACATACCTGCAAAAATTCCATTTGGAAATTAAGTAAAAGAAGGCCATCACCAATAATGTTAAAAATTGCCTCAGTCGACCATTAGTCATGGCGCTAATCACTGTGCTCGACTCTTAT
>APFE031618527.1:0-13292 GCA_000404065.3 Pinus taeda | reverse complement strand
ATAAAAATACAAATTTATAAAAGTGCAAGTAAGAATCATACTTCATAACATAAAGAATGATGGATAAACACAAAGAAAAAAATATAAAAATATGAAAGTGATAAAATTATAGTTTTAAAATAAGAAGGTAAAAAATATATACATTTATATACTTACTATTTCAAGTAATTCATACACACAATAAAAATAACACAACTTATTTATCATATATTATTCATTTATATTAAAAAAAAAAAATTCATTAATTTTAACTCACATAAAATAATTAAATTAAAAAAAAATAAAAATAAAAATTTCTAATATTATAATTGTACAATTTTTAAAAAAATAATATTTTATTAAACATCAAATTTTAATAACCTTTAATTTAACTAAAAATATCATATTAATAATGTAAATGGGTTAAAAATCAAATTTTAAAATAAGTAGTTAAAAACCATATAATATACTCTGCTATTTCAAATAATTCCTAAAATAAATAAAATCAACATATTTATCAAATATAATGTTCATTTATATTTTAAAAGAATATGAAACTCTTGGTTTTAAAATATACAACTTAAAATAAAATACAAATACAAATTTATAATTTTACAAATTTTTTAAATAATATTTTAATTAAAATTCAAATTTTCAACCTTCATTAGCAGTAAAAATATTTTTATAAATGATAATGTATGTCGTTAAAAAATCAAATTTAAAATGAAAAATTAAAAACCATATACATTTTATATTTATTTTTTCATAAAGAAAAAAACTAACAATCTTTTATTAATAAAAGTTGTTACATAGTTCATAAGTCTTGTATACTATATTTCACTAGGAAACATAGTGCTCTAAAGAGTGTATCAACAAAGAAATCATAGAAAACGTGCAACAAATAGAGATGAAAAACATTGCAAAGTCACAAGTAAAGCACAAACTTATTAGTCCAAAAGAGTAAATTAGAAAACATGTAACAGCTAAAGATGAAAAACATTGCACAGTCATAAGTGAAGCACAAAACTTATTATTCCAAAAGAGTAAAATGCCCCATATAGTGTTGAGAGGTGGAAGCAAACATAGCCAAGGGGACATATTTATCAGCTCGTGATAGATATGGGGTAATGAAATGTGGCTAAATGAGGGAGGATGACCTAAAATTTGCTTAGTCCAATGGTGCATTAAGGGGATAGCCACATAGGAAATACCCCTAACCCAATAAATGTCCAATTTGGAGTCTCCAACCACTTTGATCTTTTCAATGGCAAGCCAGACTGTCCAACTTGATGTTAACACCACAACCAAAGTTGTCCTTCATGCAAGCACCATCAAAGAAGCCAACTCCCCTCGAAAAGTCCAATAGTGTGATAGATGCCACTCTACACCTAATGCATGGGCCTCCAAGATCCGACCTCCACAAAATAATCCATGATGCCCAAACAAGTTAAGTGATGTATATAGAGGATTTGTATGTCAATAAATCCACCATTATACTCTACTATTTCAAGTAATTACAAATAAATAAAAATGAAATAAACATATTTATCATATATATTATTAGTTTCCTGGATGCTAGTATTTAATAGCACCGGTACAATACAACAAATATAGGCTGGCAAGTGGCATGGCCACATCGCCGCCCACGCTTCCACCGAGAAGCTCACCGCCGAAATTAATCGCATTTTAATGCTTTGTGCGGGCCAAGGAAACCTTGTTCTCATCCATAAAATGGTGATTTCGAACCAACCTCCCCCTCAACTATCTCCCTGGTGCTGTAGAGCCGAGCTCGTGCACGACAACGAGGAGACATTGGCAGATTATTTGATGTATTGAAATGGTTGAAGGTGCCACTTCTCACATAATCTTCTTTGTTTCTTTCAAACTACTGCTTCGACCGTGAATCCTGCTTCTGAAATTCGTATTCCTGATTCTCCTGCTCGTGCTAGCCATTCTATCCCTTGTTCTGCACCTCCTAGTCCTCCTCAGTGCAATTCCGACGAGGCGAATATGCCTCGTCTGCGTCACAGGTTGTGATCAAGCAAATATGCCTCATTTGTGTCACGACGTGTGTTGTAGAAGAAGCTGCAGCAGGGGAAGAGCAATTCACCCCCCCTCGATGTCGCTCTATGACTCCGCCCCTTTGGATTCCTCCTCCCCCTCAACGACGGCTCATTCCACGGGTCGTTATCTTGCCACTCACAACGGTAGAGGGTCTACTCGGCGTGCTCAGACGGCCGACTCTAAGCATGCTAAAGAGACTCGCCTATTGGCTCTGTCCCGACACTATAACCTAGCTACTCCACCCAATTCTAGTTTCGTTACACAATGGAACGCCCTTGCGTAATTGCTACCATTTCAATTGCTTTCACAGAGGAGCCTCAAAGCTCTAACTTTCCATCTCGCAACACCAGCAGAAGGAAAACTCATGGTAGTAACTCTTGGACTCTCAAAACCCATGATGAAGCTCGAGACCGAACAAGCACAACTAAGCACAACTCAAGGACAGAATATTCCAGGCGGCTACATGAATATGGAGCTACGACAGCAAGAAGAAGATGACATGGAAGCATACAGGTGTCTAATTGTGGAGGAACCTCTGCCACCTAATGACACCTAGTGACCATTGTTTACTTTAAGTTTTTAGGTTTTGAGCTCGGGGTCAGAAAACTTAGGGATCTTCTCTATTGTTTCTTTTTGTAATTGTTTCCATTTTTTATGTTTTGTTCAAAAAACTATTCCATTAGCATTTTACAGGCTCGTTCCCCTCGGTGGCACACTCCTCTAGTTTTAAACTAGTTTCCCCCATGTGGGTAGTCATTTCCAATTATTGTTTGTTAAACATGGAATAATTTGAGACACGATTTGCATAGGCTAGTGCCTCCATGTCGTATTTTTTGGTTACATTAATAGAATTAGTCATATTTAAAAGAAAAAATATATATTATTAGTTTATTTTAAAGAAATTAAAAAAATAATAATAATAAAAATACAAATGTATAATAGATGATTTGTATGTCAATAGATCCACCATTATACTCTAATATTTTAAGTAATTACAAATAAATAAAAATGAAATAAACATATTTTCTTTTATATTTTAAAAACAAATTAAAACAAAAAACAAAAAAAAACATTTTAAAATAATATTTATTGAACTTCAAATTTTAATAACCTTCAATTTTATTAAAAATATCATATTATGCACAATTTTACACGAGTACAATCATAATATACATCACAATACACTTGGCAAATTACAACACAACATAAATATATAACTTTCTAATCCTGTAAATTTTTAAATTCAATTATTGTTTTTTATCAAACATTTTAAATCTCACTTGTGGTTGGTATATAGGATATCATGTGAAATCCATATAAATATGAAAAAGGAAAACATGAAGAATCAAAGTTTAAAATGTGAAATGTGAAATGTAAAGTTGAATTTTTTATTTTTTTAATCACAAATTTATAAGAGAATTACTCTCATATTAATTAATCAAACAAATTATAATGTTAGAAATCATTTGTATATCACTTAAATAAATCCATCAAAATAGACATGATTTTTAAATTTTAGCGTTATTATAAAATTATAAAATTATGAATTGGAAAAGTCCACAATTATAAACAATGTTAAAACTCTAGAAAAAAAGATAGAAAAAGTAAATTTTTAAGACAAAAGATTTCTTTGTCTTAAAAAATGTCTTAAAAGTACCCTTGGTGTAGTAGTGCCTCATGGGCTTCTCTGCTATGTTATCACCAAAGCTTCTATGTGATTATAACCTAGCAACCCTTATGGTTTTCTTAGTTATACTATCAACAAATATTCTTAGTGATTATGAGTTAGCAAGCCTCATGGGTTTCTGAGTTAAGCTATCAATCATGCTTCCCTCTCCTTCAATTTTCTAAGTCCCATTATTCTTGTCAACCCCTATTGCAATTAAGTTTTTCTTACCACCCAATAGCCTCATGGCCTCCCTATCTTTTTCTTGTTCCTTTTCTTTGCTTATATCGTGCATATGAATCTCAAATGGTTGTCCTTTTTTTTCCATGGGATCCTCTCAACCTCCTCCTTTTTCCACGAGAGACTCCCAAAACTTCCACTCACTGGTCATGGTTCTAACTCACTTTTCCTCCTCTTCTCTTCGGTAGCTTCCACTTACTCATCGTGGTTCTAATTAACTATGCCTCCTATTCTCTTCATCCCACGAAAATCTCCCCAAATTATACTTACTCATCATGATTCTAAAAAACTTTGCCTCCTCTTCTCTTCAAGATCCTCCCCGAATTGCAGTTACTCATCATAGTTTTAACTGTCTTCACCTCCTCTTTTCTTCTTTGTTTCAACAAATGAAATTGTTTGTCTCCTTGTGTGGGCTATGGAGGGAGACTAGTGCTTTGGAACAAACAATTCATTCATAGATTCTTTTCCCAATAGGAACATGAGCATGACATATAAGAAAGCTCATGACTCACATTTATAACTCCAAGTCCCTTAAGCAAGATCCCTTTCTCAAACTGTGAAATACATGCCCCTTTCCCTTAGCCATTTTTTAATTTATGGTTACATAGTTACAAGATAATGTTTATAAGGGGAATTAACCCATAAGGAATGTCACACCACTTTTCTCACACTTGGTAGTGGCAGCAGATGGGCTACAACATTTGGAGGTGGTGAGTACAACATGTTTCATCTATTGAATTCAATTCACTATTTTTTTTTTAACAAGGTCGAATAATTTTGTATTATAAAAAGCAAAAAGAGGATTGAGTCCTGTTACATTTCGAGTGCGAAAGGTATTTTGCGGAGGCGCAAAAGGGGAACACATTCACTACCTCGACATAAGAGACCTTGTTTCTAAAATGTTGGAAAAGAACATACCCATATTGGCGAACAAATTGATCAAGAAGCAAGAAAAATTTGCAGTGCATTTGAGGAAGGAGACAAGGATTTCACCAAACATGGTTTACAGATTCCTCAGGATAACGACCCTTATATCTTGAGGAAGCTTCACCCTATTCGCTTTGGTTCAGAGAGTTTATATAATCAACTGCATCTTCAATATGCTTACACTTATCCTTCAGCGCTTCAATCTCAGCTCTCTGGTTCTTGATTTCAGTTTGTTTGTATTTATTCACACTCTTCATCTTAGAACAGAGGTCATTGAGTGTTTGAATGAAGCGACCAATCATGAAAAGATTGGCACGACACAGAGTGCAACTATCATTTTTCTCCACTTTTTCTAAAGGATTAGAAAACATCTTGAATGGCTTGTCAATTGAGTTACTCTTCTAATCTCTGACCTTATGCTATGAGCTTCTGAGCTTGCTGGAGTGATAGATGATGCTGAAAGCTATTGGGGTCTATCTATGAAAGATGGGTATATGACAGGAGAGAGTCTCGAGCCTATTGGACTGGGACTTCCAAAAGGAAGGAAAGCTAAGAGCACTAGAGAGGTCTGGGAAGAGCGACGAGTGACCATACATAGAAGTTCCTCTGAAATTATGAAACAGACCAAGAACGGAGTTGAGAAGGAATATAGCGGGATACGGAGTAGGAAGAGCACACTCGATGAGAAAAAAAGGAATCGAGCTTCTTTTCAACAGAGAATGATTATGATCAAAGGGGTTAGTATCAATGGCCTTAGAAGGCAAGATTAGAGGCCAAAAGAGGAGAGATAGAGCCTCAAAAAGTAGGAACCTATACACTCTTAAAACAATGGTGAGTCTACAGGAAGAGTCGGCTTGCAACATAGGACTAATTCTATAAATGACTTGCTTACCTCTACTCGGCCCCTGCGCGTTGGGATTGCTACAGAGAATGTTGATCACTATTAGCTCACCTCCCTTTTTGAGCCTGATGCTCTCTCCTTCCAGTTGCGCGATGAAGATTCTGATGGAGGTTCCTGAACTTGGGATGCTTTTTATAGGCTTGATTTAGCTTACTAGACTCGTGATTCTTCTATGCTTTCTCAAGAGTAATCCCCTTAAAACCATGCTTGCCCGACTTTCTGTTCAAATTAGTAAGGGTGGTACCATGATTAATATGACCTATATAAGTTATATTCTAATCTTGGAGGTGGTTTCTTTTCTGGAGCATATCACAAAGCCTCTGATTCTTCATAATGAGGATATTCCTCTCTACACGAGAAGGATTGGCTGAGATATTCCTGCCAGACAAGTACAAGAGGATCTCCTACTGCTTATTTGTATGAGGGAGCTTTTCTTCTTTCGAGTTGATGTGTTTATCTGTGCTTTGGATCTTGGACCAAGCCTCTTGAAAAGGCAAATTAAGGGATTGCTTTTTCATAAGTATCTTAGATTTCTTTCACTTTCCGAGCCCTTCGATCCATTACCTTGTTCACAAGTGAATCAGTGTTTTGATTGTCGTTCCTTAGAACATGTTTAAAAACAACATTTCCCATAATTTTTAAGTTGTCCAAAATTCTTTCCCTGATTTTATTTAATAATTGATTTTTAAAGTCTCTCCCCGCTTCCATTGTAGCAATTATAATCGTTGAGTCTCCAATTATGATTATATCTTTACCCTGAAGTCCTTTGCGAATACTAGTGCCCATAAGAAAACTGTAGGCCTTCACCCTACTTTTTGTGATAGTCCCAAGCCCCCATTCATAAGTAGCAATTGTCTCACCATTTGGATCAAATATTAACCTGCCTGCCCCTACTCTTCCAGGGTTATTCTTAGAGGCTCCATCGAAGAAAAGAGTGTAATTTCTTTGATTTTTGGTCTAATCCTCTATCTCTTTTTCATTTCCACGAAGTTTCCATTCTCTAGTTTTCCCTCCTATCTTCTTTAAAATTTGTATCTTAGTTGAGCCTTCCATGAGAGCTTTGCTATACCAAACCTTTTATTCTTTCTTCCAGCATTTTTGATCCATGATTGGCACACCATTTGCGCTAATCATCTCCGAAATTTTCCCACAAGTTTTGGCTAAAATGGACTCGGAATTTGGCTTTTGGCCTTTAAAAATGCACTTATTCCTAGCTAACCAAATTTACCAACAAAGAGTGGAAAGAAGGCACTTCTAGATCCGAATTATGCCAGGTTTTTTTCTTGACATATGGATAGCTTTTCACCCAACTTTTGTTTAAGGTTATCAACTGCTCAGTTATGTCAATGTTTATTTCAAGAGGACTGATGAGTTTCTTGCAGCAGTGTTTTGCAATAGTGAAATTCAAGAAGAAATGTTGAATGCTTTCTTCATATTTTTGACATAAGACACAAATAGAGGGGCCATGGAAACCCTTCTTCCTTAAGTTTTCCACCATAAGGATCTTTCCTTTTAGAACAGTCCAGGCGAAAAAATTTAATTTTGGGGATGCATTCATTCTTCCAAACAATTGACCAAAGATTTCAGTTTTTGTGATTTCTATGATTTTAGAGAAAGTTGTAGCCTGATTTAACTGTGAAATTGCCTCCACTTGGGTCCCATATATAGTTGTCCTGACTCCTTTTATTTATGGGAGTATCTCCTACAAGAAGAAGCTTCAAATCTTCCCACTAATTTTTCAGTCTATTGGAAGACACTGAATTCTCCAAGCAATCCATCTGTTTTGTTCCCAGTCAGAGATGGAATATAAAGAGGTTGTGCCTTTCTCATCCCCCCACTCTTTCAGACCTCTTAAATTTTGATGTTGGTTCAAGGGTGCTGCTCCCATTAATGTGTCGTTCCAAGTAGAGGTGTCTTTCCCATTCCCCGGATTCTTAGAGATATGGTCTCTAATTTGAGGAATAATTTTCTTGATGAGTTTCCAAATTTGGGTGCAGGGGTGGTCTGGAATAATTTCTGTAAGCATCTTTGACCACTGACAATTAAGATATTTCCTTGAGAGAGCTTCGCCCCACCATTGATCCTTCCCATTTGGCATTCACCACACAAGCTTGATACCAAAGGCCTTGTTTGTTAAACCTGGAATCCTGATAGATATGCCTCCTTTTTCGAAAGGGAGAGTCACTTGATCCCATCGAACAAGACTGAATTTTTTTTAATCTTGTTTTCCTCCTTGCCAAAGGAAGCCTCTAGTGATAAGCTCCATTTGCTTGTGAATGATTTCCGGGGCCAAAATTAAAACATATTGATAAATAGGCAAGGTTGAGAGGAGAGCTTTAATTAAAATTGTTCTCCTTGCTAGATTTAGCCACGTCATCCACCAACTTTGTATCTTCCCCTTCATTTTTTCAATTTGTTTGTTCCAGACCTCTGTCTTAACCATTTCTTTTGTCAGTGGTAAACCAAGATAAATAAAATGACACCATTTTAACTGAACCGGGATATCCATAATTTGAGAGATCCTCTACATTATATTTATTGGCACATTCCAAGTATAAATTCTGCATTTTTTATTATTTAGAAGGCCTTTTGAGACATCGAGGAAATCATCAAGAAATTTTTTGAACCACTTGGCTATGATATTAGATGCTCCCCCAATGAGAAAAGTAACATCAGCAAAGAGCGAGTGGTTTATTTCTTTAACCCTGCGGGCTATTCTAATGCCAGTAATTTTCCTTTTTTCTCTTTGACTTTCTATCTGAATACTCAGCGTTTCAGCCATGAAGATAAAGAGGAATGGGGAAAGCGGGCACCCTTGCCTCAAACCTCTAGTGCTTCGAAAATATCTGCTTGGCCTACCATTGATCAACGGAGCAATCCAAGGATTGGAAATACAAGCCATAATAATATCAATGAACTTGGGATAGATGCCGAACTTTTGAAGAGTGGCAGCAAGGAAATTAAGGTTCACTCTGTCGAAAGCATTGGCCATGTCCAGCTTTATAACCATGCATTTTTCCTTACTTTGGATGCTGCTATGGATGACTTCCTGAACCAAGATTACATTGTCAGTTATCTGTCTTTTTGGGACAAAGCCGCCTTGGTTTTCTGAAATGATACTAAGCAGCATTTTTAGTCTATTTTCCAATATTTTGTGATGATTTTGTAAGAGGAATTGCATAAAGATATTGGCCTATATCTATCAAAAGAAATCAAATTTGGTTCTTTCGAGATGAGAGCCAAATGGGAAGCTTTGGTGTTTTCTCCCACTTTATTTTTTTTTAAAGTGTTTTTGATCATCCTTACTAATTCTTTTTTTATTGAAGCCTAATGGTTCTTGTAGAAAGCTATGGTGAACCCATCCGGTCTAGGAGCCTTTTCTGGGGGCATGCTCCAAATTACCTCTCTAATTTCCTCCTCTGTGACCTCTTTTTCTAGCTCTCTGTTTTGCTGATCATTAATTTTGCTGTTGATTTGATGAAGTAACTCTTTGTTGTCCACTTGTTGATCCCCTGCTGAAAGGAGGTTTTTGTAATAATTATGAGCTACCTTTTTATTTTCTCCATTTCGTTGATTTCTCGTCCTTCCACTTGAATTTTATCAATTTGGTTGCCAACTCTTCTTATCTTTAAATTGTTGTGAAAAAAGCAGTGTTTTTATCCACCACTTTAAGCCATAAGCATCTTGACTTTTGCCTAATTTCCTCCTCCTCTTACCTTTTTTGCTTGTAAAGATCCAAAAAGATTTATTTTTCAAAAGCATGCTCTTGCTCGATCTCTTGTAGATTTTCTTTCTCCTTGCTCCAATTTTCAAGTTTCTTTTGCAGCTCTATTTTTTTATTTTTTTCCTTGAAAATGTTTCCTTTGCCCAAGCTTTTAGATCTGATCTTAACATTTTTAATTTAGTTTCCCATACGTAATGGGGGGAGCCTAAAAC
The DNA here is from genome assembly GCA_000404065.3 of Pinus taeda. Lineage (NCBI taxonomy): Eukaryota > Viridiplantae > Streptophyta > Pinopsida > Pinales > Pinaceae > Pinus > Pinus taeda. Next base: position 3,579 of record APFE031618527.1, on the reverse strand, counting down.
AGAGGTTTCCGAGCTTTCTTTTACTAGCTTCCCAAAATCTTCCTTGCTATCCCAGAGTTTGTTGTATTTGAAAGGAAACGGATCGAGGTTCTCAAGCCTATCCAAAATCAGCACCACAAGATTATGGTTAGAGGCAGAAGCGTGCACTATTTTTCTTTTGATGGTTGGGAAGGCTGCTATTATATTCTCTTGAATCAAAATTCTATCTAGCCTTTCCTTTATATTATGTGCTCTCATTTTTTTATTACTCCACGTAAATCTTCCATAGCTTGGTGGAATGTCAAAAAGTTTGTGCACTTCTATGATGTCTTCCAGGGCTGCTTTTAAGGGATCACTGAAGTAATTACCTCCGAGCTTCTCATCTCTATGTCAAATCAAATTTAAATCCCCTCCTATAACTAGATTTCTCCTTGGACCTTCTTATGCTTCTTCTTTTACTAATTCCGAGCACATAGCTTTATCTCTGTAGTGGTTTGGAGAGTATATGTTTATAATGGTATACTCTTCATTCGTATTCTTATTTTTTAGATCTGTCCTAACTCAATAATTGTTGAGCTTTTGATTAACGAGTTCCCATTTCCATTTGTTCCACCATGTGTAGATACCGCTTGATACTCCAATGGAGTCCATAGTTGTTCCTTAAAAAAAAATATTGAGTCTTAATCAATTTTTGAACCTCTTAGTTGCTAACGTTGGTCTCTTGGATCATAAAAATGTCTGGATGTTCGTGTTTTATTATGTCTTGTGTTGCGTTAGTTTTGAGAGAAGAGCCGAGACCCCTTCTATTCCAAGAGACCATAATCATTATTTACTCGATTTGTGGTGAATTACTCTTTTCCTTTTGCTGATATTTTGCCCACTTCCTTTTTGTTTTCCGAGGAAGGAATCCATTGGTTGTTGAGTGTCGATGGCCATTTCCTTTAGTGTTGCTTCGTCTCTTATTTCTTTGTTGGATTTCTTTCCTACTTTTTTCAGTTGATCCCACACATGGGTGCTTTCTTTGACTTTGTTTCTTGTTAGAATTCGATCAATGGTGGGTGGGGGGAGAGGATAAGCTCTGGGTGGGAGAAGAGATGATGGCTAATGCATTGGCTTGGGTAGGGGAACGAGGGGATGGCAAGTCTTCCCCCAAGATTTCAAATGGATTTGAGGTCGGGTTTATTAGAGGGTCCTCGATGATAGGAGGGATATAAATTGAAGCTAGGGTTTCGAGGGGATGAGAGGGGTTCGAAACAACTTGTTTATTATGGAACTTCTTTCGTTTTACTTGTTCCCAAGTATATTCTTGTGTCTCAACATTCTCAGAATTCTCTACTTCTTTTAATTTACTACACCTATTTGCAAAATGACAGTATTCATAGCATACCTTGCATTTGAAAGGGATTTTCTCATAGTCCAGCTACTCGACGTGAGTCCATTGGTCCACCTTTATTTTTATTGCCTCCGGTAGTCCTTTCCCCAAGTCTACTTCCACATAAATGAGAGCACAAGCGTGCATGTTATCTTTTAGCTCACATCTATATATATACTTGCCAACCGCATTTCCAATAGCTTTCACTCACTCATTGCCCCAACAATGGAGGGGAAACCGGCAGAACGCTTGGAATGTACATCTCTGGGTAAACATTCGGTGACCATCTATTCAAATACAAGCCTCTAGAGTCCATAAATTAAGGACCATTTCTGAATATTAGATTCATATCTTCTTTGGTTTCGAATAGGAAAGTGAAATATCCCCTTCCACAGAACCTTATAACTATTTTCCCTTGTATATTTTCACTCTAGTTTCTCTCCACCCATTTCTGTACCGCTTTGGGAGGGCCACAAACCTGTAAATTGTCCTACCAATCCACGTTCAACTAAAGATATAGCGGCTTTCCTAGGTAGAGTTGGGGGTAAAGAGATCTCTGGTATGTCTACTAATATCTTCACAAATTTGGTAGTAGTTGGCCTCACTTTTGGAGCTCCATTTTCTGCTATTAAAGCTGCAAATGTTGCTTCTTGTTCGTCAATTTCGTGCTGAAAGGATGAGTCTCCCCCTGTAGAGAGGGGCATGGTGGAAGAAAACTCAGCATCAGCAGGTTGCCGAGCGAAGGGAAAAGAATGGGACGCTCCCCAAGGAGAGGAGAACCATTAGGGAGGGATCGAGACCGAGCTCAAGGAGGCCCAGGAGTGGGGGGCTGCCATGCAGGACGGCTGCAAGAAGCAGCGAAGGCAACTAGGTAAAGCCTGCCCACGAGCCAGCCAAAAAAAAAAAAAAAGAATTCAATTCACTATTGACCATATAGATGGTTGGGCTATTTGATTTGTTGTAAATGGGATTTCATATAGAATTTGTTCTTGTTGATCTAACCACAACTCTCCATAGATTTGGATTTTAATGCCTTGCTCTCCACTTCCAATCTTTAATTTTATGGCAAATTACATTCTTATTGTAGGATCCTAGATCTAGGTAGATCCAAAATTAATGTCTTTGGAGAGGCATGGCCTCCAAAAATTTGATGAAGTAACGTTATATATTCAAAGGTTATATGAGAATATCTCATCTTTTTCTTTTGCCCCACAACTTTCATTATGGATGCACAAGTTGAGTATGGACAGTTTGGAAGTGGCCACCTCCACCAATCATGCTGCAAAGAATGCCCTAGAGTCTTGGAAGTAATTAGTGGAAAATTTGTTTGAAGTATTAATGGTCATGGTGGAAATATCAAAAGGAAAAGGAAGTTGGTGTTCATCTACTGAAAAAACTGGAGAAGGCATGCCTCGCAACACCAAGGGGAATATAGAACCTTCAATAAAAGCTAGGCCCTCCCAAATTTTATAATTTTCAAGAAAAGAAACCCTGCCAAAGTAAGAAAATCTTGTTATGGTTAAACTTGAATACCAAAGCCTTTGAAATATGTAAGATTGTAGTTTAAGCCCGCAGAAGAAAGAAAATATTGTTATGGTTAAACTTGAATACCAAATCCTTTGAAATTACTTAAGCGTATAAATGGTTATAGCAATAGAACCAAATATTTTAATACAAGTGCTAATGGTTCTTTTTTAAAAAATAAAAAAGTAATAAATAAATATCATATGATTAGAATTATAGTTTAAAATGTTAAGTTAACAACCATGTACATTTTATATAATAATAAAAAATATCATGTAATAAGAATCAAATTATAAAATGTAAAATTCAAAACATATGCATTTGATTATCTTATATGCACTATTCATTTTTATCTAAATAAAATATAAATTAATTCAATTAATTCGAGTTTATATTTATAATATTCTAATAGAAAATAAAAATACAAACTTGTGATAAATTATATAAACAAGTAAAAATACATGACACAAAACATTATATTACAACACAACATAAATAACTATCTAAATCTAAATTTTATTTGTATAAATATTTAAATTTTCAATAGCCATCAAGGGGCAACTCAATTGGGGAAGGTTGTGAAAATGAAATGTTATATGAGAGGATGGTTCAAATAGGCAACTCAATTGGGGAAGGTTGTGAAAATTAAATGTTAAATGAGAGGGTGGTTCAAATCCCCGTATTAACTTGTACTTGCTAAAGGG
>APFE031618524.1:0-23446 GCA_000404065.3 Pinus taeda | reverse complement strand
AGATCTCACAAAGCTCAACTATGCTTGCGTCCATGATCCTTTTCTAACTCTGTTCATGGACGAAGTATTGGATAATGTTGGCAGGCAAGAGGCCTATTCTTTCACTGATGGATTCAATGGATACCATTAGATAAAGATCGCCCTAGAAGACAGGAGTAAGACTACCTTCACAACTGAGTGGGGATGCTTTCAGTATATGGTAATGCCTTTTGTACTTAAGAATGTGCCGACGATCTGCTTGCACGTAGTCATCACGGCGTTCAAAGAGTTCACTCACAAATTTTTGGAGGTATATTTTGAGGATTGGATAGTGTTTGAACTAGTAAAGCGTCGTGTAGCTAGTTTTTGCTTGATGTTGGATAGATGCCGGAGATATCAAATCCTGTTAAACTTGAAGAAATTCTTATTTTGTGTCCCTTTCGGAATCTTGTTGGGTCATCTAATGTGCAGATAGGGATTAATGGTGGACCCTGCTAAGATTATAGTTATAATTAATTTGGACGCACCAAGGAGTGTTAAACAGCTGCATGCAACACTGGGCCATACAGGATACTATCCGAAGTTCATTAAAATTTATGCTTCGATTACCACGCCTATGGAAAAGCTACTAAAGAAGGATGCTAAATTTTGTTGGGATGAAGAATGTCAGTTTGGATGTATGGAAGGAGAAGATGGTCACAGCGTCGATCCTAATCTTCTCGGATTGGAAGAAGGATTTTCATGTATATGTGGATGCATCATGTATTGCACTAAGAGTAGTACTAACACAAGCTCGTGAAGGAGAACTAGATCACCCTATAGCATTTGTGAGCAGGAAGTTGTCTAAGGCTAAAAAGAATTACTCAACGACAGAGTGTTAAGAGTTGGCTATGGTGTACGCGCTCCAGAAGTTTAGCAATTACCTACTAGGCAGACATCTTAAGATGTATACAGACCACTATGCATTAAAGTACCTAGTCAAAAAGCCTGTGTTGGGGGGGGAATATGTAGATGGTTGTTGTTGTTTCAGGAGTATGATTTCGAAGTAACTGTGAAACATGGAAGGTTAAATGCAAGGCCAGATCATCTTTTGTGCATTGAAATAGGAGAGTAGCCCACCAATGTGGAGAAGGGACTTCCTGAAGTGAAATTCTTCCCGCGTAGTGGATAATCATTTTGCAGACATTATCCACTTTCTAACCACAGGGATAGCTCTAGAGGGATACATGAGTCAACAGAAGAAAGAATTGGTAGCGCCTGCAACTGACGTTTCAGTTATTGTAGGGAATTTGTACAAGATGGGGTCAGACAAAATACTGTGATGTTATGTGCCTGATTTCGAATGTAATAGTATCCTTGTTGAAGCTCATGGAGGATTTGTTGGAGGCCACAATGTTTGGAAAGCGACAGCGCAAAAGATTTTATGCACTAGGTTGTGGTGGCTAACGTTGCATATGGATTCCAAAGCATATTATAGGGCATGTGATGCATATCAGAGAATGGGCAAGCCATCGCGGAGGGGTGAGCTGCCTCTGAATCTGCAAGTGTCATTGCATCCATTTGAGAAGTAGGCAATTGATTTTGTAGGGCCAATTCAGCCTCCAAGCAAGAAGACAGGTGTGTGGTATATCATCACCGCGACATAATATTTGACCAGATGGGCGGAGGCATAGCCTGTGAAGGACTGTACAGGGGAAATAACAACAAAATTTTTGTTTGAATATGTGTTGACAAGGTTTGGTTTCCCAAATATTTTAATAAGTGATCAGGGTATGCACTTCCTCAATGAAACAATCAACGTGTTGACAGAGGAGTTCTAGGTTTATCACCTGAAGAGTATGCCATATCATCCTCAGGCCAATGGGATGGTTGAGGCGTTTAATAAGATATTGGAGAACACACTGACAAAGGTTTGCAATGCGGAGAGGAATGATTGGGATGTGTGTGTACTAGCAGTGTTATGGGCTTACCGAACTACTTGTAAGAATCTTATAGGTCAAACACCATTTAGGTTGGTCAATGGCATAGAGGCAGTAATGCTTATCGAGTACATTGTGCCTAGTCTATGCATAGTATCTTTAACAGGAATGGCAAACCGCGGAGCCCTAGAAGAGAGGCTCATGCAGCTATTAGAGCTCGAGGAAGATAGATTTTTGGCTGGATTCAATTAGCAGGTTCAGAAGGAATGCGAAAAAGCTTGGCACGATCAGTACATCAAATTGCACACCTTTAAGGTACACGATTTAGTTTTGTTATATGACAGTAAGTTTGATAAGTTTCCAAGAAAATTTCAGATGCACTGGCTGGGACCATATGTTATCAAAGAGATTAAAGATGGTGGAGGAGTTTAGCATATGAAGTTGAATGGAGCTCCACTTCTAGGAAAGGTAAATGGAAGTTGATTGAAGCCATACACCAGGGATCTGACCCAATGACTACATGATATTAGTAGAACATTACCACTCCAGGCAGTTGCAAGGAGGCGTGGGACGATAAAATACACTACTTGGTTTATGGAGCCCTGTGACAAAGGGTCTACACGAAACAAGATGGTGTCACAGTACCAGAAGAAGAGCAAAGGAAGATGTGCTATAAGGGGAGCGACCACATAGCATAGCCAGAAAGTAACCATTATAGTCATTATTCATGATTTGACTACTAGGAGATGGTTAAAAGTAGCGGGGGGCAGAATTTAAGGCATTTAAGGCTGAATTTAAGAGTGAAATATTTGGGAATTTTTTTCCAATCTAGAATTTATGGACGGGTTTTGGGAGGAACGGCTGAATTTGAATTCGAATTTGCCTATAAATTACATGTGGCCATCCAGTGAAAAACACTTTGCATTTTTAGAATTTTTGCGTTGTGTTGTCAATTGCCTATGAATCGCTCGTATTGAGAGGATTTAGTCAGGAGCCCTGCATTTGCCAAGTTATCAGAGGTAAATCAGACATTCATCCTGGAAAAGATGCTAGGACCATGCCCCACAGAAACCATGAGTACTGATGGAGATGTCACTTCCGAGGGAGAAGTTTTGGAAGTTGTGAGTGTGGATGTTCCAACAACAATGCCTACAGTGTCAAGGTAATCTAGGCCGAATCATACATCGATGAGAGAGGTCCCCAAGCCAAAGAAAGTTGAACAAAAGAAGTCAGTGTTGATGCATGAGTCACCAAGGAAGCATGCCACTACAAAGGCTCAGAGGAAAGAAAAGCCAAGTGCAAAAGAAAAGGGAAAAGTGGTGGATCTAGAGGCTGAGGTGGACATGGAAGATATAGACATTGAAGGGGTGGATCCCATCTCTAATGTTGGAGGTCCTTAAGGACCTAGATGTAGGTCAATTCCTCCTCAAAACACCCCTGTTACCATAGAACATAACCTTTGAAGGTTTGCGCTTGGCGCAGATCTCACACTTGAAGCTAGAAGGTTGTGATTTGGCGACCACGAGCGATTCCCCCACCTAGCTACAGACACCTACATGAAGAGGGTCTTCCATAAAGAGTCTGGTGTCGCCGCGCTAGAGCCTATGGAATGCATTCATGGAGTAAACAAGTTAGGGTTGCTGAACCTATTTTGGGTGCCCCACTACCATCTCTCAAATATAATCTTGATCGTCATTAAGCAGTTGTTGTGCCTGGAGCATGACAGGTGCTTGTGGCTGAATGCACTGATCCCCATCACCGATATTTTGATCCATCGGATCACGCTATTGCCACACTCAAGGTTAAATCTGGCCAAGGCATTTGGAAAAAAGACGAGCGAGCATGACTTTGCTAAGAAGATGAAGGACAATTTTAAACTTGTGAAGAAGTCACACGACTACTCGAATACTTCAATTACTAACCCCGTGGTAAAGGTTTCCATGCATATTCTGGCTGGCAAAGTTATGAGAAAGTGTTGCATGAACGAGGTGTTGGCACCAGTCGTTTCGTAGGCAGCACAGTGTGTGGAGGGTGTACAGTTCAACTGGGTGTGCTACCTGTGTAGTGAGTTCCTCACGAACTGAAGAGAAGCATAGGATGAGAATAAAACCTTCCACTATTTGTGGTTGCTGCTCTCGATTGTGCTAGTCACCTGGGATTTTTTGGAGGAGAGACTGTTCCCTCTAGTAGAGAAGGATTTGCCAGAAGCTGTGAAATTTTCATCTCTCTAGGCCACATAAGAGGCTACACAGGTCAAAGAGGGCAAAGTATTTTGGGTACTAATGGAGGTGAGCATTTCCATGGCCATCAACTAGATGCTATGGTTGTCACTAATCATTATTGAACAAATTTCACAGTAAGTAGAGTTCAAAGCAGACTTCCACCACATATACATCTGGGTGCAGAAGGATCCAGAGCAGAAGTGGTTTGACCTACCCTACCTTGCTACCGATGATGCTATTGAAGAGGTCATCAAGTGTTGGCCAACAGATTGGAATTCGCCTTCCGATCTAGCCACTAGGACTAGAAAGTTTGTGGAGAAGATGAAGAAGGGGGCGAACAAACACAACGTTTAGTAGTTGGATGAGAAAAGAAGGAAAGAGGCCGAGGAGAAGGCCTAGGTAGAAGCGGAGCGTACCACGAAGAAACAGGTAGAGCAGGACAAGTGCGGCTTCGAGCAGAGTGAGAAGTCACCTTCATCCCAAACAGAGGAGGAAGAGCAATCAGAACAAGGTGGCTTTGATCAACAGGAGAGCACTCCCTTCTGAGTGAAGCAGTAAGGAGCAGGAAATGGCAGGGCCACAGAAAAAAAAACAAAATCAACCAAGCCATCACTGGATCCGATTACTTTAATGGATGGTGACCTGGATGAAATTGGAGACAAGGTGCGGGATACTATAGTTGAACTACTACGACAGAAAAAGTAGGCATTGAGTACCATCCATAAGCATCTGTGTGAGATACAGATCCAAACAACTAGAATCCAGGTAAGTACAGGACAGAGCAGCACTGCATCAACCAGTTTGGCTTCAGGGACCACTCAAGCAGCAAAGATGGTTTGATCAGCACTACCTGATGGAGCTTTAAGCATGGAGGTGGCCACTGATAAGGCCACTATAATCTCTTTGAAGAATATTGGCCTCAACCTGGCTATGCTCCCCAGTCAGTTTCTTCACACACTGCAAGCAGGTGCGATAGCATAGGTTAAGGCCCTGCAGAAATGCACCCTAAGCCTAAACAGCGAGTATAGAGTCAATAATTAACAGATTTTCGTCGAGAAATTAGCAATGCTAGAGGCAAAGAAGAAATTTTACGTGTAGAATGACCAGTGTGCAGTCATGGTGGCCAAGGCATGCAGAACAGTACTTGAACTACACATCCTAGAGGAAGTGTTGTTGGAGGCAAATGTTAGGAAGTTGGTTGTAGGTGTACGCGATGCCAAAACAGAAGTGGCCAAGGTTCAGTTTGAACTGAACCTGAAAATCACATAGTTAGAGTTGAAGTCATAACCTTCAACTCCACCAGAGGTCAGAGAACAACACAAACCGCTGTGAAGGATGGAGTCGTAGTAGTGGATGCCGTGGTGGTGGATTGCACTGCACGTTTTGAGCAATCCATCAGAGGTAGTCATAGCTCTGCAGGAAGATCCTAACCTACAGAGGTTAAACACATAATCCCATCAATTGCAGTAGTGTTGCACAAAAAATTGTCACCTTGACATTCTGCAATCTTTATGAGTCCATTACCACTCATACTCTCCTCCTTTGCAAGTCTTAAGCCTCAGTTCCTCATATCAAGCCTTGAAAATAAAAGAAAGCCCTCGAAAGTCTCTAAAACTCTAGTTCCACACTTTCTCTTAGAATTACCTAAGGTCCCGCACCTAAAGGTCATGTCCCCTATGCACCTGACCGCTTTGTCTCTGTGTTATGGGTGCGGACTGCTGTAAAAGTCAAAAAGGTGCAAGTATATTCTCAAAAACTCACTTTGAGTCATTTCTAGAAGCTTCTGGAAGGAATATTGAGGTGGCAAGTTCGCTCCCTTCAGGTTCATGCATCCCATACCATAAATAGCTAACCCCTTGATGTGAGAAGCTTATCCCTTTGAAAGAGGACTCTATCCCTTCATAGGTGGACCTGTAACCTCCTTTTTCTGAACTATAAAATGAAGCATTGGGATGGTTACTTGGGAGTTTGAAAGCTAAATATTTCTGAGGTGAAATGCTGCTGGAACTTAGTATTCCTAATTGAGCTTTTGTGAGGAGAGATTATATACCTCCTTGATCTCATTTGGAAGAGTGTGACGCTTGTCAAAGTAAAGGAGATTCCTATTTCAGACCCTAGGAAGAGCTTGTTCAACATCAAGGCTGAAATGGTTGTAAGGTTCTTCTACTTCAAAGTTAATACAAACAAGTTTGTTTTTCTCAATAAGTTGTGTTTTATGGTTTATTTTATGGATTCCTTGATCACCATAATGAACATGATTTATGATATTAGCTATGCAGGTGTTATTTGATGTGTGCTTGTTTTGATTGTAGGTTCTCAAAAGGAAACTCTTTCAGACGGTTGAAGGATGGCTGCTACAAACTAGCGTTGGACTTAAGGTAGGGTCTAAACACCTCTATAGTTTATGAATCGTATATGTTTAGAGAAAGATAGATTTTCTTGTTGCTAGATATGTTTTGATACTAGGGAGATCGTCCTTGTCCACAAGATAAATTAATCTGGCCAACAAATTGGTGATTCCACTGGGGAACTGAATTTGGTTTTTGGTTTTCCTTTGTCTTTGATTTGAGAAACTTGTTTTCATTTCTGGTTTTTGCTTGATGTGTGTGGGATTGGGTAGTTTTTAGGATCTAGGTTATTTTTTGTTTTTTTGAAGTTTTTAGGGAACCACACTTTCTTCTTATAGACAGTGCGGGCATCTTCGTACTTTTCCTTTAGCACACAGAGCAGTACCGCATCTGGTTCTTCCGGAACCCTGTGGACCCTGTGAAATTTTTTGAAAAACCTAAAATGTTTTCTTCCAGTTAAGTTTAGGTTTCATTTACGGAGTTTAGTGTTTACACAGATCTGCATGTGTTCTATCAAAAATCTCTTATGAGTGAGTTCCATTGGTATTTTTGTTTTAAATGATTTTCTAGAAGTTTTGCATGCCTGGAGTGGTTTTCACTTCGTCTCTGTTGTGACTCAAAGATCAGAAGCCTAAGAAACCTTAGATTACCCTGGTGTCTTTTGTCTTCTTAATGAGTTTGACTGATTTGTGAAATCTGTCCTTGGTGAGAAATAGATTTTGTTTTCTCCTTGCATATCTTTGAATGAACTTGGTTATAAGTTTTGAATTTCATTTTTATAAATGAAAACATATTTGGATGTTTTTTGATTGATTTGTTATTCTGAATGAATTCATCCTTAGTTTACTAAATAAATAAGTAAAACATCCTCAAAAAGAATTAAATATTTTATTTCAATTAGGTTTTTAGATGTTTTTAGATCTCAAAATTAGCTTTTGTAGTTTTGAGTGTTTTTTAGAAATTGTAGAATCTCTTTTGAAAGAAGTTGTTTTTTGTAGTTTTGAGTATTGAAAAAAGGAAAGGAATTTATTGTGAGCATAATTAGTAGTCTTGTTTTGAGTGTTTATTGAAAAATACAAAAAGATTTTCTTCTCATTTACATGTTGAAAGAAAGATTTGTTTTTCAAAGAATTGCATTCTCGAACTCTTTCTTTTAGCTAGAAATTCATTGAAAGAACAACGGATTGTTTATCATCTTAGGTGCATTTTTTATTGTTTTTGGAGTCGAGTCTTCACACCATCAAAGTTTAATTTCCATACCTATTGACTTAAGAAACAACCCATAAAAGGACGCTTAATTAAAATTGATCTAGCAATCTTTTTTGTTTCTAGGGCTTTTATCACCAATATAGCTCAAGCTAGTATCTTGGACTAGGGAGTAATTAACTCTTCAAGATAGCTAAAACAAACAAGTAGCTATATCTTGCGGTAGGAAATAAATCCAATTGTAATTGATACATTCTGGGAAGCTCCTCTTAAAGGAGTCAATCACGAGATCATGTCCGAACCTTTGAGACAATCAAGTCTGTTTCATTGGGAAAGATAGAAGATTTGCGCGTATTATAAATGGTAAACCTCGGATTAACCATTGTCGAGGAGCCTAGGGTCACTTGTTGGTAAACCTCGAATCGATCATGTTAAGGAGCCTTCAAGGGGATTGAGCTTTGTTACTCTACCCTTGCACGTAGATCGGATCGTAGACTGTTCCCCCAGTTGTATTTGTTGATGTTGGTAACCTTAGTGTCCATAAAATTAAGATTATTTCTTAAGGTGACGGTGAAGGATGGGTCTCACTGTACCTAGAGCGGACATTGACTAGACTCACTTGGACTCTCTGAGGGGTTCTCTTCACTCAAGATGGTTTTGTGAAGAAACTTGTGCCAGTCTATTTCATTAAGCAGGTTCTCGAGGTAATTGTTCCAACTGCCCTTTCTGTATTAAATTCTACGACATTGGACTTCATCACCAACTAGTGTTTTTAGTAGGGGAAGTTATTATTTGTGTGTGGTTTGAACTCTTAGATTTTTAGGTGTGTGATTCAATTGTTTGTTTCTTTAGAGACTTTAGGTGGTTCTATTGAAATTTTTCTTTGTTTGCGTGTGAGTAATTAAATATTTAATCGTGGCTGAATTACCAAGACAACCTTGTAGGCTTCAGGGGAAACCTCTTGAGTATACACCAAGCTAGCTTGAAGGGCTATGAGCTCTTGTATCTCCTAGTGACATTAGAGTTGGGTCACTAGAAGCCAGAGAGTCATCCTTAATTATTCATCCTGATTATCAAGTACAGACAACGGAGTATATTTCTGAGCCAATTTCACTTTCCAAAGTTACTAGTAGTATTTCTCTTACTAGTGAATTAGCTGAAGAACCTTAAATTTCTAAGCCTGAAACTGAACTTGCTCCTACTCCATCTTCAAGATTTGCATCTCCAACTTCTAGTTGTCCTGTTTCACCCAGGGTAGGAAACATTATTACCCAAAATCTTCCTTCTGGACTCATTTCTATTGAAAAACTTGTTAGTCCGGACGAAGACATAATTCTTCCTAAAAATCAACCAACTTTAGAACTTAGAGAGCGTGAATCAATTTTCTGTAGTCCTTTTAGGAGTGACACTTGGTACGTATCATTGACAAATTTTTTAGAAAACCCAGGCCTTAGTTTTTCACCGCCTCAAATTCCTTTTCATCCAACACCCAAAGGCTATTATCCTCCATTGAATATGTTGAGATAGTCATCTATGTTTTCCCAAACACCGGAAACATTTTTATATGGCGGTCCTTCTATTTCTTCGGGGTACCGGTCACTCACTGGTACTTTTTCAAGAGCATCTCCTCAACCAATTGAACATGAGATATCAACTGGTAATAATGGAACTCAACCGTTGAGCGTAGAAGAAATTCTTAGGATGTCTGGTACTATTCCAAATCCACAACCTCAAGGTAGTCAGTTACCGCCTGGGGGGCAACCTCAAGGTAGTTAGTTACCGCCTAGAGGGCAACCTCAAGGTAGTCAGTTACCGCCTGGGGGGCAACCTCAAGGTAGTCAATTACTGCCTGGGGGGCAACCTCAAGGTAGTCAGTTACCACCTGGGGGGCAACCTCAAGGACAGTACATATACTCAAGATAGTACATACCTCAAGGTCAACCCCAGACTTAGTACATACCTCAAGGCCAACCCCAGTATCAATATATACGTCAAGGTCAACCATAGTTTCAGTATGTGCCTCAAGGTTATCAACCTCAAAATCAGTACAGAACTCAAGGTTTCCAACCACCTTCTGGTCAACCATTTGTACAAGGACCTGGAAATGTACCGCTTAATTATCAGCCCTACACTCAACCCGGTTATGGTCCTCCATATGGACAACCTTTTATGGGTCCATACCCTGGAATGAATATGATGTGGGATCCATCTCAAATTCAACAGACTATGCAACCTAATGTGCAGTTATCAAGTGAAACTAAACAAGCTTTGGTTTTTGGTCCAACCCAGCAACCTGTCCAGCCTACTGTTCAAACTTCTGCACCTGGTGTAGTTCATCAGTCTGGACCTAGTTCACCTCGGACTTTGCCTTAGACTACTACTGCAACTACTGTAGCCTCTGTTCAATCCACACCTATTTCTGGAGTATCAGTAGCTCTGGTTTCTACTGTTCCTATATCAGTGAAAACTCCTCAAGCCTCTTTACCACAATCAGGACCTGCAGTTCAGACTTCGGTCCAGATTCCTGTAGGACAAGCTGGTCCAAGTACGGTTGTCAAAAGTCAACCGCAATTCACTTATAAACCATACCAGGGATAGTATCAATTCGGTCCTACTGTACAAAACCCAGTCTATCAGTATCAACCATACCTTGTCTATACTTATCAACAGCCTCAGCAACCCCAATTTGGTCTGGTTAATCCTGGTTTTCCGGGAGGCTATAATATTCCTAAGGCAAATCCAATTCCCAGTTATCCTAGATATCCTCCTCCTAGGGCTATTCTTGTTACCCAAGGTTTTCGAGACCAAAACCATAAGTTACCTTTTATTGCAACTTTGGATTTACCTGATTTGTCACACCTTACGAATGATCCGATTTACTATCTTTCGTATTGGCCACCAATGCCTAATAAGTTGCCTAGTGATATCCCGAAGTTTGAGGGTAAGTCGGGAGAAGACCAGTCAAATCATGTGATGAATTATCACCTTTGGTGTGCATCTAATTCCATCATTGATGATTCAATTCGCTTACATCTTTTTCGACGAACTCTAATTGGTCTTGTTGCCAAATGGTACATTGAGTTACCACGAGGCTCTTTTTATAATTTTAGTCAGTTAGCCACTTCTTTCTTAACTCATTTTAAGTTGCCTGTTAGATACAACAATGGCACAAAATTATTAACTTCATTAAAACAATCCACGTCCACATATATTTCTGATCATATTCATGAATTGTGATGTAGAAGGCATTTAGCGAAAGTTTTTATTCCGGATCAAATTTTAGCAAAATGGTTCGTAAAATAATTATTACCTAAAATCACTGAAGATGTAGCTAAGGCAGGAGTTGTTACTGAAGAGCAAGTAATTTCTCAGGCTCAGTACCTTGACCTTGTTTATACGCAATCAGGTACTTTACATGAAAAAATCCCCGACCTTCCGAAACACAATCAAATAACTGCAGCTCCTTCAGGGTCTCATGCCACTGATAGTATGATTGGTTCAGTTAGTACCAAAAGCAATAAGAAATCTTCGAAGAATTATTCTCCTATTATAACTTTACCAGATTTCTTGACAGGGGACTCTTCCCCTGAAATTCCTACCAATATCCATGTCGTAGAATCATCTACGGCCAAATCAAAATCCAGTGGTAAAAAGAAGGGGAAGAAGAAAAATAAACAAAACTCAAAAGAGAAAAAAGATAAAAATGAATCTACTGACAAGAAATGTAAACCTCGCTATCCTTGTCTCATTTGTGACGAGGAGCATTTTACAAGAGACTGCCCACATTGAGCAGAGGTTCCGAAAATCGTCAAAGGTTCTTAGACATCTGTTGTCTTGAAGGATCCTTTTCCAAATCAAGATAGTAAGATGATTGGTTCTTCCTCAAATGCCTCGGAAGAACCCATTATGATGATGTCTCATGTCAGGATTGCAACACGATCGCAAGATTATGGTAGTAAAACTTCTATTGGTGGTAAAGAAGCAGAATCTTCTAGTTCAAACCCATCAACTACAACTCCTCCACTACAGATCGAGAAACCCAACCCTGAATCAGTAATCAAACCACCTGCTAAAGGTATACTTTGGAAATTAGCTTTCAATCCACATGTGAGAGCTGCTCAGAATTATAACATTGTTGAAGACTTAGCTATTCCCCTTCAGCAATGTCGGCTTTGGAAGTGTTGCAATCATGTCCAGCACAACGTAAATTACTATTGTCTGCTATAGGAGCTGTTGATATTCAAGATTCGAACCTAATAATCTTCGATTTAGAGAATAGTACACCCCGCCTACCTCATCAAATGGCTTTCCAGATTCCAGTGTTAGTCAAAAACAGACCTTGCTTTCGGAGTGTGATTGATGAGGGAGCTTCTACGTGTATTATGTCAATCTAGTGTTGAAGATCACTTGGTTCTCCTACACTCAATTAGTCTCTGATGATTCTAAAGGCCTTTGATGGCCAAGGGTTCCATCCTTTTGGCATTTTGCAGGATTTACCTATAGGGGTTGAAGGTAAAACTGTAAATCTAGATGTGGAAGTGGTTGATGCCCCTCTAGATTACAACCTTCTCTTGGGTCGCAGTTGGTCTTACGCTATGACTGCTATTGTTTCATTAGTCTTTTGGCTTATCAATTTTCCTCATAATGGAAAGATCGTTACAATAGACTATCTGACTTATTTTTCATCTGACCCAACCTCTTCATATAGTATTCAGCATGTCGGTAAAACAACTATCCCTTACAAGGAAGTTGGGGTAGGTTTGATTAAAGATTTTGGTTTACTAGGAACTTTTTCCTTCACTCCTCCTAACATATCACCTTCTATTGCAGCTATTCATATGATTTCATCGAATACTATTGCTTTTGATGATCCTTAGATTGTACCTTCTGATTTCGATATGGATTCATTTGGTAACGCCATGCCTTTGAGTCCCTTTGAAGTTGCATATCAGGCTGTACAGTTGTTTTTTGACTTTTGTTCAACCGAAACTGATCCAATGAATGTGGTCCATGGGGAATCACTTTCGATCAACCTCAGATTCAACAACATTTTCTAATCCTATTCATATTGATGAGCAAATTCGTGAACTTTTGTCTGTTGATGATTTACCATGGGAAGATCTTCATCATCGATTTTCGTTTTTACCTGAGCTTGATCATTTTGAAAATGATTTTTCATCTATTTTTACTACTGACTATGTCAAAGAACCATAAAATCCATTGCAACATCCTGATTTTGAGTTAAATTTGGGAAATATCTCTTGAATGGTTCTTATTGACATTTCAGTTAAACCCGGAATTATTGAAAACATTCATATAGGTGCTTCCTGTACGGACAATGAAATCCAAACTTATAAAGCCCTATTTCAAGAATTTTGTGACATGTTTTCCTGGTCATATGAAGAAATGCTAGGAATCGATCCATCAATTGTTGTCCATGAAATTAAAACTTACCCAGATGCTAAACCTATCCGGCAATGTTTGCGTCAGATACATCCAAGAAAAACTGCTGCTATTAAAGCTGAAGTTGAGAAATTACTTCGAGCAGGTTTCATTTATCCAATTCCTTTAACGGATTGGATATTGAATATTGTTCCTGTTAACAAAAAGCAAGGAATGATAAGAATATGTATTGATTATAGGGATATTAACCGAGCTTGTCCTAAAGACAATTGTCCAACCCCTATATTGATCAAATTATTAATGATTGTGCCGGCAGTGAAATGTTCTCCTTTATGGATGGTTTTTCCAGTTACAATCAAATCAACATACCCCCTGCTGATCAACTTAAAACGGCTTTCATTTGTCCATGGGGGACATTTTCTTATTGCAAATTACCTTTTGGATTGAAGAACACTGGAGCAACTTTTGAAAGGGCTATGTCTTACGCATTTCATGACATCAAGCATATTGTGCAACCTTATCTCGATGATTTACCTACCCATTCATTACGTAGAGCCGATCATCTCACTCATTTACAAGCAATCTTTATGAGATGTAGGCATTATAGAATTAGGATGAATCCATGCAAATGTGTATTCTGTATAGAAACAGGTTGTTTACTGGGATTTTTCGTTTCAAAATCTGGCATTCGTGTCGATCCCTCGAAGGTTGAAGCTATTGTCAAGTTACCTCCTCCTTCGACTCTTCACCAACTCCAAAGTTTGCAAGGGAAAGAAAACTTTTTACGTCATTTCATTCCTAACTACGCTGAGATAACGAAAGGTTTTACCAAGTTGTTGAAACAGAATACTCCATTCTTTTGGGATGAGATAGCTGACAAATCTTTTGTTGCACTTAAACACGTGTTGACCCATGCATCGTTACTGCATCCTCCCAATTACAACTAGGATTACTTTTTGTACCTCACCACTTCTCATTCCACCATTGGGATGGTTTTAGTTCAGGAAGATGAATTCAACAATGACTATGTGATTTACTATCTTAGTCCAACTTTGAATCTGACTAAGCTTAAATATTCACATGTGGAGAAATTGGCCTTGGCAGCTGTTCAAGTTGTCCAAAGATTTCATCACTACATCTTATTACGCAAAACCATGTTAATTTTTGACTGTAACCCTATGATGTATATCTTGACCAAACAATTGCTAGGGGGCAAGTATTCCAAATCAATAGTTATCCTGCAGGAATTTGACTTGGAATTTGAAAAATCCAAGGCAAAGGAATCTTTGGTTTTTGCAGAACTGATGTGTGATTTCCCGCGTACTGATACTGAGACTGTGGTGGAAGAGCCCATTGTAGACGAATCCTTGTTTGTTATCAGTACTCTTGATCCATGGTATGGAGATATTATTGTTTATCTCCAAACCCAATATTTTCGGCCTGAAATCTCACGATCTCAGCAACGGAAAATATGTTTCCAATCCCAACAATACAATATTATTGGTGATACACTTATCGTCGTGGGGCGGATTCTGTTTTCCGATGTTGTCTAACTCATGAAGAAGCTGAAAAGGTTCTGAATGACTGTCACTCTGGAGCATGTGGTGGTCATATGTCTAGGTATGCCACAGCCCAAAAGATATTGTGCGCTGGTTATTTTTGGCCATCCTTATTCAAAGATTGTATGTATGCAGCCCGAAAATGCCACATTTGCCAAATTTTTTATCGTAAGATGTGTGCTCCACCCGCTCCTCTCCACCCTATAATTTTTGTTGGTCCTTTCACAAAGTGGGGTATTGACTTTATTACATGTAACCCTCACTCAGCCGAGGGGCATGCGTATATCATCCTTGCAGTAGATTATTTTACTAAGTGGGCTGAGGCGATGCCTACATTTTCGAGAGATAGCAAAACTACTGCAACTTTCATATTCAATCATATAATTGCTAGGTTCGGTGTTCCTCAAGCTATTATTACTAATTATTGAATTCATTTTCGAAACATCATGATGACTAAACTGCCAGATCAACTTGGCCTGCGTCACGATAGTTCTACTCCATATTACGCACAAGCTAATGGTCTGCTTGAAGCTATCAATAAAGTTCCAATCACTATGATCCAACGAATCATTGGCATTCATAGGTTGAATTAGCATAACATGCTATTTTCAGTGCTTTTGGCAGATCGAACCTCAGTAAAAACATCGACTGGTTTATCTCATTTTCAACTGGTATACGGTTTCGAAGCAGTGTTACCCATTGAATGCGAAATTCCATCATTGCAAATAGCCATAGAATTACTCCCAGCCACTTCTGAAGAGGAGAAACATTTTTTGTACTTAGCACAGCTAGATGAGAATCGACACAATGTTGTGTTAGCAATCAAGGCTCATGTGAAATGAATAAAAGCTCAGTACGACCAAAATGTTACACCTCTTAATTTTTCGGAAGGAGACCTAGTTTTACTATACGATCAAGCAAACGATAATCTAGGTGCTGGAAAATTTGTACCTATGTGGCATGGTCCTTATATTGTTAAGCGAAAGTTGGCAAAAGGGGCCTATGAATTGGTAAATTTTGACGGTGTCTCTTTGGGTAAACCCAGAAATTGGCTTTATCTGAAAAGATATTATGCTTAAATTTTGGTATGGAGATTTTTGTTAGATTAGTTTCTTTCTAGCTGGTGTGTTTTAGGTTAGAAAAGTGTGCCTAGTTTAGAGATTGCTTTTCTCATTATTCCTGCTTATCTTGATTTTACTCTTGATATTGCAGATGTCGACGTCTCTTCAAACATACATTGGTTTTGCTGATGGTGCTTGTCTTAGTACACAGAACATTTCTTCCACAGCTTGGGTTATCTATTCACCCTCTGATGAGTTAGTATCTATGCATGGGGTAAGCCTCAGTCAAACAATGAATAACATTGCAGAGTATAGTGCAATGATTGAGTTATTATCTGAATCCATCTCATTTGGGATTCAGAGTTTGATTGTTAGGTTAGATTTTGAACTCGTTGTATTATAGCTTAACAGGGTTTATGCCATTATAAATCCAGTGTTATTAAGATTATTTTTGGAAGTTTGTCTCTTGGAACATGAATTTGATTACATTGAATATCAACATATTCCAAGATATTTAAATACGTTAGTAGATACAGTTGCTTCTCATATGATAAATAGACATTTGCAATAATCAAAACAGTATATTTATAACATTCCATAACATGTTTCACAAAATAGCTAGTAATAGTGATATATCATAGCATAGAAGTGTGTCAAATATACATCGTCCTCGATCATAGGTTGAAAACCACCTTATGATCAGCAAAAATGATAGTACAAAAAGACATAAAATGTCATATGAGTCTACAAAAGCGATCATCCTATCCCTGGTGATGATCACAATAAGAAACCACTGCTCGAGCCACCCTAGAAAGGAACCTCCTAAAAGGTCCTGGGACCCCAATCACATATCGTTGTAACCTAAGTGGGATATTATCTATGCCAGTCTCTAGAATATCTGCTGCCAAATGCTCTAGATGATTCTCCAATTCGGTCCGGGTCTCTGTAGATTGGTCCTGTGGGGCTGGTACTACTACAACTGGGTGTCTCCTCTCATAAGGCTGGAGAGCAATTGGTCGTCACATCTGCATTTAAAACCTTTTAGTGTCAGTTTTGGACGATTTAAAAAAAAAAAAAAAAAAAAAAAAAAAAAAAAAAGATAAAACTTAGAAACTGTTGAAAATGATTTTAACTGAATCATCCAGCTGCTCTCCTGGTGGAAGAATCATGTCTGGGTCACTGCGATAATCCATCCTAGCATATGGAAAATCCTGAATCACAAAAATTTGGTTCCTCAACCAACGAAAATACTCAGGAAAAAATTGAACAACCTCTGAACCCTCCTCAGGATGACAGGCCATCACTGCAACCCAACGCATTATCCTAGGCTCTCAAGGAAGACCAGCCTCAACGGAAAGTTGTTATGGGACCAACATAGGGACCCTCTCTATACCAAAGCTCACAATGAGGAAACCGTATCCAAAGTTTTTTAGTTGTCCGTTCTTTTCTCTAGTCAGTTGGCCTTTTACATTCGCCAACACAACTTCGCACCAGTTGAAGATGGTACCTCGATAACAGTCTACTGCCATTCACATCTGGGATCTAGTAGCTACATGCAATGCTGCACTCCCACATAGTCTAGTGACAATGAATGCAATAATCTTAAGTTTAGGATCGTCAATATTTTTAATATTGATCCGTTTGTCCTCTATTTGATCATTGCAAAACTCTAATCAGAGACTAGCGACAGACTGGCCACCTAGCCTAGTCCCGAAAAGAGATAATCGTTCACCTCTCTTGGCTAAACTAGTCAAGAAATGTATGTCCTCTAGCTCAATTTCGAGTAGGTGACCAACAATCATGAAACACTGGTCCTGTATGTTCCACCTGTCTACCAGCGATTGCAAGAAGTCTACTTGGGCCCTCATCCCTGGTATGGCCCAGAATTTAAATAGTCTACATGCTTTCAATGCTCGTATTATGGGTGGATAAATTAACGCGGAAAGCTCCACATCCTCATGCTCGCTTTCCCACCAAACAAGCATTTTGTATGTCCTAAAGTGCAAAGAAGACATATTAGAACAATTTAGTTCAAAAAACTTTGGGCGGAAAAGGAGAAATTTGAGTTTTTAAAATCCATTTTGCGGGGTCCGCACCCATTGGTTACAGAAAATGTGTACAGTCCACACGTGTCGTAAGCAATAGGTGCAAACCCACAACTTTTTCCTTTGTACAAAAAAGTCGGCATCCGCAGGGGCCACATTTTGCACCTGCGAACCCCCGCGAGTGGATTTCTAAACCAATTTTTCCTTTAAAAATCAAAATGAAAGCCCTAAAATGAAATGTAAATAGTTGAAATGCAAGATAAGGATGATGTGGATTACCTGGAGCTGATGGTTTTCGATTCCAATGGTCCGATCTTCCGCAATCTTCATAGGAAGTTTCTTCCCCAAAAGCTCTCACTTCTTACTCTGAAATCAAATGGTAAAAATGAATTTACAAAAGCCCTTTTTATAAGCTTTTTTGAATGAATGAATTTTTAATTTATTTATTTTTCACTTTAAAAAGGTAACTTTTTGATGCATTTTTATTTATCTTAAACAAGTATGAGTGATGTTTTGAGTTTTTGTGCAGAATATTGGATTTTTCAGGGAAAATTGATCATTTTCAATAAAGAGCATACTTTTTCACTTTTTCAGACTCTTCCAAAACTTACGAAAAAGTGAAACATTGGAGTCCTCTTTAAGCTCTTTTCTGACTCGTAAAATATGACACGATTTCCGAGTTTTTTTCCCTTTTAAACTCGTTAAACAGAATTAAAAAGGCGGTCCACTTACAGCTCTTTTTTGACCATATAAACATGAAAAGTTTGTCAGACTTTTGTTGTTTCAAGTTCGATATTGGTTATAAAACGACTTGTCTTCGATCACTTTTTTACTTTTTCAGATCGGAGCCACTAATAATGAAAAGTACTCCTTGATCGTAATGGTCAATCGGTTCTCTCAAGTATTATTTTATACTTTTTCGAGCTTGGGGGACACAAATTTATGAAAAAGGAGACCCATGGATTTTTCTTAAGTTTTTCTTCTGACTCCCTAAAATTGAAAAACACTGAGCTTTTCCTATACTGGACTCGTTAAAATTTAACAGTAAAGGACTTGTTCAATTTCAAATAGGAACAAACCACTCCTTCTTAGGGTTCTAATTTTAAACTAAGTTGGACTCATCCGAAGGATGAGCTTATAAATAAGCAAATGTTATCCTCCTCAAGCTTGTCAAAAATAAAGAGGTACTTGCCAGAAATGGTGGGGGAAAAGAGAGAAAAATGAAACTGTCTGTTGTACTTTGTGTTTTAGAAAAGCAGTTAACCACTCTTGAACGCGACACTTTTTGTTCACCTAGGTTGGGAAATCCTTTGCCTAACAATTAATCAAACCTTATTGAAAGTCTTCAACCGATTTCTAGGTATTAGCTTTGGGTCAATTGTCACCAAACCATCTACAGTGTTGTTATGTGTTCAAGAAGTCAGTTCAAACAAACCAATCATTTGCAAAATATATGTCATTCATTTTGACCATCCCTGAGTCAATCCTTGCCAATATGTTTCTTCAAAACTTGATCTATGATTTCGTGTTGTGGGCTTGTCTACGACAAATCGCTTTCTACAAACTTCAGCTCATTATCTAGAAATATGATCTAGAAATCGTCAGTACCTTGGAATCTGCATGCCCTAATGGCAGGTTTCTCGCCTTTCACGATAGGTTGCATTATTGACCTTCAATCAAAGGATTCTATGACATGTTCGACATCAGCTCATTTTTTCACATTTCATGGATTGTACTGAGTAATTTGAGAGCCATTGTCATTACTCGTGGTTTCTCTCACACTTGTTAACAATTCACATCATTAACTAGTAATCAAATGGTTTCTACCATGTTTGACTTCGACACATTCATTCACATGGATAGAATCGTACTAGCTCGGGAAGCAGAAATCAAGACCCTGGATCTACTTTCTACCATCCAGGTTGTGAGGAATTTTGATATTCATTATACAGTGGACTATTCATAAATAGATGGTTGTGCCCATAATGTGCCTACATATGTCTACACTCTTGATGTATTACAAAATCATTCTTGTATCAGAACAGTTTAGTTAGTTTTCTAGTTAGTTTTAATCTAAGTATGGGAATGCCTACCTCAGCGATGATATGTTGACATATATATATTTTGCATTGAATGTTTTTACAGGTTCCGACTGGGGTGTCCACAGGATGATCCTTGAAATGATAAAGTACTTCACTCTTCTTAGATGACAAACTCTATCTTCATCTATTACAGACTTCGCACTTTAGGGGGCAATTTGTTGCACAAAAAATTATCACCTTGACATTCTGCAATCTGTGTGAGTCCATTACCACTCATACTTTTCTCCTTTGCAAGTCTTAAGCCTCAGTTCCTCATATCAAGCCTTGAAAATAAGAGAAAGCCCTCAAAAGTCTCTAAAACTTTGGTTCCGCACTTTCTCTTAGAATTACCTGTGGTCCTGCACCTAAAGGTCATGTCCCCTGCGCACCTGACCGCTCTGTCTCTGTGTTATGGGTGCGTACCCCTGTAAAGTCAAAAAGGCGCAAGTATATTCTTAAAAACTCACTTTGAGTCATTTCTAGAAGCTTCTGGAAGGAATCTTGAGGTTGCAAGTTTGCTCCCTTAAAGTTCATGCATCCCATACCTTAAGGGGCTAACCCCTTGATGTGAGGAGCTTATCCCTTTCAAAGAGGACTCTATCCCTTCATAGGTGGACCTGTAACCTCCTTCTTCTGCACTATAAAATGAAGCATTGGGCTGGTTACTTGGGAGATTGAAAGCTGAATATTTTTGAGGTGAAATGCTGCTGGAACTTAGTCTTCCTAATTGAGCTTCTGTGAGAAGATATTACATACCTCCTTGATCTCATTTGGAAGAGTGTGTTGAAAATGAAACAAGATGATGGAGCTTAGTGAAAAGAAGTCGCCTTCAATAAGTGAGCCCGCAGGCTATTTTTGGCGCAAAGTCTATTTTTAGACTATGTCTATTTTTAGACATATGGATCATGGTCTATGAGTTGCAGGATGCTATTTATGGATGATTGGTCATGTTGGTAAAAATAGATGGACTTCTATTTTTAGACATATGGGCAGAGTCTATTTTTAGACTTCTAGTCTAAAAATAAAATAGTCGAGCTATTTTTAGACTACTAGTTGAGCTATTACATGATGGACTTCAGTTATAACTCAAGTGATTGAGTTTGGTGGAATTGATTGAGGAGTTGATGGAGTTGTGTTCAATTTGACTTAGTTGAACTAGTTGTATTTAATCTAACTAAAAAATGCACTAGTGATGAGTGGTGTGAATTAATTATTAATTAATTCACTAGCTATTAACTCATAAATCAACTAAAGAATACATCAGTTAACTCAGTGCATGGACAGTTTAGTGGAGACATGTGTTAGAGGTGGGTGAAAGGGTGAGACTACTATCAGTTGTGACTATAGCTGTGCATGAGATTTGCACAATCTTTGATTGAGATTGCCAATGAGGATTGCACAGTACAAACCAAGGAAATTCGAACTTGGATCAGATCTATTCTCAACAGGTATTGCACAGTGGAGGCATGCAAACAGCGGAGGAGATTCGAACCTGTGACTTGATTCAGATCTGAGCTAGTTTGTGTGTAGTAGGTGGAGATAGTACTGAGTAGTTGTGAGGAGTATTGTACTATGTATTGTTACATGTTCCCTATCATCATAATATACAGATAGTTGAGGGGTTTTCAGCTGTATGCTTTCCCTAGTACATACTGTGTTGATATGTGTGATTAATGTTTCAATGTGTGCATGCGATTGTTTCTTTAATTCCGCAAATTGATGATCAACGTAGAGGAGGTTATGTATTATGCATGCATTCCGAAAATAGTGTATAATCAGGATAATATCTGTGAATAAGTGTCATATTATTCAAAATTTATACATGGTATCATAGCGAAGTTGATCATCAAATCTATTATTCAGAAAGTGATTACATTTTATTTCTTCAGGCAGAGTCTGTAATCGGGCCCGGTAGCCTCTGGATTCATCCTTCCTTTGGAAGGTGAGATATCTAGTAAATGCCCATACGGTCAATCTATGTATGAGAAATACTTTTTTCTCACGAATTTTAGATCAGAAGCAGTTGAGTTTTGAGCTGGTGGAATTCGAATTTGCAGCAGTGTTTTCTTGGTGTCGAAGTTGAAATGTCTTTCAACGGATTGCGATTGGAGTATGCCCTTGAAGGCAGATCGAATATATTGCATGGAAAGACATGATGGAGACGGTGTTAGATGACAATGGGTTGAAGGAGTTCATAGATGTTGATGTCCCAAAACCTACTGATGTTGCTCAAGTTGAGGCTTGGGCAAAAGAAGACAGCAAAGTGTCGAAGGATTCTGTTGGAGGGCGTGAAGGATCACATTGTATCCAGCTTGCATGAAAAGGCTTCTCCATACTTGATGTGGAAAGCATTGATAGATTTATTCCAAAGAAAGAGCAACCAGAGGAAGTTGGCACTTAAGGATAAACTTAGAAACATTAACTGTGAGAAAGGAGACAATATGCCCAAGTATCTCACGAAGTTCACCCAATGTCGAGATGAGCTGGGAAGTGTGGGGGTGACTGTCGATGATGAGGACTTGGTGAGCTTGGCTCTCCTTGGTATTCCGAAGAGTTGGCATTCCTATCAGGACTCTGTCAATGGTCGGGAGAAATTTCCTGGATGGGAGAGACTTTGGTCGGATCTTGTGCAAGAGGAGATCAGGCGGAATTCCAAGGACGAATCTTCATCAAAGGCATATGATGAAGAAAATTGCGCTTCAGCTGCCAAAGCAAAGAAGGGGAAGAACAAGAAAGCTTCTCATTCTGGTGCAAAAGGCAAGAAGTAGGGCATGTCCAAGGTGAAGTGCTTTCACTATCACTAGCACGGACATTATGCCACGAATTGTCCGCAGAAGAAGAAAATAAGCAAGCTGTTGGATCTGTAGTGGGAGAGGCCCTAGCCTCGCAGTTTGAGCTGGATTTTTCATTGATCGCATGCTTGATATCAAGTGTGATGGGATCGGTATGGTTCTTGGATAGTGCTGCGTCATTTCACATGACAATAGATCGAGATTTGTTTACTGATCTAGATGAGAAAGATTTTGGAGTGCACATCGAGATGGGTGATGATGGTAGATACAGTGAAACCAGTATCGGTACCATTCCCTTTGAGAGGGAGTCTGGTAAACCCTTCATATTGAAGGAAGTGATGCATGTTCCAGGATTGAAGAAGAATCTTATCTCTATGGCAATGTTAGAAGACAAGGGATATGATGTTGTCTTCAGCGAGGGAAAGGCTTTCCTGCATAGTAAGACAACTGGAGAAACCCAGAAGATAGGGGTTCGAGTCAAGAACCTTTACCAATTGCATGTAGATGGCTACGCGGTAATGGGATGCAAGGCAGAAGGAGTGGTGAGCCAGGATGATGGCGAGCTGTGGCACCAAAGATTGGGCCACCTTCACCATGGAGCTTTGAAGATACTGTAGTAGATTTCTACTGGGCTTCCTAAAGACACTCTTGCACAGTCAGATCAGTGTAAGGGGTGTACTTCGGGAAAAATTTTGAAAGCCACCTTTCACAAGAAGGATAGTCGCGCCATGACGATCCTTGAGAGAATTCACATAGACGTGTGTGGACCTTTCTCAGTAGCTTCGACAACAAAGCACAAGTACTATGTGATCTTTGTTGATGATTTCTCTC
>APFE031618523.1:0-12234 GCA_000404065.3 Pinus taeda | reverse complement strand
TAATTTTGGTCTTAACAGCAGTTGGAAATATTAATTAATTAATTCAGTTGAGTTAATTAGTGAAGGAAATTTGAATTTCAAGTCTTTGTGAGCATGCACATGAATTGTTCCACTCATTGAGGAATTTATCCTTAATTTCCTCCACTGATTGAGGAATTAAGTATGAGTTCCATAATGAGAGAATCAGTTGACTTACTTCTAACTAGTCAAGTATAGTTAGATTATTTTAGCAAGTTGTTAAAATAATAAAATATACTTTGTTAATGCTTGCTTGCATGTGACAAATATTATTTTAGATAACTGAGAATTCACTCATGGATAACTGTTGCATGTCAGTTTTGTCAGAGGCCCAGTTGAGATTAGATGTGGGACAATGTACTATCAGATGCTTGGATATTTCTAGTAAGTATTCCTTGCATGGAGAAGGATCTATTATAGGAGATTAGACGACTTGTGGCCTATATATTGAGGCCTAAGTAGTCCATGATTTTCATCTTCTGATTGAATATCATCAGAGTACAAAGAGAATAGGATAGCTATTGAGTTGATTCTTTTTATATGTTGAAGAGGATTTCCACTTGATTGATAATACATGGTTGGGGTTTTATGCTAGTTCTTTCCCTTTGATATACCTTTTGTTATGTGTGATTATTTCTCTTGACCAATTACGCATGTTTCTACTTGATGTTGCTCATGAATTCGATTATGCTTCCACTTAATATTTTGTAGAAGTAGAACAAGTATTTTGCTTTAGGAAATTGCATATATTGGTTTGCTCTACAGATGAAATTTCTACATGGTATCAGATCACAGGTGATCAAGCAAGAACAATATACTAGCAGGAAAAATTTGAAGTTTATTATTCGAGATATATATCTCAAGTTCTTATCACATCTATTTCATCAATGATGTTCTATGGTTTGAGGCTTGAGTATGCCCTTGATGGAAGCTCAACTATATAGCTTGGAAGGATCACATGGAGGTAGTTTTGGAAGATAATGGCCTTAAGTATTTCATTGATCAAGAAATTCCTAAGCCAACTGACAAGACTGAGCAGGTGGAATGGAGGAAGTGTGTGGCTAGAGCTAGGAGAATTATCTTGGAGGGAGTGCGAGATCGCATTGTCTCAACCCTCCATGGGAAGGAAACTCTGCATGCAATGTGGAAAATATTGAAAGATTTATATCAGAATAGAAGTGATCAAAGGAAGCTAGCACTAAAGGACAAACTTCAAAAGGTCCAGTGTGAAAGGGATGAGACAATCTCTATGTATCTCACCAAGCTCATCACATGCAGGGATGAGCTTGCAAGTGTAGGTGTCATGACATTGGATGAGGATATGGTGAGTCTAGCACTCCTTGGCCTTCTTAAGAGCTAGCATAGCTACTAGGACTCGGTGAATGAAAGGGAGAAACTGCCAGATTGGGAATGACTATGGTCGGATTTGATGCAGGAGGAAATCAGACTGAGCACCAAAGACAATTCTTCATCCATGCATGATGAGGAGAATTGTGCCTTAGCGACTAAGACAAAGAAGGGGAAGGAGAAGGTTTCTCTTTGTGAATCCAGTTCTTCCAATGATGGGAAGAAGGATGACAAATCAAAAGTTTGATGCTTTCATTGTCATGAGGTGGGCCATTATGCTACAAATTGTCCACAGAGGAAATCCAAGAAGGGATTCAAGGAAGGATCTAAAGGTGAGGCACTTTCTTTACAGTTTGAGTTGGAATTCACACTCTTCGCATGCATGGTTTCATCCATGGTGGGAAGTGGTTGGTTTTTTGACAGTGGAGCTTCTTTCCACATGACCGGTGATAAGAGTTTGTTTAGTACTTTGGAGGAGAAAGAACTCCAGATACTCATAGCGATGGGTAATGATGGGAAGTATAGTGTCTTAGGTGTAGGCATAGTTATTTTTCAGAGGGAACATGGATCTCGCCTTACCATGACTGATGTCAAGTATGTACAAGGACTGAAGAGAAACTTGGTGTCGATCAAGATGCTCGAAGACAGAGGCTATGATGTAGTCTTTAGTAAGGGAAAGGTTTTCTTTAGACACATCATCACTAGACAGGTGAAGCAGACTGGTTCATGGGTCAAGAACCTGTATGCTCTTAAGGTTCAAGATGCATGCAAAGCCTTGAGCAACAAGGCAACTGATGGAGACTTGGAGGTTGAGAGGGAGGGTACATTACCTCTCAACATGTAGAGCCAAAAGAAGTCTCAAATGATTATGGAGGAGTTATGATTGGTGCAACAACTTTAGGAGGTTGTGGAGCAGCCAGAATAGGGGAAGATGAGTGGAGATCAAGTAGAGACATCTACTCATGCAAAGACCTCGAGTAGGGGGAAACATTGAGCTAGGTGAGTTGAGAGATTACATGTAGCCATACCTCCAGGTAGGAGGTGGGGCGATATAGAGTGATCGTCCTAAGGAGGAGGGGTACGATCCTTGACGTACCTAACCTCTTCGATGAGACCTTGCTACAGGAGCCCCTATGTGGAGTAGTAGGAACTGACTGGTTGGATAGAGATAGATGTGAATGGAGTGGCAAAGAGAGCGATAGTGCAGGGAATCTGAGGATAGTGCATAGCTAGCAGGCTGCAAGCAATGCGGGAGGCACAAGTGTTTTGCATAGTGCTAGGTGGCATAGAGAGGTGTGCAATGGTGCAAGATGAATGGAGATGCTGCAGTAGCGCAGATGTCAGAGAGGGAGAACTTGTCAGTACCAGGTAAAGCTTCAGCATCAAAGTATCGTCCTAGCCCAACACAGTGGTCAGTTATGAGTGATTTTTGTTCCATTTGTTGTTTGAGCAAGTGGACTGGGTAGATGTGTTGCATGCAAAACATTCAGGAATTATAGGATCGGGTTCGAGACGAAGCCTTTCTTGTTGAGAGGGAGTGTTCAAAAATGTGCAATAAGAAATGCTAAATTTAGAATGTGCAAAAAATAGACCTACTAAAAGTAGCATGTATAAAAATAGCAGTTTGGCCAGTGAGGTCATTGGCCACATTGGGTGAGAGGTGAAACTGTTAAAAATAGAAAGTTCTAAAAATAGCATTTCTGGGTCCCTTCCTATTTATAGTAGTCCCTAGTCTATCTATAGGAAGTAAAATTAATTTTGGTCTTAACAGTAGTTGGAAATGTTAATTAATTCATTCAGTTGAGGTAATTAGTTAAGGAAATTCGAATTTGAAGTCTTTGTGAGCATGCACATGAGTTGTCCCACGGATTGAGGAATTTATTGTTAATTTCCTCCACTGATTGAGGAATTTCGTATGATTTCTATAATGAGAGAATAAGTTGACTTAGTTCTAACTAATCAAGTCCAGTTAGATTATTTTAACAAGTTTTTAAAATAATAAAATATAGTTTGTTAATGCTTGCATGCACATAACAACTATTATTTTAGATAATTGAGAATTCACTCCTGGATAACTGTTGCATGTCAGTTCTGTTAGAGACCCAGTTGAGATCAGATGTGGGACAGTGTACTATCAGATGCTTGGTTATTTCTAGTAAGTATTCCTTGCATGGAGAACGATCTATTATAGGAGATTGGAGGACTTGTGGACTATATATTGAGGCCTAGGTAGACCATGATTTTCATCTTCTAATTGAAGATCATTAGAGTACAGAGAGAAAAGGATAGCCATCGAGTTGAGTCTTTTTGTATGTTGAAGAGTATTTCCACTTGATTGATAATACATGGTTCAGGTTTTATGTTCATGCTTTCCCCTAGATATATCTTGTGTTATGTGTGATTATTTCTCTTGACCAGTTATGCATGTTTCTACTTGATGTTGCTCATGAATTCGATTATGCTTTTGCTTATTGTTATGTAGAAGTAGAACAAGTATTATGCTTTAGGATATTACATATATCAATTTGTTCTATAGGTGAAATTTCTACAATTAAATTGTTCAAAAAAAACATTTTTTAGGGATCTTAGTCTCAAAATGGATGAAATGTAGATCTTATTGGTTATTGTAGGTCAGTTTCTTTATAGATCAGTGGTTGGTTTCTCAACAAGATGGATCTTGCATATTTGTGGGGTTTGGTTCCTCTTATGAGTTGATGCTCATAGAAGCTTGATGTAATTAAGAGTTAAAGTTCAATTTTACATTATAAACAAAAGCATTTTTGGTTTTCTCTTGTATGGGTTAGTGTTAATTCTCTATGTACAAACTTTTATGTGATGGTTTCTTTGATCTATTAGTGAGTCTAGTTAATTGATTAGTTAAGTGAGTAAGTGTAAATGATATATAATATTTATTCACCCACCATCTAATTATTCTTCGATTCACAATAGTTGGTATCAAATAAGATTTATTTAGAAATAGTGCCATAGTTGGAAGGTAGATCTACAGGGAATCATTTCTAGTCAATATGTCTTCTTAAACAAATCACCAATATTTGATACAACCAATTATGTCTCCTCAAAAATGAGAATGGAAGCCTACCTAATGTTTCTAGGAGTTGATATATGGGCACCTATAGAAGTGGGATTCATAGTTCCATCAACTCATATAATAGATCCAAATGAAAGAAGGTCTTATTCAAATAATACAAAGGATAGGAACACAATCTTCTTTGGTCTTAATCAATTTTAGATAATCAAAGTAATGCAATGCAAATTTTCTAATGAGCTCTAGGACAAACTTAGAAACAAGTATGGTGGAAATTCCAAGGTAAATAAAGATAAACTAAAATCTCATAGAATGAGGTAGGAAATTTGAAATATGAATGAAGATGACTGTATTCTATAATATTGTCATAGAGTCGCTTAGGTAGCTAACATTAATAGTGGTGTTAATGAGAAACTTGATGAACATGGATTGGTTCATAAAGTGTTGTGATCTCTTCTTACGATATTCAATGCTAAAATATTTGTTATTGAAGCGATGAAAGGTATGAGCTTTCTCATAAATGAACAACATCATCGAACTCTCATAACTTGTGAAGTGAGAATTGGAAAAGATAACTTCGAATCAAAGGAATCTACCTTCAAAGCTTTAAATAAGTCTGAATAACATGAATATTTCTCCAATTATGAGTCATGTTAGGTGGTGGCTCAATTTGTGAGGAAGTTAAACAAAGGATATTGCATGTATAAAGGTAAGTTTCCTCTCAAATGTTTTGATTTTGGTAGAATTGGTCAATTGTCTTCAAAATTTTCATACACTAAACATGAGAATAAAGAGGAGGAAAAATAGCAAAAAGATAGACACAAATTTTGGAAATACGAGAAGGGAAAGACTCAAAGAAAGAATGTTTTCTACTCTACAGAATATAGCAACTTATTTAAAGAAAGAAGCAAACAATCATCCGAAGAAGAGAATGATGAAAACTTTCTAATGGCCTCAGATTCTAAATTTAAATACAAATATAATTCAAACATAGAGGAAGAAGCTGAAGGAGTACTTAATCTTGAAGCAGAGCTTATTAGTTCTCTAAATGAGCTAAAGAAGACTAAGAGGAAGAGCTAACAACTGAAGGAACAATTGGTAGGATGAGAATAAGGTAATTATCACTCAAAATAAAACACATTCCATACTCAAATTATGAAATAATGAGAGACAAATCAAATTAAAGAAATTATTCAACAATAGTTAAAGCGAGAAACAAAAGAGTCATGACAATTTAGAAGATAGAATGTGTCTCGTAAGTAGGAAATGTCCAATAATAAAGTAGAGAGAGGTTCAAATTCATATGAATAATATATTATTATTTTGAACACTTTGTTTGAAGAAGAAAATAGAAAATATTAATTCTTACAATTTCGTTGACATCATGGGACAACAAATGTCAAAATCAAGAAGTAAAGATCATTTCTTTAAGGGTATACATGTAGAAATCAAAACCTAAGATGGATTTGAATCATTATTTTTTTGAAGGATCAAAGAATGTAAATGGAATCCTTAACCTTCAGATAACATATGAAATCAAAATATGTATAGGATATAAAGATCCTTAATATACATCAAATAGTGATCCAAGCACTAAGTTCTCAAGAAATGAAGCCACACTAAACTAGACATATGCACTAAAAGGTAAGGACAACAAAGACAAAGGAGGTTCTCACAAAATAAACAATTATAGAAGCTTTCATCTTGATAGATCAATAAATATTTCTCAATGCAGACCAGAGAACCAACAAGTAAGACATCAAAAATATAACATATCCACTCTTACGGAATGACCACACAATTTTATGTACCCAATATTATTTTGATATTCTTTTCATAACTTTGGTCATAAGGTTGTTATTTGTAGAGCTAATGAATTTAACACTTATGGGGATGATAGATATAAACAATTTCAAAATTCTATATTCGGGAATTTATTTATTGGAATGAATAATATATATTCTCCTCTCATGAATGAGATTGAATTCCTTAACTAGAATAATTTTGGACACAAATCCAGCGAGTGTAGAATTATATTTTTTAATCCCCTTAGGGAACAAGTTTGTATGCAATATTTACATCAAGGAAGCTTCAAGAGTTGGAAAAAAATATGAAATATATTTGAGGAGTCTGGATTAAGACTATATTTCTATAATCAAGAAGGAAAATGGTATGTATATAGTGAGTGCTCAAAGCACATGATGGGTCACAAAGGTAAATTTATCTTTCTAAAGGAAGATATAAAAGGAAGTGTTACGTTTGGAAACAACACAGCAACAAAGATAAGAGGCAGAGGGACTATTAGTTTAGACAAGAATATGAAGGCTTAGAATGCCTTTTATATGGACGGCCTGAAGCGTAATCTTCTAAGTGTGAGCCAAATGTGTGATCAAGGTTACAATGTAGCTTTTCTATATAAGGATTGTTAAATAAAGAAATCAAAGTCTATTTAAATAGAAGTCAAAGTAATCATGACTCCCAATAATGTGTATGTCATTGATGATACTAGATTAAAGTCTAAGAAATTTGAATGAAACCTCAATGTGGCATAGAAGAATGGGCCATGTGAATTTTGACAATCTGGTAAATATCAGAATGAAAGAAACAATAAGAGCCATGCCAAATATATAAAATCCAAATAGTTCCATATGTTAATCATGTTGATTTGAAAATAAAGAAAGAATACAATTCAAAATAAAAGAGCATTCATCATCTAGGTCCCTACAGCTAGTTCACACTAACATATGTGGTCCTACAAAAACACACAGCCAAAGGCAATAGAGATAATTCATTTTTTTCATTGATGACTAAACTAGGGAAATGTGGATTATGTTGCTTAAAGAAAAACAAGAAGCTCTCAAAAAGTTCATAGTGTTCAATGCTCATCTAGAAAGAAAAAATGGACATTAAAATCAAGTGTTTAAGATTGGACAGAGGTGGTTAAGTCACCTTTAATTAATTTCAATAATTCTATGAATAACATGGAATTACAAGATAACACTTAGTGGAAAAGCCTCCTCAGTATAATAGTGTAGGGGAAAGAAAAAACAAGTAAGTTTAAGAAATGAAAGAGAAATGATGGACACAGTGAAGGTTGCAAACACCTTCTCCAGAGAGGCAACTCAAACAACTATTTATTTATCAAACAATGTTTAATTTAGACCAAACATTGATAAACTTCCATATAAGTTATCGAAAGGTAGATGAAATTTAGTAAAACACCTCAGATTGTTTGGAAGAAAATGCCACATAAAGAGAAACAATGGAAAATTGGGTAAATTTGACTCTCGAGTATATGAAGGTATATTTATTTTATATTCAATAAATAAAAAATGATACAAGTTCTACAAAAGAATAACTACGAATATGGTGAATGCATTGATGTCTAGGTAGATGAACCTTTGCCACAATGAGCAAAATGTGAACAAAGTGAAAATTTAGATGATGCAACAAGTGTTTAAAAGGTATGATGAACAAGAAGAGGTAGATGGAGAAAAATAAGAAGAAAGGAATAGTGAGAAGTAAAAAATCCCATCTAGGTACTTACAAAAGCAACATCTTGAATGTCAAATAATTGAAAATAAAGAATTAGGAGCCAAGAGAAGAAGACAAGTCATAGGAACTCCTAGAAATGCAAGTCTTGCACCATTGACTTAAATAGAATATAAAAGTTTTAGTCAAGCTAGTAAAGATAAATATTAGATTAAGCCAATGGATTAATCCAATGGATGAAGAGCTAGATATTATAGTGAAAAAAAAACTTGGGAATGAGTACCTAGATCAAAAGGTGAGAATTTCATTTTTTCCAGGTTGGTATGGAGGAACAAGATGAATGAATAGGGACAGGTAGTATGAAATAAAGCTATACTAGTATGCAAAGGATATACTTAGGTGGAAGGTATTAATTTGGAATAAAGCTTCACCCATGTATCTAGAATAAAAGCTATTAGGTTGTTTCTAACATTTTCATGTCATATAAATTCCAAAGTTTATCAGATGGGTGGTAAGTCAACTTTTCCTAATGGTGAATTAGAGGAGAGGAAGCATACATTGAATATCCAGAGTGACTTCAACTATCTAAACACAAAATCAATTTTATAGACTAAAGAAAGTATTGGATAGGTTAAAACAAGCCCAAAGAGCTTGGTAGACAAGATGAGACAAATACCTACAAAAACAGGGATTTGGCTGACGAATAACATACTTCAACCTTTACATTAAATTTTGTAATGAAAATATACTAATCATTGTTGTGTATCTACATAAAATCATTTTTTGGAGTGACTTGGAACAAATGGGTCAATAATTTGTAGAAAATTTACATAAGGAATTTTGAGATGTCCATGCTAGGAGAACTACAATTATTTCTTGGCCTACAACTCTCTATGTTGGATAAAAGGTTCTTGATTTCCTAGTCTAAGTATCTGAAAGAAAATTTGAAAAAGTTTAGTATACAACAATGTGAGCTCGTTAGCACAACCATGGTAAGTGGATAGAAATTAGGAAAAACCAATGAGTCCCATAATCTTAATCAAATTACTTACATGTCAAACATTAAAATTATTTTTTACCTAACAACATCAATACCTGATATAATTCAAGTTGTAGATATGGTTGCTAGTTTTCAGTCTACCCCACAGGGGATTTACTAGGGGAGCAATACCATACCACATGCATTCATATTGGGGCATATATATTGAGCATGTAATAGGGGATAAAGTGTTTATATATTGGTAGGTATAAAAAATGGAACTCAAAGTTAACAAAAAAATATAAAGTTGTTTAAAAAATGTTAATTAAAAAATATATACCTACACTATCTGGTGAAATTAGGGGTCTTTTAAATTAGGAAGGTGTATTGGGTTCATATTGGTAGGGTTTATATAATGTTGGACACCTAATCATAAAGGGTTAGCGTGGAAGCCGAATGGACAAAGCAGTCCAAGAGACCTTGGGATTTGAATCCCAACAGTCACATAATGTACCATAAATATACATCATTTGTGAATAAAAATGCAATGCATGATTTATCTTTCCTATTTGTTTCCACTCTCCATGTCTGTTTAACATGGTATCAAAGCCATGATGAGTGGCCTGTTTTCCCTGAGCAACTGATCTGAGTTGCCTTGAATAGTGCTGGCCCAGTATTCATTACCTGAAGAACGCCTGCCTGCCTGCCTGAAGCTGCATACCTAATTTCTGAAGGAAACGCATAGGTCCCAAAAATATTTATAACTCCTGCTGTCCTGAGAGCTGCTCAGTCCTGAGCGCTACTCTTACATTGATTCCCTGCCTCTGCCTCTGATTAGATTGCCTGCCTGAAAACGACGGGAGAATTTAATATAACCTGACAAGTCGAAGCGTGGAGAGAGTGCGAAAAGATATTTCAGTCAATGTGAGTGTTATTGCGGCAGTCAGCACTGGAAACGGACGCCACTTCACCGTCAAAATATTGAAAGGCTAAGTCTTGTCTTGTCTTCGTCATCACAATTCGTAAGCTTGAGAACGGTGGTGTCACTGCAATGTAACTCACGAATTGATTTAGTGAGGTTTTGTATTATAAAAAGTTATTAGGTTAATATGAATTTCATGTTCTGTGAGAAGTTGGATGCATGGGGAATGGAGAACTAAGTTCCTATAAGCTAAAGTGTGGCCAAATATGATTACTAAGTTCTTATGAACCTCATTTAAACTAAAGTGTGGCCAATTATGATTTTATTAATACATGCTCACGAAAAAGGTTTGTGCCCCTGCGACCAAAAGTTGAGATTAGATCATCGTGGATGTGTCGAGCGTGGAATGCATAATGGAATATGTGTGTGTTAAATTTTGTGTGGGTTTATGGTAAAGTCCACCAATCATTTATACCTGCATGTAAGTGAGGTATGGTGTTCGGATGTATGTGGTCGTGTCCAGTGAATGTAAGAACTAATGCTATAAATAAATGAAACGTGGAATCCACATCACATGTAATGGATGTGTATGAAGAGGAATGCCAACAGCCATTCGGCCTGCAACTTTGTTTTATTCCTCCATTGAATTACCGATTAGTGAGTAAGAGTTTGAAATTGGTAGTTGTGTAAAAATATATGTTGTTGAGTGTGCCTGCTATGAGTGAGCCCATCTGCATTAAAGGATATTTACTGACGCCACTTCACCGTCATAATATTGAAAGGCTAAGTCTTGTCTTGTCTGTTGTTCTGTCATTGAACTTGACCTGGTCCACCCCCAAAAGATAACGAGCTCCTTCCTATTCTTGGGCGAAAGAATTGTATCGGCGGGAATCGAACCGACAACGTTGGCGGCAGAGGTGAATTTGGCGTGGGGTTGAAGAAAGAGTCGTCTCTGAGCCTAGAGGAACTGAATAGACAAGTGGAGGCCTTCATTGCGAAGGTGAAGAATGATATGAAGCTCCAGAGGGAATAATCTCTCGCTCGGTACGCAGAAATGGTGAATCGAGCTGCGGGCATCAAATGAGAATAGTTTTCCGCGGGTGTCAACAGCTCTATTTCCTTGCAGGGATGACTAGGATGATGGGTGAAATTCCCGTCAATCTTCTTTCATCTTTTGATACTTGCTAGCTTCTTTTATCTCATGTGAATGCATCTGTCAGGGGTAGTGGTAGTCTCCTTTTGATGGCTCTTCCTTGGGATCTGAGTGTACAGTATGATTATTGTAACTGAATCACTTTATCAACTCTGAAAATAAGATTTTATATAAATTTTTGCGTGTGATACATAACAGTTTCCTTGGACTTTCGTAAATGTATCTGTTGGTAGCAGAGACTATATGTTGGTTTGAGCTCTTCTTCAGATGCAGGTCATAAAATTTGATGTGGCTCGAGATTTCCCATCCGCAGTTGCCAACTTTGCATAGAGGACATTCATACTCTGATAGATCATTGTATTTGCAGATTGTCTTCTTCTGAGATCTACAGTTGGAAGTATTTCCACAAAAAGAAAAGCACCTTCTGTTTCTTACTCGCTTTTTGCTACAAATTCTAGTTAATTATTAATTCTCAAATGTCCATATGTTATACACATTCTCTCTGCAGCCAAAGCTGTAAATTTCTACGGCTCCTCTTGGACTTTTTGGGTTCCAAATGTGGAATATATACACCATGAACAAAAGGAAATACTGCAGATTTGTTTGCTCAAGGAATCTTAGTTTAACAATAGAAGCTCCTGATGACACAACCCTGCATTTATCCCAGATTTTAACCTACGAGTGCAACTCGTCGGCCATGAACTTTATAGGCGGTGTCACTGGACGTTTCTTCCTCGGATGCTAAAGTGTGTATTGCTGGACATTTCTTCCCAAAACATGGTGTACTTAGCCGGCAAGTTTACGAACTCCGTTGGGGCTAAGTGAATATTGAAAAAGGTCAATCACTGAAAGAAAGTAAATTTTCCAAAGAAAAAGGATCAAGAGTGTTGCAAGTAAATTGTAAAGGACCAAGTCAACATCACAGGTTCATCGTGATCAGCACGCTGAGAAAAATTAGCAAGTAGAGTAGTGACAAGAGGAAGGTGGCATCTCATAATAAAATAAAGTTTTTGATTATTTTCAGGATGATGGATGGTTGCTCGTTTATACATTTTCAGTTTTTAGGCAGTTTACAGTCTTGTTTGCAGCACTTTGATTTTCATACTTGGCATACTTTTAGACCCTTTTTACATAGTATCGTTACAGTAGGTTGATTTTGTTGACAGCGTTACATTTTGGAACTTTTTACAGCATTACATGCTATAAGCTGAGATCATGGATAGAATGGGTATTGTATTAGAATTATTGAATACTCTAATACACTCTACCAT
Source organism: Pinus taeda (assembly GCA_000404065.3). Lineage (NCBI taxonomy): Eukaryota > Viridiplantae > Streptophyta > Pinopsida > Pinales > Pinaceae > Pinus > Pinus taeda. The sequence goes on along the minus strand of APFE031618523.1, from coordinate 6 downwards.
GGACAA
>APFE031618515.1:33897-50152 GCA_000404065.3 Pinus taeda | reverse complement strand
CCTTTATATATTATTATTAGGTCGACTATGTCATATTGTAACTCCTTAGACTCCTATATATAGAAGGGAGGTTTTTTCATTTGAATGATCAAAGAATCATTCATTTTTGTAATTTAAAGGAGGTTTCCCCCTCATAGAGGCTGAATTCTAAGGCGTTGATCTATCTTTTTTATCCTTTTGTGAGCTGGTTTCATAACATAAAGAAAAGGATGGATATATAGAAGAAGGAGCCAGAGAAGACAGGGAAGAGTATGGAGCAAGAGAATATGTGCCAAAATTTCTTTTGAGGTATCTTTAGATGTTAAAGATGCCACCAAGTCCAAGAATGGTGTACAATTAGGTCACTAAGTTTCTCATACTATGAGCAACACTTTCAGTAGGGGGGTATGGTGGGCCTCCAAATTAGGCATAAATTAAGGCTTATATGAGAATCCTTCAACAAATTAAACCTCTCTTTTTTGCGTTATATGGAATATTTTAGCTTTAATATGTTAATTAGAAAGGTTTAGTGACAATTACATATTTGTGCCCAATATTATTTATTTTTGTAGAATATTGTGAGAATATTGGGAAAATTGAAGATTTGGAGGGGGAGATAATCTATGGACTCAATCCCTGTTACAAGAGAGTCAAGATTGGATAATAAATGAAAAATATATTATGAATTATTGTATAGACTATGGAGCTCTAGTGATTGAGAAAATCTAGGAATGTGTTTCTTGCCATTGAATGTAGTTTCCTAGTGTTGGGAACCAGATCCACTATGTGAGGTATTTTGGAGGGGAAAGCTTCCTCATTTCAAGGATAGTTCTTCCTCATCACTTTGTATAAGCACCATTTCAAATTTTCCTCTAGAGGCATGTGTTTCCTAGTCTTCTTGTGGTGAAAACTTGTTATTTAGCAGCTCCAATTTCATATATAGTAGGGATGTACTTGGACTGATTAAAATAATGAACTTTGGTGCCATTTTTAGCTTCTAAAGCTTGGTTTCCTTCATATGTCTCTAGGTTTCCTTGGGCTTGGCAATGCCAGGGGCATCAAATCCCTCTTGTACAATTTCTTTATTTCCTTTGAATGTTTTTTTCACTTGTATCTCTTATTTCTGCATTTATTATTTAGGCCTCTTTTGTTGTCTCTCATATTGGTTAAATGATTGAAGTGAGTTTTTTATAGGTTATTTATAGATTAAAAATCATGATGCATCCTTAGAACATATTTTAAAATTCATATTCATCATTGAGCTACTTGGATTGGTTTACCAATTCACAAATCTAGAATGTTTGAAGTCCCTTTAGCAAAATAGTAGTAATTTTCTACTATTTTTTAGAACATGTTAATGAGATTCATTTGAGTTTATTCCAATTGTATTTGGTTATGAAAATATTCATGTAAATAAAAAAAAACACCCCGTATAATTTTTAGTTTATTATGTTAGGCATTTGGTAGGTTAACTAGCTCACTAGTTCTTGAATGTCTAGTTTTTAGAGTAGTGATTTTCTGTTATTTTGTAGCATGATTAACAAGGGTATTTTCGAGTGATTCCACTTGGAATTGAGTCCTACAACATCCTAATTAACAATAATAAAAATAGCATCCCATTTTTATTTGATTTACTTGGTCATTCAGCAATTCATCTCCTCCTGCAGCAAAACAGGGCCTCTTGTAGCACATCTTGTAACACCTCTTCTAGCATTCTTGTAGCACATGTAAACGTCACCAAATTTGCTCCAAAAGTTTGGTTTTCGTCTGCAAGGCTTGAAAAATGATTGCTAGCCTCTAAATACATGATTGGGGTATAATAAAAACCTATTAGGACTTTCATTTTTAGAAAGTTTGTAGGCCTATTTCTTTGAATGCATGCTCTTAGGATTTCAATTAGAAATTGTTGTTCTTGCATAGGGTTAGTTTATTTTTAATGAAAATTTTTACATTCTGCAATTAGACTAATGATTCGTAATGTTGCAAGTAGAACAAGGTTTATATTATCAAAATAGACAAGTACTTTTAATTCCTGCAAATGGCATAACCTATACCTTCTTGCAAATAGGATTAATATTTAAATTTGAGCAAGTAGCATTTCCATTTCTTGAAAATAAAGCAACATTTTCTTCTCTTGAAAATAAAGAAATTATTCTATTTATGCAATTAGTTTGGGGTTTGATTTCATGAAACTCACTCCATTACATCAGATCAATGAAGTAAGGACACATTGTGTGCTTCACAAATAGTTTTGACACCTCTTAAGTTTGTATGAACCTCGAGTTGATAATTTAAGCTGGTAGCCTTTGGAGTTGCAACACTCTTGTTGCAATATTCGGGCTCATCATCTACCATTAGAGAACATGTGATGTCTAAAATGGGCCTCCTAAAAAAATATAACCACAATAAACTCTATAAGAAGCAATAGAATTCAAGATGATGATGTGAACCATGGGTGATGATTCACTTTTTTTGGGGTAAATAAGTAAAAGGATTAAAAAATAATGAAGTAATAATACCACTTTTTCAACTTATCTCCCTAAAGATTTACTTAAATTTCTAGTGGGAGTACTCGTTGGATGCAAAATTTAATTTATTGTCCAAGGAGTACCCATATTGCATACTTCCGATGGACCTTCCTACACAAAAAATGAGAAATAAATGAAAACACATGATTGCAATCAAATTTTTCATGTATTTCTCACTTTTTCACGTATTTCTCATTTTTCATGTAGTAGGGTCCATTGAAAGTATGCAACATGGTTACTCCTTGGATGAGGAATTGAAATATGAATCCAACGACTGTTTCCGCTCGCAATTTGAGTAAACCCATAGCGGGATAAGTTGAAAATACGAGTTGAAAAAGTAGTTTTTTCCCCCTCTAAAATTTGATGATGTAATTGAATCTTGTTTTATTAATTCCACTATTGTTTTACAATTTTATTAGGAGGCCCATTTTTGACCTCAAAATTCCCCTAATGCACCCAGATATTAATAATATTTTATAATGAAATAATTGAATCATATTGCAACACATCACTTGTCACATTCACCTCATGATTTTTCTTTTGTTGCCCATATCCTTATTTTCCATTTTGTGACTTACACTATTTCATTGTGCCTTTTTCTCCCACATTTCTAGCACACTATCCTTGATATGGACTTGGATCTTCTTTTTCTTAACTTACTGCGATTTCCTAGGCTCCTTCCTCTTTTCACTTTTCTTCTCCTAGTCTCCGTATTCAAAGCATTACCTGATGTCTCACTAGAGCTTTTCCATTGCATTTCCTCATTAAGGATAACACCAATGACATCATCAAAATTTAAAGTAATAGATCCATAGAAAGAGTTACTAATGGCCATAACTAAAAGATTCCAACTTTCTGGCAATGAGCACGGAAATAATAGAGCCCCAATTTCATCATCAAAATTTACCCCTACAAAAAATAACTGATTGGTAACCATATTAAATTGATTTAAATTACCATCAATAGATCCACCTCCTCACATATTCATATTAAATAGAAACTTCATAAGAAATACCTTATTTGAGACCCAAGGTTTTCATATAGTTTGGCCAATGTTAGAATTAAACTCTTGTTGTTGTTTCCTTTGAAATGTTAAATGCCATTAATTCTGCCAAACACAACGGTATTGTTCTAAGTGCCTTTCTGTTGGGAATACCCCATTCTACATCGGTTATACTCATTGACTTATTTTATTTTCCTCTCAATGGTGGGTACAAAAGTTTCTAATACGTATAATCTTCCATCAACATCTTCCACAACTAGTAGTTTTGGCCATTAAATTTGTTGACCCTAAACCTACCATCTTACGCCATTGCTCCCACTTGAACTAGTAACCCTTATCTCTTATGAGTTTATCAGCCAAATAGACCTTTAGCTCTAGTATTAGTTGTTAGAAAATGATGTATTACAGAGAAATGGAACACATAAAATATTGCGGAAACACAAATACAGAAACACATAACATAAGAGAGACACATATATACATGGTTTACCCAATTTGGGCTATGTCCATGGAGAAACTACCAGTCCTTCCTTTTATATTATCCAATAATATGTAGAGATACAACCTACAATAGATCCATTGTAATTTCCTCTTTTCTCTCAAACAAACTCCTCTCTCTCTCTCTCAGAATAATCATGCATAATCGTAATAAAATTCCCTCATATAAACTGAGGGTTTCCTTATATAGAAAATAACCCTAAATTAACATAACTTCTACTGTAAGACAATTCGCCTAATGAATGGCCCAGATTGACCACTACATTCAATATTTTATAAAGGGAAATTTTCATTTATTTTTAGCTTCAAGGGTGTTCGCCCCGAACACACACCAAAGGGGGGGATTATTTAAAAGTAGTCATCATAAGTTTGGCATACGATCTATGTTTGACATGCACAATACCTAGTTAGAAAGATCTACTTGAGGAATCAAATTTCGAATGTAAACGTCATCCAAATATTTATTTTTTCTTGTTTTCCCTAAAAATTTTGTTTAGGGCCTAAAAACAGTTTAAGACCCAAAAAGCTACCAAAAATAGTAAACTGTGCCACAATTAAAAAAATTGAAAAAATGAAAGGGATAATGTTGGGTGTCCAAGTGGAATAGGAAGGTGGCCACAAATATCCACTTGTATTAGTCCTTCCCCCTTATGAAGTAATGGCCCCCAATGCATTGAGTGCCTCCATGAGATGGGGAAACTTCTCCCGAACTTGGTCCATGGTGAGCCACTTTCCTTGGTGTAGGAGTTGGCCAAATTTGAAAACCTGATATAGTTGGATCTTCAACTAGCAAGTGTTCTTGATATGTGTGTCCATGATCCAATCAATAGTGGCCTATTCCATGCAGTCTAAGTTTAACTCTGTTGGTGTGAGTTGTGCTGCAATGGCTAACGTGTCCAGTAATGGTAGGACGTATGGTTGAAGGAAGTCCACATTGAATAGTGGGTGCAAGCCAAGGAATGAGGGAATGTTGAGCTCAAAATAATTGTCTCCTACAACCTTGTTAATGGTGTAACACCCATATTGGAGTGCACCAATCTTGCGGTGGGGTCCATTGAGGCAGTCCTTCCACAAATGTAGCTAAACTTTGTCACTCACCTAGAAATTTTGTGAAACTCGATGCTGATCATGGCGCTACTGGTACTTAGAATTGGCTTTGTCAAATATATCATGGACCTGCTGGCGAATGTGTTGAATGCCATGAATGAATTTGTTAGCCTTGTCGGCTTCAGACTGGATGTGAGCTGAATCTGCCAAAGTAGATGCAAATTGTATGGCCACATCAATGGGACATAATGGATGAAATCCTAGCTCTACTTGAAAGGGGTTGTGGACCATTGAGATGTGGATTGCTCCATTGTAACTATACTGGACATAGCGGAGGCTTTCATCCCATGTGTATAGATGGTTTTCCTTGTATATGCGTAGAATGTGTATGATCATCTTGTTGATGACCTCTTTTTAGCCATCAGTTTGGGATGGAAAGTCGTGGCCTTAGTAAGTTTGGCATCCAACATCGACTAGAGACTTAACCAAAATGCACTTAGGAATCTTCTATCCTAATTTGAGACAATGGACTGTGGGATCCCAAAGGATATCCACAGTCACTCAAATAATAGCTTAGCAATGGCCTCTGTTGTGATAGTCATCTTGCAGGCCACCATAATGGCCATCTTAGAGAATTTGTCAATGACCACGAAAACACAGTCATTTCCATTCTTATTAGAAGGAAATCCGAACATGTGATCCATGGATATAGATTCTCAAGTTGGACTAGGAATAGGCAAAGGAGTATATAGGCCTTGCTTCTTGATGGTTGGCTTTTCAATGTTGTAGGTAATGCACGATTCAATGTACCTCCCAACATCCCTATGAAGGTTTGGCCAATCAAAATACTTCTGCAATACTACCATTGTTTTCTCTATTCCAAAATGTCCAACGAATCAACTATAGTGAGCCTCCCAAATCATCTTGGTACGCTCGCTTTAAAGAACACATATGTGTCCTATATGGCATAACAATGCATCCTAGAGGTGAAATTTTGGAACTTTCTTGCTGTCCAAAAGTGTTGGGTATGTGCTACTGAATTCTGGATCAATCTTGTAAAGATGTGGCTACTCCAAAGTCTCATGCCAACAGGAGTCGAGCGAAGTGATCATGGCCATGACTAGTGGTCGGTTGAGGTAGCCTGCAACATTATTGGTGCTTAACTTCTTGTACTTAATGTTCATATGGAATTGTTGTAAGTATGTGGACCATTTTTTATGGCGCTCCTTCTGTAACTTCCCTTGTGTATGTATGAATTCCATGGTTTTGTGATCTGTGTGGATGACTGTTTCCTTCCCCAAAATGTAATTCTTCCACTGACGACAAAACTCCACAATGGAATATATTTCTTTGTCATAGGTGGGATACTTTTGGACTGTATCTAAAAGTATCTCACTATGCTAAGCCACTAGATGTCCCTGCTAAGTAAGAACTGCGTCAACAGTATAGCCAAAGGCATATACCTCAATCTCAAATGTTTGTTGCAGGTCTGGTAATGTGAGCATTGGTGCAGAGCAGAGGTGTTGCTTCAACTCGACAAACGCCTTTTGTTGGGTTTCATACCAAAATAACTTTTCTTTCACTCCACCCTTGGTGACTTGACTTAAAGGTCAAGTGATATGAGAGAACCCCAACAAGAACCTGTGGTAGAAATTGGCAAGACCTAGAAAGCTACAGGCCTGTTAAGTGGTTGGGTGGCCAATTCCTAATTAGTTTATGTTGGTTTGCCGTCCACACGCCACCCTGACATCAATGATTTTCCCTAGATATTGAACCTGGGTGATGCCAAAAGTGCATTTCTCCAGATTGGTACACAACTTGTGTTGTCGTAGGGTTTGAAAGATCTGTTGAATATGGTGGAGGTGATCTTCCTATCTGTGGTTGAATATCAAGATGTCATATAAATACGACACCACAAATGCATTGGCGAAGGGTCACAAGATGTCATCCATCGACCTTATGAAGTTTACTAGGGAATTCATCAACCTGAAAGGCATGAACAACCATCTGGGAAGGCCCTCTTGGATTTGAAGTAAATATTCCACACATAGGAGGGTTTGATAGGCACCAGGTGATGATCATATTTTAAGTCAATCTTGTTGAAATACTTGGCCCCCTTGATCTGGTATAGAAGTTCATCAATCCATGGGATTGGGTAGCTATTCCAGACAGTGATTGTTCAGCACATGATAGTCATTACAGAGCCTCCATGTCCCATCCTTCTTCTATACCAATAAAATAGAGCTCCAATAGGGTGATGAGCTTACCTGATATGCTCTTTCTACAAAAACTCATGAACCTACCTCAGGATCTCATCGTTCTCCAGAACATAGCACCAATAGATTGACCCATTAGGTAGCAGTGTGCCCAAGGTCATATCGATGGAGTGATTGACGTGACATTGCATAGGTACCCTCGTAGGCAAGGCAAAAATGTCCTCATATTCCTCCATGAGTTTGTCCATTTACTACTGTTGTGTAGAGGAGCCTTGTTTGGAAGCTATGGCAACAATCTTCTTCTTGTCCTAAGGGAGAATCATAAGGAAAACAAATTTCTTGGTCTGGGAAATGATCTTACTGCATTTCTTTGTAGAGATAAAAGAGATGATGGTAGGCAGGGCTACCTCTGGTATCGTGTACAACTTATTGTCCAAAGTAATAATCATCAAGCGAGGTCTAGACTCATATACAACATGTTTCTTCCACAAGTATGGTTGTCCTAATAATACATCACAAAATTCAAAAGGATAAACATCAAATAGAACCTCATCCACAAAGGGCTTGATGTTGTAGAGAAGGCAACACTATTATATGATGTGTATATCTCATCCTTGGTGAAGCCACCTAATGGTGTACATCTATGTATATGATTTAATCGATACACCCAACCACTTCACGGACTTCACTAAATTGAGTTTTTTTTGTCTCTCTTTGTCGATAATGAACTGTAGCGGAGAAACCTTCGCCCACATCTCTAAGTGGAAGAGGCATTCCCCCTCGTTTGGATTTTTAAGCTCATTCTTATAGATCTTCATGGTTCTCCTTGTTGGGTTCTGACTCAGAGTCAAAACATGTGTCTAATTTGGAAGCCTTTAGCTCGGCCACAAGTGATTGCTTAGCTTGACACCCACTTGTGTTGTGAGTGGAGATCTTATGGAACTCACACCATTTTTCCATGTTCGTCTTTGTCTTCGGGGTGTTTTTATTTTCTTTCCAGTTTGATGAGTTGTCTTGGGTGACCTTGCCTTAGCTTTTTCCTTTGTTTCGCGATTTGGGGGTGCCTTTCCCTTGCTTCAGATTCATAGATTCAAACTCTCGCTTCATTTGCTTAAACTTTTGCTAAATCTTAACAACATATTTGTATGTCATGCTAAGTGAGGAGATGTATAGGAACTCCATCTCATCTTAGATGTATCTGTTTATACATCCACAATACTTGAGTATAAAATGTTTCTTAGAATCCTTGCTACCCAAATTCATGCAGAAGTTATGAAAGAAATTGGTAAAATATGGCATGTCTTGGTCCCTTCCGTTCCATAATGTGATCCACTTTATGTAGTTATCCTCATAGCTCATGACAGGGTAGTACTGCTCCTTGATGGTGTCTCGGAATGAATTCAAACTAGGTGCGAATGAAAATAATGAGGGTGTACTTTTTTCCTTCTTTTGACAATAGGTTTCCCACTTGTCCTTGACATGGGGGGTGACTCTGAGAATTGCAAAAGTAATATTTCCCGACTGGAAAAATCATGAACAAAAAATATCCTTCTAGAAAATTTAACCATTTATCTACGACGTCTACATCTATCTGACATTCAAATATGGGGATGTCAAATTTAACTTATACCTTAAAGGGTGTGGCGCTTCTATAGTGGCTGTTGAAAGAAGATGCATTGTCTTTGGGTAGCTGCTGAAGGATCTTGACAAAGTTGTCTGTAATTGTGTTCCTCTATCAGTCGAGGGCTTCTTCAAGCAAGATTTTAAAAGGACCACATGCCCCATGATCTTTCTTCTTTGCTACCATGGGAGGCCATCATGATTTGCGAGGCTAGTCTTGCAAATGTTCGAACAGTTCAAGCCCTAACTCCTTATATCTCAACCTCATTGGGGACATGCAGAGAAAACAAAGAAAGAGAAGACTTCTATGATACCATTGATCTGAACTTAAACATGAATGCAAAAAATCACATATACAACCATAAATATAGATATGCAACACAAAGAACACTTCATTTCATTAATATCAAATACTGAAATATGCTTACAAATAAAATGGAAATAAACTAGCTCAGGTGATGTTAGCTTATCTTTGAGAAGTGATGTGGTGGATACATTCCTTTGAACTATGTTACAATGAGGCTCAAAGTCCTATTTTTTATCAAAAAACAATGGAAAACCATAAACATCCAAAAGAATATGAGATGAAGCACCAAAACTATGGGCCCCGTTTGGGTAAATTAGTACATCAACTTCCCGTGGTCATAACTTTCAAATATGATCTCTGTTTGATGCGTACAATATCTCGCTAGAAATATCTGTCTGAGGACTATAAATTTTGAGTGTAAACATCAATACAAATTTCATGTTTCCCCCATTTTCCCATAAAACGTTGTTTAGGGTGTCAAAATGGCTCTAGAAGTTCAGGACTCGAAAAACTGCCTAATATAGTAAATTTTGCTACAATTAAGGAAACTGAAAAACTGAAAGAGATAATGTTGGGGGTCCAAGAGGAATAAGCAGGTGGCCACCAATATCCACCTAGATCACCCATCTCCTGACATCATGCTGATGTCATTGTTATATAGTAAAATGCTACCATGCATCACCATTTGACTTTTCCATGTTGTCTACGGTACAAAGGTAAAAGGGGTTCCCACAGCTTTCTTTTTCATCAAATTTTTTATTAAGATTTAAATAGGATCTAGGCCTTTTTTCATTGTCTAATTCTTGTGCCACATTTCTTGAACCTACGTCATCCCAAAGCTTCACATTTGTATTGTGCCTTGCTCTTAAGGGGAAGGACCTTTGGGATGAGCTATTTTGTGGACCCTTTGTGAGCCAATTAAAGTTCACTCTTCTTGATTACTTCTCTAGACTAACGTCATCTCAAGCCTCAACACTTTTGTGAACCTTTGTTTCTTTTGGGAAATTCCTCCCAGGTTGATGTGGCTATGGGACCTCCCCATTTTGCAACTCTGACAATCAATTCATTTTTTTGCTATTGAATCTTCTCGAGTTTACGTCATCCTAGGCGCTCCCTTTGTGCATGAGTTTTGAACCATACAGTGAACCTCCTTCCAAGATAACATGTTATGTGGGCTCATCATCTGGCCAATAAAAACATTCTCCATAGTTGTGTTGTAGGCCACATCCTCTTGGGATTTTGGTTTAGTAGCAATGCCAAAAATCTTCGTCAACTATGCTCAATTACCAAACTATCATCATGTTAACCCTTTTTCCATCTTTAAATTTGCAACTTGAGTTTTGGGGGAACATGAATTTGACTGGAAATAACTTGTGATCCAGGAGCCCTTTTTCAAACTTATATATACCACTCGAAATATCATTTAGATCTCTTTCCATCTAAGTGGGTCTCAATTACACTTGAGTTAATTTTCTAAATTGAAAATGGATACAAAATATTTGTTCCTTAACAATTCTTTTCTCCTTTGCCATACATTTGTTGATATTCATTATTCACGCAATCTTCTCTACATTTTCCATAACCTTTGATATGGGTACAACACCATTGACACCTGTGACATCAACGACCTAATGAAAACACCCTTTTCAATACATTTCCAACATCCTTATTATGCCAACAACATCTTTGACATAAAAATTATAACAATATATCATCATCTTATTTTTGTTTTCCTTAAATGACAATATTCTAACAATCTCCCCCTTTTGCATTGATTGAAACACCTATAATTTGTAGCTACCCCTCTCATATCTACCAAGTTTCACCAGCCTCCTAGGCCAAAATTGAGAGGAGGAGACATTATGACATGACTTGGCCTCCTAGATCACGTTAAGCAAATGGAGTCAACAAGATGAAGCCTTACTAACCTTCCTTAAGAGCTACAGACCCATAGGATCTAAATAACCACTCCAAATTCCCAAACCCTAATCCAACTTTGCTTTTTAGTGGTTTGGACTCCTAGTTGCTTGCATAAAAAGGCAAACTAGTGGTTGTAACCTTCCAGTTGCATGGGTAACCTAGCCTCCCAATGTCTGCATTCTATATTTTGTAGTTCTGAGAATGAAATCCCAAAATCTAAGGCACTTTTTTAGGGATAGTATCCAGAGCTCTGCACCGAACTTCATAGAACTTTTTAGATTGATGAATGACACAAGGAAAAATCCATTAATGAAGAACTTAGTCAAGAACTTGACCTATCTATACCTAACCATGGCATTCATTTCGTCAAAGAAATTATGAACATGTAATCTATAGGTCATAAATGGATATCTGAACATAGGGGTCTCATAATTATCTGAAAATCATCAAGAAGATCTAATGTAGCCTCATACAATATCCGCAATAACATATATTAGGCCATGCATTCAATCACCCTTTATTTACCAATGAAACATATTAAGAGTGATAACTAGAATATGTCATGAAACCATGGTTACAACCAACATTGAACCAAAATAATAATAATGATAGAACATTCATGAAAGCCACATAATAACAAGTATAAATACTCATGAAATATAAGAGGAAACATGATCTTATTAACATATGAGAAAGCCAACCAAGTTAGGGACTCCCACATACCACTCAACCATAGATTAGGATAAACCAAAATTTTCTTTCAGCCAATCAACCTCGTGCAATATTCCAAGAATGAATGTGGAGGATCTCATGGAATAAACCACAAAAAATCAAACTAGTGCTTCTAAAGGTGAAGCCACCTCAACCCTCAACTGGTGATTTCACCTCATGGTCTGACATCACTTACCATCACCAGATCAGTCTCTGCCCAAGTTTTCTAGGGCTCCAAAGAGTTTGTTCCATCCTAGAACCCACAACTATGCTAGGGCTCCAAAGCATTTGGCCAACCAGGAATCCAGCACTTGTAACTGAACCCACCAAGGCTTCCAGGACTAGTAACTCAACCCAAGTTGTTTGAAGGCTTCTAGAGTGTTTTTCCAAACAAGGCTCTAGGAACTAGAAACGCAACCCATAGCCATAAGGAGAATTAGTGTCAATTAGAAAAATCAAGTGGGAAATCCAAAACACCATAGCTATCTAGGAAATGGAAATACTAGGAAAAATCATTATCAATCCAAGGAATCTTCCATGCCAATGATAGATCATAAGAAAGTAACCACATGCATATACCAAGCATGCAAAAGCTAGACAAGGAATAATACATGCAACTTGGTACCTACAAAATAATCTATTTGTAGTCACTAATCCCACTATCCCCTTGTGGTTTCCTTATTTCTATTTTCTTTCTTTCTGGAAATCCAAAGTATGCCACAATGCTCCAAGAAAGTCTAAGTGTGCAAGAGTATGAGAGAGAGAGAACAGAGAGAGAGCTCCAAGATAGAACTAACAAAAAGCTAAAGTGACAAAAGTTGTGAACTGATCCTTAGAAGCATTTTTGTCATTGATACCTCCATTTTGTTCATTCCTCTATTTTTCCTTCAATTTTCCTCACATGCAATTTTGTGACCTTTCACCTTCCTTTTCTCATATTTTCCATTATTTTCATAAAAAAATTCTAATTAATGCCTCTTTTCCTTTTCCATTTACTTTGCAATTCCTTTCCATTATCTTTTCCAATTTCCATAGCCATTAATTAATCAGAAGTGATCTCCATCACTATTTTTTTTCCCAACATTCATCTTGGAATACGTGTCCCATGACCTTGGTCTTATTTTTCCTTTATTAACTTTATTACATGGATTTTTAACTTCGGTTATTACATAACCCTCCCCCTTGAGGGAATGCCATCGTCAATGTTCAGTGTTACCTATAAACCAAAAAACACATGCTTCCCATGGAGCTTTATAGTACATATTGATGCATCATTTATATCATATCCATCTGCTGAAAACATAACCAACATATTATTAACATTGTACCTCTTATTGGATATTTATAACACAACGCAATGTGGTATTTACAACATATGCATATATAAACATAACCAAAATAAAAATTCAAAACGGATATCAAAAGACATCCAGTTAACCAATGAATAAAGAAGGATACATAGTATGCATCTGATCAACCGTATCCCATGTAGCTTCCTTGGGCCCAACTTGCTTCCACATCACTTTAACTTTCTCTATTGCTAGAGTTTGGAGGATGATAATATTTCGTTGCAAAATGCAGTGAGGTTCTGGCTAGAATTCTCTTTCTAGTTCCACCTACAATACAAACTAGTCAATGACATGATCAACATCATTCACATACTTCTTAAGCAATGACACATTGAAACATCATGGACTTTCACTGTTGGAGACAGTGAAAGTGAGTAGGGTACTGGTCAAATCCTCTCAAGCATCTTGAAAGGCCCACAATAATGAGGTGCCAATATGGCACATGATTGAATCACTAAGGAGATCTTCTTGGGATTTATGTGCAAGTACACATGTTCCCCAACCTATATCTCCTTAAACACCCTCTGTTGATATACATAACTCGTTTTCCTATATTGTGCTACCTTCATATTCTCGTTGATTACCTACATTTACTATTGCATCTCTACCAACATGACTGGTCCAATCAACACCTTGTTCACTAGATCACTCCAACTGATAGGAGTATTACAACTCTACCCATAAAGTGCCTCAAATAGACTCATCTTCAAATATTCTTGAAACCCTTTATTATACATAAACTCCACCAGTAGAAGATACTCTTTCCACTTTTTTTGTTGAGGCATAACATACATTCTCAACCTATCCTCCAAGATCCTATTGAACCTCTTAATCTGTCCATGTTTATGTGAATTATAGGTTATATTGAAGGCGAAATTTATCCCCAAACCTACAAGTAACTCCTTCCAAAACATTGATGTGAACTTGGCATCTCTATTTGACACAATATTTTTCGAAACACCATGCAACCTCACTATATCTTTGGTGAAGACTAGTGCTACATCACTATCTAAATTCGTAGACTTTATTGGAATGAAGTGAGCTATTTTGGTCAACCTATCAACCAAAACCATGATATAATCATGCTATTTAGATGTCCTTGACAAAACTATAATGAAGTCCATGGAAATGACTTCCCAATTCCACTATGGAATTAGAATTGGTTGTAGTAATCCACATGGGTTCTTACACTCTACTTCAGGGAAAATTTTAAGAGGCCCCCTTAAATTTATATGTATAATACATGGGAAAATCTCCATGGCATATAGGAAAAATGGAAGGCGGTTTTATCAATAATATAATATGTATATATAATTTTTTGGCGAATCTCTCACTAGGCATAGTGAATATTTTACTCAATTATAAAATCTTGTAAGATCTTGGTGAGTCTTTCACTAAATAATAAAAATTTGTAAGGTCCTATTGAATCTTAGCATTGTGAACTTTTAGACAATTTTTTGAAAAAGTATAAAACCATATATGACAAGAGCCACATGGTGGCAATATCATTGTTTTTTTTCACATTTCCACGACATGGAACTTGTTTATAAAATTATAAAAAAGCCAACCAAGTCCCTTATAATATGCAGGTAAGCTTATAACAGAGTCTGATACATCTACTATGCTTGTCTTCATTCAAGTGTCATAGCTGCTATACTTAACACTGTGAATCACAACTCTCTCAGAAGTCAACTCTATAGTGTAATTAAAACCTTTGGAAATTTAATCTGACAACTCTATAAAAGGGATTAGTGAAATAGAAGATTTTGTGAATGAGCCCACTAACTATCATTGCTAAAAAATCAATATAGACTATGAAGTCTTCCATCTTGATCACAATCGTGCTCACGACCAAGGGAGTGCAACCACCTGGCATGACATAATGGCCATCATAGCTTCCAGTAATCAACAACCACCTTGCAAGAACATCCTAGCTCATGTATCATGAATTTTATTCATCAATCTTAATTGATATAAATCTTATCAAGATAATATTGGAATCCTCTCCAGATTCACTGTTAACAAAAGGGTAAAGGAAATTTTCTAGCTCAAGGCACTAGCCAATACCAATTTTGGTATTTGTGACCCCTTTGTGGGGATGCACCTACCCTGCCCTGTTGGGTTTCTTCCTTGTAACATAGTTCAAGGATCACAAGACTTTCCAATCTTCCTACCCCATTAAACACACTTTATATGCTATACATAATGAATGGAAAAGAAGCATTATAGAACACACAATTTCACAGAAGGAAAAAAAATCTTAGTCAGTTCAATAATCAAAATCTTAACCACTGATTAATAAAGAATAGCAAGCAGTGTAATTAATTGTTCCGAGTTATTTATTACAAGCCATAAAGAATGTAGTGGAATGGAAAATATTACTTAGGCAACCCTTCAATATTTTCTACTAATATGTTTGTGCATGTACATATGAAATAAAGAGCATTGTTGAATACAAAGTTTCCTTTTCTCTTGCCTCCATTTTGACAAATCAGTTTGAATTCAGTGTCACTTTGAATCTCCTTTCTTGTGTGGATGTTTTGACAAATCAATGTGAAATCAAAGTCACTTTGAATTTTATTTCTTTCAAGGGATCACATCCACAATTGATTAGTAAAATATAATATACTATATATTATGTTCAAGACACTGACTACAATCTACGGTGGAAACGAGACCTCAATTCTTATTCTGAATTTGAATATCTCAGGACAACATAAGAGATAAAAATGCATATGCCCTTAGTAGCTAGAAAACAATCACTCCATCATTACAAGATCACCTAGATTTCGGCACTTAATCTAAATAATGGCACTAGTTGTAGTGCTTATTTGCATTAACACCATGGAAAAGCAACAACAATGTTTCAAAGCACACTTACTGGAAAAGTTGTAAGGTTCCGAGAATATTTAACGATAGCATCTGAACCTTGTAGCTATGGTGGGGAAACTAGGGAACCCAAATATTGGAAGATATCTCATACCAAATTTGAGAAAAAAAATAAAAAAGGGAAAAAATCAAAATCTATAAATCGAGCAATGAATTGTTTACAAATCAAATACAATTCCTTTAACTAA
>APFE031618515.1:6449-28416 GCA_000404065.3 Pinus taeda | reverse complement strand
TAAAAATTAATAAAATTAATAGTTGATTTTTATTTTATTTTTATTTTAACCAAGCTAAAATGTTTAAAAATACATTAAATTACAACATCCATTTTTACTCTTGATCGGATCAAATATTTTTTCACTCTATGCTAGTTTGCATATCACGATATTTGATACCTCTCGGGGATTAGTAGATCCAGAGTAAAGATGGATCTATGATGGTTTAATTCCCCCATTTAAATAGGCTACATTCCAGGTGAATACCATGGGTCAATACCATGTGCCATTTTGGTGAATACCATGTGTCAATACCATGTTCCATTTTTATTTTTATTAATACTAATATTAGGGTTAATAATGTTCTTTTTTCATGGTATTAATAACAATCTAGTCCATGGTATTTGTCCCATAGTATTTTTCCCATAGGTTTCCCCTAAATATAACGCATTTTTTGAGTGTTGGTAAATATAATTTGACTTATGGAGTAAATATCAAAAAATGTTTTATTGGTTTACCATACCTCTCGTTTATTTATAGTTTTCTTAATTTACCATACCTCTTTTACAAATATGGTATTTGGCCCATAGGATTCACTTAAATAAAACCTCTTTCTTCAACATTCATAAATATAACGAGGGTTATGGACTAAATATAAAAAGAGGTTTTATTTATTTACCATGCGTCTAGTTTATTTCTTGCATGTATATAAGGTGACTTATGGGGTAAATATAAAAAATGTTTTATTTATTTACCATACCTCTCATTTATTTATATTTCATTAATTTACCATACCTCTTTTATAAATATGGTATTTGGCCCATAGGATTCACTTAAATAAAAACCTATTCTTGAAAATAGGCAAATGGAAGGTTGTAACTCCTAATTTCAAGGGCTAAGTTTACCTTTTTTACCCTCTCCCTTAAAATAAGGTGGGCTATTTGAGGTGATTTGTAAAAATGTACTATGATACAAAATATTCACCCACTAAAAATTTAAAACCCCTTAATTTTGCCAAAGGGAGAACATTCGCCCCTAAAATTTTCCATGCTCTACTTTTACCTGTTGGGAATCCATGCATCTTTCAATAAACTCTTCCATCTCTTTCTTCAAGTTTGGCCATAAAATTTTCCATGCTCTACTTTTACGTGTTGGGAATCCATGCATCTTTCAATAAACTCTTCCATCTCTTTCTTCAAGTTTGGCCAATGGTGTAAGTTCTTAACCACTGTCAATGTCTTATGATATCTAATGTGACTTGAATATGGCTTAACATGAAATTCCCTAGATAAGCTTCTTGAGCTAACTTTTTTCTGGCACATAGATCCTATCCTTAAATCTGACCAAACCATCTATCGTGAGATGATAATCCACATCATGTCCTAACCCATGCTTAAGCTATTGTTACATTTCATCCTATTTTCCTGCTCGCAAGATATGCTCGTGTAAATATGTCCCATATGAACTCATAGCTGATACGTGATTTACATGCCCTCTTCTGGTAAGAGGATCTACAACCCTCTTCTCTTTATCCTTATGTATCTGACCTCGAAATAAAACTCATTAATGATAGCCAACCACCTATCCTGCTTGGAATTCAGATTAGATTGGTCAAATAAGTATATAAATCCAAAGTGATCACTCATCAAGATGAACCTCTTTCCAAGAAAATAGTGTCTCCACATATTCAATGCATGGATGACAACTACCAACTCAGGATCATGGATCACATAATTTCGCTTGTGCTCATTTAGTTTCCTTGATTCATGGCACACCACTTATCCTTCCTGCATCAGGACTCCAGCAAGTCCTCTCTTCAAATCATATTTACACACCATGAATTCTTTATCCAGATCTACAATATTGAGAACTAAAGCATTTGTAAGCTACCACTTCAACTACTCAAAACTTGTTGAACATTCCTCTGTCCTTTCAAATTTCTTTCCTTTTTTTCTAGAAAAATGTAGTACCATAGGAAATCCCTGAGAAGTTCCTTGCGAACCTCTTATAATAACTTGATAGTCCCATGAATGATTTTACCTCATCGACATTCCTAGGATCTTCCCGTTCCATGATAGGTCCAATTCTTTCTGGATCCACTATTATCGCTTCCATGGAAACCACATGCCCCAAGTATTGTACCTATGTCTGAAAGAAACTGCAATTATTAAATTTAGCATACAACTAGAAAATTCAAAACTACTGCTAAGTGTTCTGCATTGTCTTCCTCGTTCTTAGAATATATCAATATATCATCAATGAATACAATCATAGGCTTGCCCAAATCAGGATGCAACACACTATTCATCAAACATATGAAAGTAACTGGAGCTTAGTTAAACCAAAAAGGAATGGTTACATTTAATTATGAAAGGAGCTATTTCTCCATGATCTCATGCCTAATTGAGATCATTATGCAGGAAAAGGGAATGGTTAAGACAATCTAATATCAATCCCCAATATAGATGGTCATTCATGCAATTTCGATGCAAATTCTAATGTTAAAAAGTATGAGCAAGTATCTTGCCTCGTCATAGGTTGGTGAAGGGGTTTGGGCCTGATGTATAATCCTTGCACTCCAATCAAGTGATCTCTTTCATCCACTCCTGATCGAAGGCCTAAACGTAAACACAACCAAACAGAGACAACAAGTGATCTTTTGCAGAAGATCGTGAGCTAAAAACATCTAGAAACCACACATATAAATTATTGCAAAACTGATATAAGGGGAAGGAACATAGATTTTCATTAACCATATAATTTAAAGTACATCAATGTATACCTTCCAGAAAAGGAGATCCTATCCTCAAGATTCTAGTATGGTCTCCTCTCTTAATACAATAGAGCTCTCATGCTATAGTTTGGATACTCCCTCCTCTAACCCCCTTTCCTCTTGGTGAGATTATAAAGGCTCATTATATCCTTTGGGAGAATGTATCTAGACACCTAGGGGCTTGAAAAATTAGGAAACATGTAGAATAATGGACACCTAGGCAGCTAATACATGACTAGGTCAAGTTTAT
This sequence comes from Pinus taeda, assembly GCA_000404065.3. NCBI lineage: Eukaryota > Viridiplantae > Streptophyta > Pinopsida > Pinales > Pinaceae > Pinus > Pinus taeda. The sequence goes on along the minus strand of APFE031618515.1, from coordinate 25,414 downwards.
CTCCTTGGGAATGACAAAATATAGAAACCTTTTGCACAATTATGAGTTTTTTCTTAATTATCTCAATTATGAAATAAATATTATCTCATCATTATAATATTTTGGAAACTTAATTGTGAGAAATAACTCAATCATGTAATTCCACCCTTTTACCATGGTATAAATGTCACATAAGTGAAAGAAAAGGTGAAAATGGATGCATTTTATCCAAACAACTGAGTTAAGTTGATATTGGGTTTCTCTCACTATAATGGAGTGGAAAATATTATTATAACTACTGCCCGAAGTGCATTACAATAATACTCAATCCTCAAAATGGGAGGAAGGATCCAAGACTATGAAGCTGGATTAGAGGAACTCAAGTGCCAAAGTTTCAACTCTGCTGATAATATCCCTGAGGTGGGAATACCGATGCTTGGTCAAAATAAGATGTTGAGCATGGCCACCATAAAATACATTGTGGATCCATGACATGAAATGCCTAAACATGTCCACAAGGACATACACAGTGGATCCATGTGACTTAACATATAGAGCATAGCCACCAACAAATACAATGTGGATCTATGTCATAGTATACATCAATAGGACTATGGGCACATGACAAACATAGAAGTGTCTCAAGATAGTCCTCAAAGTACATCAATGATACATGACTCCAACACAGCCTGGGAAGGATGCCATGCAAGAGTGAGATGTCCCTAACCTAAGGCCTTTGAAATAACCCTGATAGTAAAAATATGGATCATGTGAATAGATGAGATGAGGTCAAACATGGTAGAAAATGACTGATCACCAACCAATGAGGTAAACCAACAATAGATGCGAGGGAGTCCAACAATGAGGAAAATGGACCCCGAGTTACCTAGTACAATCCAACAAGTGTGAATAAATGAGCTGACATCGAACACTAGTGAACTTGACCAATCACTATCCAATGATGTAAACTCACTATTGATTTCAATCAATCCTACTACTGAGGTCTGCAAGCTCCAAGGTACTAGTGGCTCTTCAGTCAAGCGCTTGGATAATGAGTTGAAATCGTTAGGAGAAGATCCATCAAAGGGGTGCCTTGATGTATTCCCCATCAATCAACATGGAAGAAACCAAGATGATGTGATTGTATGGATGAATTCATGAAGTGATGAAGTAGACCTAACATAGGATGGCTGACATAAATGGTCAACATGCTACTGTAGATTTCCGACACAAGTTGAGCCTTCCCTTAAGCTCATAGCAACATGACACAAGAGTGACTTGGAAGCATGACTAATGAGAACCATGTGATATAATGCAATGAATCAGGAGGCGTCGAGGCATGCTCCATATGACTAGAAGAGTAACCAAATGGAAGAGTAGACAGACTCATATGTTTGGTATGGCTCCTAGGTAAGCTAAAATTGAACTGTAAGATAATGATGCAGAAAGATGCCATGTTCAAGGGTGACACAAAGGATGCTTCCATTTGATGACTAATAGAAATTAATGTTCCCTCTCTTCTATTTTTATAAGTTCATTTTTCGTAAATTTATCCCCCAAGACTGAAAAACAGATACAATTATGCAAGGGAGAGCCTCCTATCCAAGCACATTAGGGTATTCCTTTTTCTTAACTAGTCCATCCTAGTCCGGAAAAGGGTTAAACTTATACTACGTAAATGACCCTTCAATTATTTTAGTGAGCATGAAGGAGACAAGTTAACCTGAAAATATTTTCTAAACTAAGGAGTTTGAAAAGAGCTTAAAGAAAAGTCCTCCTAGATGAATGAGTGGTATAAAGGTTAGAAAATAGTTCTGGTAATGTTGGAACTTCTCATGACATAGTGAGGATAAGAGCTAGACTAATAGGACCACGTATCACAACGATTCATCCAAGAAAGGGTAAAACACCAAGTGAAAGTGAATGATATGCCAAGAAGTTGTTGATGATGGAATGAGGAAACGAAGGCTCATCATGCATAAGAATGCTAATAAAGAGTGGAAATCACAACAGAAAAAGTGTGGAATCCTCTTAGGGTATGGATAGATATATGACGAAGAAGAGGAAATGAGGCTCCAATTCTAGGTCATGGTGGGTCAGAAGGAGGGATTCTAAAAGGCAATAAAAATAAGTGCATTGAGACCAAGATGAAAAATATGTGCTAACTAGGGTATGCTTGAGCGAGTAAGCTCTACTGCCAAGTGATGGCGTGCATAAAGGAAAGTGGCTAAAGTTGCAACTTGACGAGGTCAAATCTAAGGCATAAATTTGGAAGTGATGGTTAAAATGCAACGGTGATTGTGAAAATGACCTACCTATGCTAGGTTGAAGAGAGACATACCTAAGGTCCATAGAATGTCGCAATAAAAACACCACCATGTCCAGTAAAAGCCATATATAAAGACTAGACCCATGGTTAAATCACGTAATGAAAGAAATAAACATGGATTGGGTAAAAGAGATACTACATATTTTTTATTCTTTTATTTTGAATTTTTTGCAATTTTGGTAAAAATAAGGCATGAAAAACACTCACATCACACACCAAACTAGAAAGAGATAAATCATCAAACTCCTATGTACGATATTTACAAGAAAAACATAGTCCAATAGGTCATGCTAAAGTTTTCCCACAAATGTGCACAAGCCAAGGGTTTCTATACACGAACTCATGGAGCGTAAGGGGACCATATGTCTCACCAATGTGGGGTCATGCCAAAGGAAATAAAACTACCTAATCTCGAAAGATTCACCATGCCATGGACATTCTAACATAGTTTCACTCTCGAAATTAACCTAAGGACATAAGGGAGGGTGAATACATAAAGGGGGTACTAGACACTTGTCGACAGATGGAGAGGAGTTGGACAATTCATTAGCAATTTCAGTGTTAGAAACCCAATATTTGACTCGGTTCATGGTTGTTACTTCCAAGGAGAGTCAAGGAGATGCCCCGTAGGTCGATTCAAGATTTAATCTGCCAAGCTCTACATGTTCCAAATCGAGGAGAATAGACGTAGGAAGAGGCATCAACTCCCTAGTATGACCAATGGGTAGATCCACGAGTACCAAGTTGACTAGCCAGGAAGCTCTTTCATCAAGGGAGTCATGTGGAATAGGCAGAGTGACGACTTGTATGGGAAAAGTAACCTCACCATATTCAATATTGTGATGGATTTTTTGAACAGCGTCAGCAGGTTCTAATGGGATGGTCGGATAGGAAATGTCTTCCACAATAGGTGGCACAGGCTGATCCCTAGGTTGATCAACTTCCATAGGTTCATTATACACCACCGAAGGATTGGGAGGTTAATGGTGTCTGTTATGCCCCTATACCAATAGGTGTCATATATCATGATTGACTTGGTTTAGCTCTGAAATATGTTCACACCTTTTCTTGTTGCAAACGGTTTCCATATTTTGTGAAAAATAAAAAATAAAAAAAATTTAAAGATGGTATGTCCTAGAAAAAGAATAAAAGGACAAAAAGAAATAAAGAAAAGGTCAAAAAAGGAAAGAAAATGAACCCCAACAAAAAGAAAATACCATTAAAGTGTGCAAGTCTAAATGCCACTACTTTTTTACTTTTGTATAATAAAAAATTGTGTGGAGTTTCTCACCTATGCCACAATTCATGAATAGTCAAATAGTTTAAGCTTGACTAGTTCATATTTTCAATTTCATGTTTTAGAAGTAGAGAATAAAGGTCTGACCAAATAGTTTAATCTTGACAGATAAGTAGATAGGTAGAGTAAATAAAAGGAGCTCAACAGTTTAATCTGAACCCTTGGATGTAATAAGTGTAGATTTAGATAGATATCACTATGTAAAAGAAAAGAAAGTGTGAAAAGGGTTTGCTAGTCGAAGTGCACCACCCTAATAAAGAAGTGAAAATGCTAGGGTAAGGTAGGTAGGGTAAGTAGATGATGGTTGCAGAATAAATGTGTTTTGAATGTTAAGTTTAAATGCTCAAATCTTTTAACTTTCATCACTAGTCAAAGGCATGTATCACATGGAAGGTACATCAACATTCAAAGTCACAATAATTAACCTCCCCATTCATTTCCCCTAAAATTTTTACTAATTCCCAAAAGTACGCAAGGTAATTGCCATAGTTAGAGGGGCTCAGAGCATTTCTCTGACTTTTGGAGGGACCGGACGCTCGACCAATAATTGGAAATCCCTAAAGTACTTAAGTCCCTTTCATCAACATTACCCCCCATAAGATCACTCATTTCTTTGATAAAATTTTTCCTAAATAAAATCCTATTTTGCGTAGGGAAATTGAAATAAATCTTCATAAAAACCCTTTTATATACTTTAGCTTAAGTCAATATGTTATATGATGAAATACTGTCGGAAGGCATTGGACTTAGTGCTTTCCCATTCATTCAATCATATTAACCATTAATGTTGTATTATATAATTCCCAAATAAAAGAAAATTACCCACGCCCGTATTATTATATTAAGAAAAACCCCAAATTATTACATATGTCACTCTGATGGTTAAGTATAACCATAGAACAAATAATAAATGGGATTAATTAACTAACCTGTAGTTGATTAAGAACCCGACCCCGCTGCCATTTAATGAGGATTAATTTAGTTCTTCGAATTAATTAATAACTATCATAACCAATCAAATCACCCCTGATATGATTAAATCCTTTGATTAATATCAGGCCCATCCCTGTTATCCATCAGTCATGTCATTACCCTGACCACCATTCGATCGGATCCTTCAGATCTGACAGCCTTTGCTCATATCATTTGGGCCTTTTGGTCGACCTTTAGCGCACCATGTGAGCAGTTTCATGAACAGTGTCGATGCTACATGTCGAAAGATGTATGTCATCACATTTCTCCCCCAAATACCACTTACCCTCCAAAAGTGGTGCGATGAAACCTGCTTACTACCTCCCGTTAATGATAAAACGTCAAGTCACCTCCCCGTTGATGCCACCTTTCCAGATCATGAAACCTGCCAAAAACTTTGACTTCGCATAAAAAACAAGTTAACCTATTTTTCCATTATTATTCTAAAAAACTCATGCATGCAGCCAGAACGTGAATTCGACCAGCTCGTACTACAACCATCAACTTCCCTGAAAGTTGCAGTTCGATGCCATTCCAGTCCACCATTTTCACCCAGTGAACCAGTAATTTATTACCAATCACTTCATAAACATGTATTTACAAGTTTTCTTCCAGAAACCCTGTAAATACTTAACTTCCTCTGTAATTACGTTGAAAACCCCAAAATTCAGTGTAATTCAGTTGCGTAACTTACAATAAAGAAACCCAGGACCCCCTTGTTTCACCTATCCCACTCAAAAACCCCATTTCCACCTCTGAATCCACAAGAACCAAAATGGAAGCTGTTGTAGCCCTCAATGCACCTCTTATCACTACCCCTCATAGAGATTTGGATTATATACCCTTAGCAGATAAGGATTTCCAAATGGAAGACCTCACATTTGATGAATCCTCCTTGAGTCTACATTGTAAATACCAAGACCTTTACCTCAATAATGTTGACAATATTGGTCTGTGGGAATCAAATCTCCCAAAGTACCAATTCCCTTTTGTGCACATTTTCCTAGACATTGTTCACCAATACCATGCCAATTATAACCCTAATCTCAGAGCTGTAATGTCCCCTAACCAGTAAATCCTTTTTACCGTTACAACAGACTCCATCAATGAAATATTGCAGTTGCAACCTAGTTAGAACCTTACCCTTCTATCTATTGTTGATTTACCTGACAAATCTTCCAAACTTTCTAGCTCATATATTTCTAGAGTTTGCCAAATGTTCATGTTAGAGCAATACATTTCAGAAAACCCTCCACCCTACATGAAAATTGCTTTTAAAGCTTAGGGAGAGATATTATTACCACGATTGCTTGTATTCTTGGCTTCTCAACCAATGAATATGTGGATGAAATGACTTTTGCTTATATGACTATCTTCACCCCTAGCCAGCCCCCTATTGCCAAGTAGGACTATGCTACATTCATAGCTGACAAAATCCATGATCACGTCATGAGATTGGAAAATGAGAGAGTGTTCAAGTATTCCACTGTCTTCTATCACCTCTTCGTGTATTACCGAATTGACAAATTCTCATTATTTGTGAATAAGCTTGATACTAGAGGTAATCCCAGATCAGTCATTTTCCGGACATCCATTTTCAATTACTCATACACTTCTCCCCATTCATATAATGAATTCATAGATCAATTTGTCTATCCTGTAACCACCATGTAGACAGGACATCCTCCCCCAAGAATAAGTGGTGATATCAAGAGAATCCTTCAACTGTCAACGTAGTACAAGATAGGTGACTGGTACTTGTACTAGAATGGCACTGAGATCTGAATCTATGGTTCTGAACTCATTTCAAGCTGCCTAAGTATGTACCTATGAGATTATTTGCTCCAGAATATTACAGGCAATTTTTAAACTCTAACCAAATTCATTTCACCAAGACAAAGAAGAAAGCCCAATTAAGGATTAAAGACCACTTAGGCCCATTTGTGTGCAACAATAGAGAAGTAGGGAAAAGAGAAGAATAAATCATAGAAACAAAAATGAGACTAAAGAAAACATTTTCTTGGGTTTATGACCCTCATGGTTTCATCAGTGACAGGAGGACAAAACATAAGCTTTCACCCTACATCCATCATAAAATTCCTGAGATAGAACAATATGCTAATATGAATGAATGGATGGAAGGGACATTGATAGAGGAAGATAGTGATAAAGTTGAAGTTGAGAATATAATGAAATATTTGGAGAAGAGACTTGACCTGGAATCTTTCGTACCGGTGCATACTGAGTCTTCCCAAAGGCCAACCCAAGAAACCAGTGCTCCCACAGTAGAGCAATCACAAGGACAAAGACATGAAACTAATCTTCCTACATCAGAATAAACAGAACAACTAAAGGTATTAGAGCAGCCTAAAATCTCTAAAGAAAGAGCTCCACCACAGCCATACCTAGCTCCTACAAATATGGAAAATCCCCCAGTTGTGCAGACTCCTCTGAATGAGGAAAATAATTTAAAAAGAGATAGGGAAGTAGCTACCCCTTCTAGCAGACCTACAGATCAAACCTTTGCTAAGAGGCAAAGGTTGAATCCTTATTCAAAGGAGGAATTCATAGATGAAACCACAAAGAGCATGAGGAAGGAATTGGAAAGGCAAAAAAGTATAGAAGTTTCATCTCTCTTGTCTTCATCTGAGAAAATTATAGATATCAAAGGAAATTTTAAGGAAATCAAGACAAAGAATGAGTAGTTGAAGGCCCAAGCCTATGTTCAGTATTTAAAGATGGTCCCTTCAAACCAAACCAGATTGATGTCAGCTTTTGACATCAAAGAATGAAAAATGCCAATGAGCTTTCTAAAGCTCATAGTGCTACAACCAAAATCTTTGGCATATTATCTCAAGACTGACTTTCAAATCATGGCTAAAGACATCCACCCCATAGACCAGATAGGACTGCATAAAAAAATAGGAGAGATGGTTTATTCTACACTGACTAGCAAGGCAATGATGGTACATAGGTTGCAAAATTCACTGATCAACACTACTACCTAATTGCAACTAGAAAAGGACTCCTCACAGGCAAAAGATAACAGAATCAAATCATTGGAGGAGTTGATTATTGAGTTGGGCCATGACCCGAAATATGTCAAGGAAGCGGAAAAACTAATAAAGAAGAAAAATGAAGATATAGATGTACTTAGGAAACAATTGAAATTGCCACCACTCATTCACCCTTAGACTGCTAAAGTGATTGAGAATAAAAATGAAGAAGAGCTTATGGACTTGGTCCTTAAGCTAAATAAGCAATTAAAAGAAATAAAGCAGGAACTAGAGAAAACTGTACACTCAAGGCAGAGTGAGTCAACCACACAACCCCAAACTATAGTGCCTATAGTTTCAACAATAGTCCCTTCTACATTGGCATCAGATTTAGCACCAAACATTCCTTTAGCAACAGATGCACCCATAGGCAACAAGTACATCACAAGAAAGAACATCAACACAGACAAGAGAGGACCTGATCAAATCCATGGAGGAGATGAAACTCCAAGTCACATAATTGCAGAAAGTAAAAGAGAAATTCACTATCACGGAACATAAATATTATTTATCAAAAATCAATTTTGTAGAAGAGATGAGGAAAAACAAAGGCTTGACCTAACAGATTAAAGCACTGGAGAAAGACCTTACATTTGAAAAGCCCTTGATAGAGATCAGAAAGATATTGTGGACCAATATAATTGATTCCATCAATGATATTTGGTCATCCATTCAAATTATTTTTGAACAAAGTGATTTGGTTAAACCTGCTCTGGAAGAAGTTCAAAGGACCAGAGAGGAATTGGTAGAAATCCTGAAGAGGCAATCCAGCCAATCAATTTTCTAAATAGTAGAAATAGGTATCAGATGGAGCAATTAAACATTCAGGATAAGATTTCTACCATCCTCGAAATAAAGAAAGTGTTGACCAAAAGGAATCTAATGCAAGGCATGAAACATAGATGTCAACGTATGCAGGAAGATATCGATGAGTTCATGAGGAAATTTGACATCTTACAAAGTAAAGGACTCCCCAGTCCTTTAGTCATCAATGAGAAGCTAATGGTTTAGATAGACTATATCAACAAGCTACATCAGCAAGCTGACAATCAGGCCAGTTCATCTGTAGTCAAGGCATTGCCCACGGGGAAAGTTATCTATGATGGTTTGAAGAACCTTTTTTACATTGAACATGAAGTGAAGCACCTATTCCTAGTGCAACCCAATTTTGTGAATTATACTGAACTAGATGACATCTACAGGAAGCTAACAAGACAAGAATACCAGAAGATGATTGGTGGTCCAACATGACTAACATCTTGTAAATTACCATGACTTAAGTAAGGTAAAGAGAAATAATTACCACAGTAAATTTTGGTAGAAAGTGTGAAAAATGGTGAACAGGTAGAGAGTATCATATACAGGTGAAAGAGTATCATTGAAAAGATTTAGATGTCCAGCACAAAGTTACTAGCACGACATCAAGATGCATATTCATAGGACCTGCCTCTAGCTTCTTCAACAAAAACAGGGACAACAACAGTCAGTTCACCTTCTGTTTGTACATTTGAGACCATTTGTCTCTATATTCACGTAAAATATATTTAGTTTCCCTAGAATATATCTCTCTTAGTTAGGAGATATTTTGATGTAAACATGTGTATAAATACTTCCTCATTCAAAGTATTGAGTGTGGATTCTTAGAAATTTTTGTAGACAGTTTACTTTTGGAATTAAAGTGCTGTTGTACAAATTTTGTATGCTTGGCTGGAACAAAGTAATAAAGAAAAGGACTTTTGCAGGATACCTGTGTCAAATGAGAAACAAATAAGTATTATATATCTTGTGTTTTTACAGTTTTTCTAGTTTAATAAATATTCATATGTGTTTCATATCTGAATGATAAATGAAAAGTTATATTTCATAAAAAGCTTTACGGCATTCTGTCTTTAAAATCATTTATATTATTTTTTCTTCTAGGATATTATAGGTAGGGAATTCTTAATTTCTCTCTGCTTTCATAGTTTATCACCGTGACCATTTAACAAAGAATACTTAATTGCTTTTTGCTAATGAGCACCCACTTTCCCTCATCTTGGACCCTGTTGAAGGATTCTTAGTTGCCCTTCCTCCTTGTTGAAGACCATATCACCCATCTGAAACTATCATTTGTATGTTGTTTGGCTATCTTTCCTGGTGAAATTTCTCCTTTGTTAAATCAACCTGATCTAGTTAAGCCATCCTTCAGGGTACTCTATAGCCTAATGGCCTGAAATACCTTGTTCTGTCCATTTTCTCTCAAATTCCACTACCAAACAAAATCAAAACCCCCCAAGATTTTATAACTAGCCTAATATTTCACCAAACAGAGTTAAATCATAAAGAGAGAGCCCTCTCTGAGTACTTATTGGCTAGATTATGTACTTAAAAGAATGGTTTGTGGTTACCTCAGAGTGTCCCTTATTTTGATAACTTCAAAGGGAAAATCTGAGTGATAACAGTGTCCATAGCTGTCAGAAGAGACCAAATGCATAAGAGCTTTCAAAGAGCATGAGCTAATGTCGAGCAATGATAATTGAGAAAATAGCCCAATAAGAGATGACCTTTTAAACAAGCTCATGCCAATACTCTAATACTAACCTAGGTTATCTCCCAAAAGTGGGAATGAATTCCCCATAGTGGAAATTTGGGTTGATGACACAAAATAATCAAGCTGATAAATGTTGACAATATTTCCTTCATGAGGAAAGAAATGAACACAGAAATAGACAAGACAATTGTGGTCATGGTATAGAACCAACTTAGCCGAAGGAGGAGGTTATAATCCAAAGGAGCATCAACGACTTCAACATTGACATATACAATTTTTCCTCCTAACTAAATGGAAAAATTGGGAAGAACCCACTTAGGTACAAACTTGTGTCCATCAAAGGCTTGAGTAGTGTTGGATGTAACAAGCACTGGAGAGCCAAGAACCTTCTAGCACGATGTTGACATGACACGAGTGGGTCAAGTCGATCTCCTTGCGAATAAAAAATTCTAGAAACATTTTGCACAAGTATGAATTCTTTCTCAATTATATCAATTATGAAATAAATATTATCTCATAATTATAACATTTTTGCAAATTAATTATGGGAGATAACTCAATCATGTAATTACACCCTTTTATCATGGCATAAATCTCACATAAGTGAAAGAAAAGGTGAAAATGCATGAATTTTAGGGAAACAACTGAGGTAAGTTAAAATTGGGTTTCTCTCACTATAATGGAGTGGAACATATGGAACATAATGCTACAAAGTATGAGCAAGTACCTTGCCTCCTTGCGGGTTGGTGAAGGGTTTTGGACCTAATGTATAATCCTTCGCTCCAATAAAGAGATTTCTTTCATCCAAGACCGATCCAAGTCCTGCACATAAACACAACCAAACATAGATGACAAGTGATCTTCCATAGAAGATCTTCAACTAAAACATATAAAAATCACACATACAAATTACTGCAAAACTGAAATAAGGGGAAGGAACATAGATTATTATTAACCATATAAATGAAATTGCATCAATTTATACCTTCCAACAATGTAGATCCTCTCCCCAAGCTTGTAGCATGGTCTCCTCTCCTAATATAGCAGAGCTCTCATGTTATAGTTTAGATGCTCCCTAACCCCCTTCCCTCTTTGTGAGATTATAAAGGCTCATTTTATCATTTGGGAAAATGTCTCTAGACACCTAGAGGCTTGATAAGTTAGGAAAATTATATTTTAATGGACCCCTAGCCAACTCATACACAAGTAGGTCAAGTTGGTCTCCTTGTGAATGAAAAACTCTAGAATCCTTTTGCACAATTATGAGATTTTTCTTAGTTATGTCAAATATGAAATAAATATTATCTCATAACTATAATATTTTGGCAAATTAATTATGAGAAATGTCTCAATTGTGTAATTCCACCCTTTTATCGTGGCAAAAATCTCACATAAGTGAAAGAAAAGGTTAAAATGAATACATTTTAGCCATACAACTGAGGTAAGTTGATATTGGGGTTCTCTCACTATAATGGAGTGGAAAATATGGTTACAAAAGAACTATAACAAACTCATAATGCCCATACCGGGTCCAAAAATAAGTCCTGTAAATGTCCTCTTATTTGATGTTTACCAATGATATCTTGATCTCATATTAATCTTTGAGAACACTGTTGCTCCCTTCAACTAGTCAAACATGTCATCGATCCTCAACAACATATACCTGTTCTTAATCATCACCTTGTTCAATTGTTTGTAATCAATGCATAACCTAAGAGTACCATCCTTATTCTTCACATACAACACTAGTTCACCCCAAGGTGACACATTTGGCCTAATGCATCCCTTGTACAACATTTCCTTCAACTACAACTTCAATTCCACTAACTTTGGAGTGCTCATCTTGTAAGGTGCCTTTGATGTTGGTGCTACTCCCGACATAAACTCAATAGGAAATTCCACTTTCCTATGAGGTAGTAAAATTGACATATCTACTAGAAATACATCCTGAAATTGCTGCAAATCTAAATACCTCTTCAAGACCTTAACATACTCAATATCCATACATTTGTCACTATAAATATGAACTGTAAACAATACACATCCCTTCCGACGAACACACTTTTGCTGCATAATTGTAACCATTCTAACTGATGCTGCCTTCTTCTTACCCTGCAATATTATCTATCCTCCATTATCATCCAAGAACTCAATAGCCTCTTTCATAACAATCCACCTTAGTCCTGTGAAGACATAACAAATCCATAACCAATACCATATTATACGATCCCAATGGAATCACATTTATATGCAGTGGTGCAGTTATACCATTCAACTCAAATGCACAAGCTCTTACCTAATGATGAACTCTTTTGTTAGTATATGTAGCCAACATTACTAATCAATAGTTTGCATGCACTTATTTTCTAAAACCACACTTATCCATGAGGTCAGGGTTAACATAACTATAATTATATTAAGTGTCAATCAAAATATAAATAAGTTGATCAAAAATCTTGTCATCCATCTTGATAATATACTTTTAGTGATCCACCTGCTTGCTATCCAACGTTGCGTAAATTTGAGGAATACTCTGTCCAACATCCCCCACTGTATGTGCCTCTTGAGCATTGTAAATATTCCATCTACCACCTTGATGTTGTGGGAAATGTTTGATGTGATGATCTTTCCCACAAGTCCAAGACTGTAAAGGCTTCCTACCATCACCCTTGTTCTACTGCTTAGACTAAAATCCCTGTCCTCTGTCAGATGTGTTGAACCTCTTGTCTAGTACTGCATTCTCCATGTCATCTGTATCCTATGGTTTTCCTCTCTTCTTAACCCACTTTCCTATATTCTTCTCATTACCTTTCTAATCATGCGTAGTCCTACACCCACACTTCGATCTCTCATAACATTCTTTCAACTTTCTGATGGATTTGTCCAACGATCCAAGCTTATCAAACTCAATCCTACCTTTGAATGATACCGACAACCCATTAATGAAATTTTGAATCTTTTCTTTCTCCTCCTTAAGATAAGGCACATACCTCAGAAACTCTAAGAATGTGCTACTATACTCCTCATTGGTCTTAGATCCCATCTTAAACTCACATAATTCCTTTGCCCTGTCATCATATTATCTCTCATACATATACTTCTTCCTGAAGAGTCTCTTGAACTCATTCCAAATCAATGCCTCTTCTCAAATGCTTCTGAAATTATTCACATCTTCCCACCAAATGTATGCTTTACCTTTAATATTAAAGGTAGCTATCTTTGATTTCATATTTCCTGAATAGTCGTGCAATATGAAGAATTTATTCATCCCAATCAACCAAGCTTATGCATCTCGTGACTTCTTCATTTATTCATCAAATGTAAGTGGATTTTTTTTTCTTGAACTCTCTTGGAAAATACTGATTCTCACTCATCCTATATCGGGGGTGATGGTGATGACCACTATCTCTTCTAACCAAAAGTAGAATGGAACACATGATCACTACCACTCTAGTTAGGTGTATCTAGAAATCTTCCATCTCTGACTATATCCAGTCTATCCAACATGTGTCATGATTGAGGCCTACTTCCATATGTTCCATTTTCCATTTCTCCCTATCCATGACTAATCCTAAGTGGTCCCTGTCTCTACAAATATGATAAAATTTGAAGAATCACTACATTGACCTATGCTTTCTTCTCCTGTGCCCCAACATCTCTTTCCTATGATTGAATGATCCTATAATTATCTTCCTTACAACTCTCTATCTCTTCTTTCAAACTTCTCAATGTATCTACTATGTGAGGGGAGTACTCATCACCATGTTGCTCATCTAATCTATAGGGAGAATCGCATGAACTCTAGTCCACCATTTTGATTTCCATCTTTGATATTCTTCTTGCAAAAATAATATGTCATATAAACCAAATACAACCACAATCAAATATAGTAACCTCAATGAAGTTCAAGGGAGCCTATCTCATCTGTAAGATCAATATTGATTAGCACAACATGGGTATATATTTTAGTATGGAAATTCTTAGTAAAAGTACAAAAAATGCTTCACTTAAGTCATTGGTGACTAGTGACTTTTGGGATGTGGTCCTCTAGGTCTACTTTTTGAGTGAGTTTTTGTAATATTGTAAACTCTCCACATTTGAGGAGCGAAACACGAATAGCACAAAACATTAATAGTCAAAAGGGCTTTTAGGCAGGTCAAAGACCCTTATTTTGTAAACGGATGGGCTATTTTGATTTCCACCCATCGTTTGCAGACCATGGTAATGCAATGTAAAAGCTATAAAAGGAAGTCCTAGGAGTCATTAGGCAGCTTTTTAAAGTGCATGAATTATATTTTAAGTCTTTAATTATGTATTCAGGAAAAAGGGGGGAAGCTCCTGTAGCTGAGTGTGTGGAGACCTTGGCAAGTCCGCAACTGAGTGTGCAAGCACCTGAAATCATGTGCATAGGGTCAGAAGAAGTGTATTCATTGAAGATATAAAGTACTAAAGAATATTTGAATCAATTTTGTGTGTTCTTTGTATATTTATATGTTTCTATGTTTGTGCTCCATGATGATTTGATTCTCTGTAATGTTGTTTTAATTGCATTGTGAAGATCCAGATATACTTTTGTATGATAACTTCTGCATGTTAGACCACTTAGGCGAAGCTCATAGATCTATTTTAAAAGAAATCACTTAAGACTATGGTTATGAAGATAAGTGCTTGTGAAGGTCGCATCAGGCCCTAGATTGAAGAAACACCTTGCTACTACACCACATAGCTTTTTGGATGCAGAAACATGATTCTAGCATCTCGCAGTACTTCCTCAGATGAGACTACTATCTGCGCTAAGTGGACTATTGCCAAAATGCCTGGTAGTGTAAGGTTTTGTTGGTTAGCATAGCTAACTTTGAAACTAGGTCCAAGCACACTCATGTAAACAAATGGTTCCATTTCGGGAGCAGGGATCTATGTGAGGGATGTGTGATGTGGTGTCCGTGGATACAAACTAAGAAAGAACTTGAGAATTGAGTAAATCAAAATTTGCACGAGTTTTTAGCTTAGGAAAATCAGAATATGTGCTAGTCTAAAGAAAGGTGCTTACAAAGGTATATTTATAAAGAAGAGCATGAAATCATTTTCGCGTCATTCTCTAATGAATTGCAGGAGTGGTTTTCAAATTTAGTGGACATTGAACCTACTTGGAAACATGACGATAATATTGTGTGGACTACTGATCTGATCAAGCATCTTGAAGAGTTTGATTATATGGTTGCAAGGACTATCAACTATTGGATCAATAGTATTTTGGGTGGTTTCATTATTGAATTTGCAATTAACACATCTGTATCATATAGAAAAGTTGAACAACGATTCTTTAAGGGTTCAAGAGGTAAGTACATGAAATCGCTAAAAACTTGGATTAAAATGTTGTTGTATGAAAAGGGTGTTATGCCTGTGAATTGATTTTTAAAGGAGGTCAGGCTGGATCTATGCAAAGCAGAAAAATATTCAGAGTTGATTGGGATAAATATATTGAGGGCGTGTA
Source organism: Pinus taeda (assembly GCA_000404065.3). NCBI lineage: Eukaryota > Viridiplantae > Streptophyta > Pinopsida > Pinales > Pinaceae > Pinus > Pinus taeda. The sequence continues at coordinate 9,757 of APFE031618515.1, read as the reverse complement.
CAGTCCATTATTGAGTGAATTAGAGAGTGAAGAAGAAAGGACAAGTCCTAACACACTTGGAGGTGCGTCATAGAAGGTCAGGGTACTTCTGGGATTCTGCATCCATCCACTCCATATCCATCTCCATCGCCAACTCATACACCTATGCATATGCCTCCACCCCTACCTGCACATTCATTCTTCAATATGGCGAATACAATGAAAATGCATGTATTCAAGTGCCAGGGATCTAAACATCTTGATCATTTTTGGTTCATAGCATAATCCATGTGGAAGGTGCAACATATCACTCATGATGACATGAAGAAAACACAACTAGTTACATCACTACAAGATAGAGAGCTTACATGGTATATCAAATATAGAACAACAAGTTCGAATGCTACATTGGTTGAGACAAAGACTGCACTGGATGCAAAATTTAGAAAGCCAAAACCATAAGCTCAATGTGTTATTGAAATAAAGAATATCAAGTAGATGGCTAATGAGTTTGCATGGGATATAGATTAGAGGCTGAAGTGCTTATTAAGACATTATAATCTTCACATTTCAGATGAACAACATAAGGAATGGTACATAGCTTCGTTATTGCGACACTTAAAATTTCCTTTGTATCAATAGAAGATCGAATCTCTGGTTGAAGCATTTGGTTTCACATGAACCAAATAATTCTAGAATTAAGATCAGATGCTAATGTACCGCCAAAACAGAATTTGGAACATACAGGTAAACCTAAGTTGCAATGGTCGCCAATCCAACTACGCATGGCAAACCAACAAAAGATAATTCTCATGGGTCGCCTACATGGAGCGGTTTTAGATGTTGAGGGAGCGAGTGTGCTCACAAATTTTGAAGTTATTGAAATAATAGATGACAATAATCCATACCTATCATTGCTCGAGATTTTTTGGGCTTTTGACATTAATGCTATTATTAATTTGAAGAAGCGTAACATGGTTTTTGAAAAGAATGGCCTTAGAGTGGTTGTTCCATTGGATCCAGCAGAAGGTGTGTGATACATAGAGCCAGTCCATGATGACTATGATGATGAAGACATTGATCACCTATATAAACTCACTGTGTGAGATGAAGATTAGATTAATCCCACTGTAGATGGATGGATCAGTTGGGAGAAGGATAGTTTGTGCCAGTTAGACTCAGATAAAGAATTAGAAAATTGGAAGAATTGGTTACATGAGGTCTCTACTCTACAATGCAATAGGATTAAAAAGTCTCTGTGTTGTATATCAATTGAGGTAGGTAAATTGCCTTACCAATCGAGGATATGAATACATGAGTCCAACAATTCTAGTCATAATTAGCAAGCCCGCATATGGATCCATAGGATTTGAATAAGGGAAAGGAGACTCAGTAGGGATTATTCCCTAAAGTTTGGTGCATGAAGTGAAAAGTTGTAGGCCACTCTAAGTGTCAATTCCCTATGTACAGAGAATATATAGCTACAGGAGGTCCCAACCCACTGAAACCAAAGTCTCCTACTAGATCAAGCGTTGATTCAAGTGTCTGGTGTAGTAACTACCAAGTGTCAAGACTGCATCTAATAGGAAATTGTTATCTATTGCAAAAGTTTATATAGTCACCAAGGAAACTATTTTGGAAATATTTTAAATTGGTTGTCCATGATGAAAGAGATTGTTGAAGCTATGGCTTCATGATAAACAAAACCCCAATGTATAGGATACAGGCTGCAACCCTCGTGAAAAATGATCAAGGCTCACCTGCGGCTCACAGAGGATTCCAAGGACATGGAAAAGGATATGGAGGAGGCACTGGAAGATGTCGGGGAAAAATCATCTACTACAGTTGTGGAGAACCATGAAATTTTGTGTGCGACTATGAGAATCCAACCCATCCTTATTGTTAATATTGTAAGCAATTTGATCATGTTATAGAAGATTGTCTCGTATTAATAGCAAAGATGTAGGAAAAGAAGAACCAACAGTCGACACAGAACATTCAGATGATGAGATCCAAGTCACACGGAGATAATAATAGTGTTAATATAGTCACATGAAGCGGTATGGCCATTGGTGAAGACAAGGGAGAAGGAAAGTAGTTGGTATCGGATACATGGGTTCATAGGGCTAGTGAGAAGAATGTTTTATTTGAATTACAAAGAGAAAAGAAGATGTTTATGGAAGAAAGAAATTTTTTTATGGATTCAGGTGGTTCTACATCTAAAACTCAAATAACAATAGTCCCACGAAAAGAGAAATCTGAAGAAAGTATTACGATGAAGAATTCTGATCCCATGGTACTGAACTTGTTTCTACAAACATGCATGAAGTTGCTAAGGGACTATAAGCCATTTGAAGGACTACAAGAAATGATAGATCACTATGCTAGAAAGGACAAGTTGTTACCAGAACAATGCACAATGAATAAGGTGAACCAAAGCAAGAAGAGGTTTGGTTGGGAGATGTAGTTGACAACCCAAATTGGTGAGTTTCACATGAACCAAATAATTCTAGACTTAAGATCAGATGCCAATGTACTGCCAAAACAGAATTTGGAAGATACAGGTAGACCTAAATTGCAATGGTTGCCAATCCAACTACCCATGGCAAACCAACAAAAGATAATTCAAATGGGTCGCCTACATGGAGAGGTTTTAGATGTTGAGGGAGCCAATGTGCTCACAAATTTTGAAGTTATTGAAATAGTAGATGACAATAATCCATACCTAGCATTTCTCAGGATTTGTTAGGCTTTTCACATCAATGCTATTATTAATTTGAAGAAGCACAACATGGTTTTTGAAAATAATGGCCTTAGAGTGGTTGTTCTATTGGATCCAGCAGAAGGTGTACGATACACAGAGCCAGTCCATGATGACTATGATGATGAAGACATTGATCACCTATATAAGCTCAGTGTGCAAGATGGAGATTAAATTAATCCCACTGCGGATGGACGGATCAGTTTGGAGAAGGATAGTTTGTGCCAGTCAGACTCAGATGAAGAATTAGAAAACTAGGAGAATCGGTTACATGAGGTCTCTAATCTACAATGCAATAGGATTACAAAGTCTCTGTGTTGTATATCAATTGAGGTAGGTAAATTGCCTTATTATGATAGGATAGATGATGTAAATAATATTCTTGACCATTGTTATCACCAAAAAATGATCACCTAGCCATTTCTAACTAGGTGGATGAAAATACACCATGTGGATTTAATTTTACCAGAGTAAAATAACTTTCACTCTGGAAAATAATTTAGTAAACCACTTTTATTGAATTATTTTCCGATATAAATAAAAAAAATCATGATAATAAATAGATAAA
>APFE031618503.1:3343-30417 GCA_000404065.3 Pinus taeda | reverse complement strand
AACGGTGCTTATATACAAACCATAAGCACCGACATTGCGAGTTTAAATGAAAGCACTGAGTCTATAATATTTTTTTCTCTGCACCGGTGTTGTTCCTGAAAATTACGACCCGGGGCAGTATACATTTCAGGCACCAGTGTTATTTGCGTCCAATCCCCTGGTGCTTTTATTTAAGTATGTAGTCGCAATGCTTTCATATAATTGGCACACTGGTGTTGCTTTTCCATTAAGTGCATCGCTAAAAAAACATTTGTTAAAACCTCCGACCACCTATATTTTTTTAGGTGTGATGAATGTCCATTATCATCTCCACTAAATCATTTTCTACCGTAAACAAATGTTGTAGCGTAGGTATTTTTGACAATTGTTTCCAATTTTATGACACTAAAAACCTCCATTATAACCTCTACTATAAGGTATTTTCCTTCTAGTGTCTTCCTTCTCCTGGACCTTCACTCCTCTTCTCCTCTGCTTCCCAACTATAGATCGAACTTCTTTACTTGAGATCGAACTTGTGAGTGAGTGTGTCACAAATGAGCTTGAACTACTTGTATTTATAGCCTTTCCAAGGGGTCGAATTGCCTTATTTAGGCTAACTTGAAGCTGCCTGCAGACTTGCACTTTGGAGGTTTCGAGGACTTTCTAAACTCAAAATAAATTCTTTTACAAGATATATTTTGCTCATAAGGGTCTTATAAACATGACGTTGACTCTCTCGACTCATGATAATATATCCTATGACCTTACAAACCCTAGAAGCATAAATAACATTCTTTTACCCAGAAGGCCATCAATAAAGAGCATGAAACCCGTGCTTTAAAATAATAACTTTTTTCTTTTCTTCTTTTGTTTGTTACATAAGATATATATTGAAATTATTACAACAAAAATTATGAAGACGGAAACTAGGTACATTTCTAACACTCCCCCTTAATTAGGGAGGTATTCATAAATATACAACTAGTGCAATATCATTCTCAAACTAAAGAGTTCTCATAAGAAGAGTTGGATTGATAAGCCAATTGTAAGCATCATCATTATGGCCAACACTGTCTTTGAGGCCTAACTAGACAAGCTCTACTTCATTTGAGAGCATTATGATGTGAGGCTTTACATGTGATATTGCACTACCTTTATAAGGCACGTACCCCATTCAGATGTTCACAAGGTACATCCTTTTAGGACTATTCTTATCTTGGGTTTCCATTGTTGAATCCTCAAATAATATCATTCCTCTTTGACTACTCATATCTTAGATACATGTCCCATCCTTAAAGAGTGTCGATACCTTTCCTTTATTGGATTCTTTATCCTCAAGGAAACCAGAGATGCTTATCCAACTCATTTACCATTTTTTCTTACATGAAGAAGAGAATGCAGATGTGATGTCCAACATCACTCCCTCTCAACTAGAAAGGATATCCATATTCTCTTTTTTATTAGAGCACATATCCTTGCTCCTTTTTTAAGGAGACTTCCTTTGCTCCCTCTCAAAATCATAGGATATTCCATACTAACTTCCAATTTTTGAAGTCAATACCACGAGCCTTATAGCTTATCTCCAAAAGAGTATCAATTGTTGAAGAATCTAGCGAAATTAGAGTTAATAAGATTATTCTTCTCTTATCAACTATTTGTGAGGTTCTTTTAACTCTTCTTATTAGTACAATATTTCCTTATTATTAGAGTGTGTATGCTTAGTTCATCAAATAGTTACCAAAAACAAAAGAGACAAGAACACACAATGTTGGCTTTCTGCCAGGGCCAAAACCTCTCACTCTTTGAGAGAAAACCCGCAAAAAATTCTTCTTATAGAGATTCCAATTAACGAATACCAAGACCATGACTCTTGACATATTAGGCCACTCCAATACCAAGACACCAATCCTCTTCTTTGTCATTGCTAGATATCATAATCATTGTTGCACCATTGAGGTCATCACTACTACACCATTGAAATCTTCATTACTGTTGTAACACCATTGTTGCACCTTCACCGAGGTCTTCATCATAACAACTAGATCATTGTTGTTGCACCATTGTTGCTCCTTCACTGAGATCTTCTCCTTGTGACTATGTATCATTCAAGATCAAGATCATAACTATGCTTAGATCCTGATTATACCTTTAAGTATGTCAAGATAGTGTGTGCTATACCAAGACCATAATTGAGACCTTGACTACATCTAGAGGTATGCCGAGACAGAGTGTTCTTTGTTGGATAACATCATTACATATATATTGAGACCATGACTGTGTTTTCTTCCTACACCAAGATCTTCATGAGACTGTTCATTATTCCAAGACAATGATCATTGAGAGGCTTTACTTCTGAGTTATCCATCCAAGAAATATAGGACTATTGTACTCATCTAAAACATTGAACCACTGCACTTGTCCAAAGCCTTGAACCAGTGTAATTTCCTCTGAAAAATACCAGATGAATCCAAGTTCTGTGTGATTGTAATTACCCCAAAGTTTCATAGATATCTGAGATTCCTGTACTACTATACTTGTCCGAGATTTCAGAGATGTATGCGAAGATGTCTACTCATGTAACACTAATATTACATGCCTATTTATAATGGTTAGTCACCATAATAAGATGGCATGTTATAGTGAAGTGTTGTGTTTCCTTATTTGAGCCGACATGACTACTTTTCATTCATTTTATGGCCAACTTCTTCAAGAGGATTGTGCTTGTCTTTGGAGGGCTATTAGGCACTAGGTTGACTCATATTTATTTTACATATGCTCAAGAAGAACTCTTTATACATGACATTGACTCTTTGACTCAATAATAAATCCTACGGCTCTCGATGGGAGCCACTAATAAATAAACTTCTTGGTCATGAAACGCAGCAAGGCATACAAATTATTTTATTCCTTTTATTTCATCATTTACAAATATCATGTCATTATGAAAACCGAACCTAGTTACACTTTCTTCAACATAAACTACTTGATATTAGCTATATGGCTCTTTGTTTCCTTTACTTCTCTCGTATTGACATTGCTCCTTCTGAGGTATCATGGAGCCATCTTCACTCTTCATTTTTGTGATAAGATCCAAGTCATCTCTCTTGCTCATCACTTTCATCTTGTTATCATAGATGAAGGAATTATATTGACCCTTCTCAAACTCCAAGTTGATCATAGCTTCTACATGAAAGTGATCTCCCTTGTTGACCCTCAGGTTATCTTCTCACAATGTTACCTTTCATTTCCCAAGATAAATACATCTTGGCTTCATAATTTCCAAGCATCATTTGTTGAGCTTGCCTCAACATTCTTCATATCTTCATGCAATATTTGTCCAAATAGCAAAAAAATATTTTAACAAGATAACCAACAATAATTAAAATTATACTTACCTCATCATGATGACCTTCTCGTTCAATCAACATCCTCATGATTCATCTCCATATGAATCTTCCTTCAAGCATTAGAGTGCCCAAGGATCGAACTTTATTACCAAGTTAGAAATTTTCTTTTGGAGATTATACATGATGTTAATCATTATTTTACATATTCTAGAGAAAGTCGTGATTCTTTATTCATCCTTGAGTAAAATAAATTCTTCTCTTTAAACATCACATAATCATACTAAGCATGTTACAAGATTATGTGCATATCAATCTTATCCAAGAAGTACTTTCAATATGCATTCCTATGCCTATTATTCCATCATCTAGCTATATGTCTCATAATGAGCTTGAAATCTGATCCATTGCATTCCTTCTTCTCTTCAAAAGCATTGTTTCCGTACTATATGGAAAGTATACCAACCTTGTCATATTGCTTCTTCCAAGAACCTTCCAAAACGATGGTTCTTCTAGGATCATGATGATCCATTTTAGTAAGATGACTTCCTCTAACATAATGTTAGATAATGCTTAGATGAACAATATGCAGAATGGTCTTTCTTTCTATCCTGAAATACTAGATGATTTCTACAAAACAAGTTAACCAAGTAGACTCTAGGTATGCTACTATCACATGATTCTTTCTATGATGCTATACAGAGTCAAGAATTTCTAGAGTGAACACCAATGCATATTATTATAAAGGAAATAGTAATCTTCATAAATAACCTGATAGATAGGGTGCGTGAGTCTTTATTCTTTCCTTCCTTTTTTTGTTTTGTTGGCTTGGAAAATCCCTATTAAAGTGTCCATACTCATTGCACTTAAAGCATTAAACCTTGGACATATCTTTCTTCCTGAAACTTTCCCTTCTTCAGCTTCTTGACTTGAGCTATAAAGGCTTGAGACTATTCCTCTAATCTAATGTCATATTTTGCCTTGATCCTTGTTTCTTCCAAAATGCATTGAGCCCACAACTCATCAAAATGAGTTGAGTCTTTCTTAGTGTAGATTCTTGTCGCAAAGCTACTCTATTTTGGTGGCAATGAATTTAGTACAAAGATCGTCATTTCTGAATCAGAAATTGTCTCCCCAAGCCCTTGTAAGTGGTCTCTTATTTGAGAAATCTTCATGAGAAATGATGTCATGTCCTCATCCTTTGATTTATTAATTCCATATAGCTTATTCAAATTTTCAACCAATGGAACAAGAGGATCCTTAATGGATTCAACTATGATCCTTTGTGCCCTTACTTCTCCTTTATTGTACTTTTCTAGTTCTTCAATGTTGTCTTTGGTAGGTTTAGTAATTTCACCAATAACATATTCCATTGCCTTGTGTTTTGTAAGAGCCAAGTCAAGCATTTTCTTCCATGCTAGGAAATTTGGTGCTCCAATGAGCTTATTTCTTTCCTTGTAGAAAGAACCCATATGACCCGTAGATTCAGACATGGAGTAATAATATGATACTTACTTGATGATCAAGTGCCTTCCCTTTTTGATGATGTCACCAATGATCTTGATATTTCCAAGATCTTCAAGGAGACTTCAATGATGGCTTCCAAAATCCTTTGATGCTTCCTTCAGGGAGGTCTACTAATGAGGTTTCAACTAGATCCATTTTTTTGGGAAAGAACAATAACCTTTTTGTAGTATTCCTCTTCAAGCTTTCTTCAATAGGTCTTCCTTTTACCCTTAGGAAACCCTCCTTGTGTCCATAAGATGATCCTTCCAGATGCCTTCTTGTTCACCTTAATTTTGATTCCATTTTAGAAATTGCAATATGTGGTAGTTATTAATTTCAATTATACTTAAACTTAATACTTGCTTGTGAACTTCGTTATTATTCTTATGTTTCTTTATTATATATTCTTCGCGAAAAAAGAAAAGAAAAGAAAAAAAGAAAAGACATTGGACATTGAAGTTAGGCTCCAAGCTAGGGAAAAACCCTGCCAAGTGGAATACCCATAAAACTATTCTATTCTTATAGAATTTGCTTCAAATGAGACAATAAATACCCAAACCCTAAACAAATTCCTCCTCCAAGTACCAAGTGATCCCTTCCAAGAGAATCAGGTCACCACTGCACACAATACCGCAACAACCAACTTCTAGCTGCAACATCGACCTTGCAACTTCAACCTGTGATTTCAGCCCTCTAATTGTTGCAGAAACCCTAATCCAATTTATTCAAGAGATCCTTCCTTGAGAAACATAGATCCTCCCAACGTAAATGAGGTCAAGACAAAGTATCCCTTTTCCTAGCAACTAGATACTACAACTCATCATACTGTAACTCGCTTGCAATTTCAACCTCCTTTGTAGTTGCAGAAACCCTAGAATTTTGCATGTGAGATACATAGAGCCCAAAAACAAAATTTCTTCCTTTCTCCCCTTATAGACCTTCACTCCTCTTCTCCTCTGCTACCCGACTACAGATCAAAATTCTTTTCTTGAGTTCGAACTTGTGAGTGAGTGTGCCCCAAATAAGGTCAAAATGGTTGTATTTATAGTTTTTCCAAGGGGTTGAACTTCCTTCTTTAGGTTGGCTTGAAGTTATCAGGGCCAATTTATACTTTGGAGGTTTCTAGGACTTTCTAGACTCGAGAAAAATTCCTTTAAAAAATATATTTTTCATGGAAAGTTCTTATAAACATGTTGTTAACCCTCTTGACTCATGACAATATATCCTATGACCTAAAAAACCCTGGAAGCATGAAGAACATACTTTTACCTAGAACGCCATAAATAAAGAGCATGAAACCCATGCTTTAAAATAATAATTTTTTATTTTCTTCTTTTGTTTGTTACATAAGATACATATTAAAATGAGTACAACAACAATTATGAAGATCAAAACTAGTTACATTTCCAACACTCCTTCTTAACTAAGGTGTTATTATAATTTTACAATCAATACAACATCATTCTCAAACTCAATAGTTCTCATAAGAAGGGTCATATTGAAAAGCCAATGTAAGCATCATCATTATGACCAACATTTCCTTTGAGGTGTAGCTAGACAAGCCCAAATTCATTTGAGAGCATTATGCTGGGAGGCTTTATGTGTGATGTTGCACTACCTCTATAAGGCACATACCCCATCTGAATGTTCACAAGGTATGTCCTTTTAGGAATATTCTTATCTTGGATTTCCATTCTTGAGTCCTTAAAGAATATCAATCCTCTTTGACCACTCTTATCTTGGATACTTGTCCTATCCTCAAAGAGTGTCGGTACCTTTCCTTTCTTGGATTCTTTATCCTCAAGGAAACCATAGGTGTTTGTCCAATCCTTTACCATTATTTATTACATGAAGAAGAGAATGCACATGTGATGTTCAACATCACTCCCTCTCAACCATAGAGGATATCCCTATTCTCTTTTTTATTATAGAACAGATCCTTGCTCCTTTTTTAAGGATACTTCCTTTGCTCTCTCTCAAAATCATAGGAGATTCCATACTTCCTTTCAATTTTGGAAGTCAATACCATGAGACTTATAGCTTGTCTTCATAAGAGTATCATCTACTTGATATTCATAGCTACATGGCTCCATCTTTCCTTTGCATCTCTCTTATCAGCCTTGATTCCTTTTGAGTTATTGTGGAGCCATCTTCACTCTTCATTCTTTTGATAAGATCCAAGTCATCTCTATTGCTCATCAATGTCATCTTGTCATCATAGATGAAGGCATTATATTAATCCTTCTCAAGCTCCAAGTTTATCATAACTTATGCATGAAATTTATCTCCCTTGTTGACCCTCAATTTATATTCTTGCACTGCTACCCTTCATTTCCCAAGATAAATACATCTTGACTTCATAATTTCCATGCATCATTTGTTGAGCTTGCCTCAACATTCTTCATATCTTCCTGCAATATTCTTCCAAGTAGCAAAAAAATATACTGACAAGATAACCAACAATAATTAAAATTAGACTTACCTCATCATGATGACCTTCTTGTCCAATCAACATCCTCATGGTTCATCTCCATACGAATCTTCCTTCATGCATCAGAGTACCCAAGGATCGAACTTGATTATCAAGGTAGAACTTTTCTTCCAAAGCATTTATATGATCTTAATCATTATTTTACATATTCTAGACAAAGTCTTAATTCTTTATTCATCCTTGAGTAAGTCAAATTATTCTCTTTAAACATCACATAACCATACTAAGCATGTTACAAGATTTTGTACATATGAATCTTATCCAAGAGTTACTTTCAACATGCATTCCTATACTTCTTATTCCATCATATAGATATATGTCTCATAATGTACCTACAACCTGACCCATTGCATTCCTTCATCCCTTTAAAACTATTGTTTCCATACTATATGGAAAGTATACCAACCTTGTCATATTGCTTCTTCCAAGAACCTTCCAAAATGATGGTTCTTCCAAGAACATGATGATCCATTTTAGAAAGATGACTTCCTCTAACATAAAGTTAGATAATGCTTGAATGGAAAATATGCAAAATGGTCCATCTTTCTATCCTTAAAGGCTAGATGATTTCTATAAAGAAACTTAACCAAGTAGACTCAAAGTATGCTACTATCACATGCTTCTTTCTATGATGCCATACAAAGTCAACACTCTTCTAGAGTAAAAAACAATATACTATTATAAAGGAAAGACTAATCTTCATAAAGAACCTGATAAACAAGTTGCCTTCTTCAATAGTAAACATCCTTCACATTTCTTTCTTCAGCTTCTTCTCAGGTTCTCTCATTTCTTCAGCTATGTTGGCCTCACTTATTTCTTTTCTTTTGTTGTTTTTGTTGCTTGGACAATCCCTCTTAAAGTGTGCATACTCATTGCACTAAAAACATTGAACCTTGGGCATATGTTTTTTCTCTGTCTTTCCAAAATTTCCCTTCTTCAACTTCTTTACTTGAGATATAAACGCTTGAGATTGCTCCTCTGATCCATTGTCATCCTTTCCCTCGATCCTTGTTTCTTCCAAGATGCATTAAGCCCAAAATGCATCAAAAGGAGTTGAGTCTTTCTTAGAGTAGATGCATGTTGCAAAGTTGTTCCATTTTGGAGGCAATGCATTTAGTACACAGATGGTCATTTTTGAATCGGAAATTGTCTCTCCAAGGCCCTGCAAGTGGTCTCTTAATTGAAAGATCTTCATGGGAAAGGATGGCATGTTCTCATCCTTTGATTTCTTCATTCTATATAGTTTATTTTGCAATGAAATATTTTGTCATGATGTACTTACATAGTACAAATTCACTAACTTGTCATACATAGCCTTAGAAGTTTTCAAATTTGCAACAAATGGAACAAGAGGATCCTTAATGGATTCAACTATGATCCTTTGTGTCCTTACTTCTCCTTTCTTGTACTTTGCTTGTTCTTCAGTCTTGTCTTTGTTAGGTTCGGTGATTTCGCCAATAACATATTCGATTACCTCATGTTTTGTAAGTGCCAAGTCAATCCTTTTCTTCCATGCTATGAAATTTGATGCTCCAACAAGCTTATTTCTTTCCTTGCAGAAAGAACCTTATGACCTGTAGATTCAGACATAGAGTAGTAATATGATACTTACTTGATGATAAAGTGTCTTCCCTTTCTGATGATGTCACCAAACATCTTGAGATTTCCAAGATCTTCAAGTAGACTTCAATGATGGCTTCCAAAATCCTTTGATGCTTCCTTCAAGGAGGTCTACTAATGATCCTTCAACTAGATCCTATTTTTGGGGGAAAGAACAAAAACCTTCTTGTAGTCTTCCTCTTCAAGATTTCTTCAATAGTTCTTCCTTATCCCCTTTGCAAACCCTCCTTGTGTCCACAAGATGATCCTTCCTTATGCCTTCTTGTTCACCTTAGCTTTGATTCCATGTTGGAAAATGCAATTTGTGGCATCAATTAATTTCACTGTTCCTTAACCTCAATACTTGCTTATGAATTTTATACTTCTTCTTGTGTCTCTTTATTAGATATTCTTCATCAAACAAATATCAAGAGAAAAATAATAGAGACAATGAACACAGTTAGGCTCCAAGACAAGGCAAAACCCCTCCAAAAGGAAAACCTGGAAAAGTCTTCTCTTCTTATAGAATCTTATTCAAATGAGACAACAAAGACCCAAACCCTAGACCAAGCCCTCCTCCAAGTACCAAGTCAACCCTTCCAAGAGAATCAAATCACCACTGCACAAATAATACATCAACTAGCTTGTAGTAGCAACTTCGACCCTGCAACTTCTACCTGTAACTTTGGCCCTGTCTCTGTTGCAGAAACCCTAATCCAGGTTCTTAAAGAGATCCTTCCTCGAGTAAGAAATATCCTCACAAGATCAATGAGGTCAAGACAAAGTATTCCTTTTCTCGGTAACTTGATACTGCAAATCGGACTTGCAATTTTGGCCTCCTTTGTAGCTGTAGAAACCCTAGAATTTCACATGTGTGAGAGAGATAAAGACAAAAAATAAGATTTCTTCCTTATTTTTCTCCTCCTAGATCTTTTTCCCTCTTCTCCTCTACTTCCCATATACATATCAAACTTATTTTCTTGAGATCAAACTTGTGAATGAGTGTGTCCCAAATGAGGTCGAATTTCCTCCTTTAGGCCAACTTGTACTTTCGAGGTTTCCAAGACTTTCTAGACTCAAACTATATTATTTTACAAGATATATTTAGCACGAAAGGGTATTATAAAAATGATGTTGACTCTCTTGACTCATGTGCATATATCATATGACCTAACAAACCCTAAAAGCATGAAAAACATGGTTTTACCTTGAAGAACACCAATAAAGAGCATGAAACCCGTGCTTTAAATAATAACTTTATATTTTCTTCTTTTGTTTACTACATAAGATACATATTGAAATGACTACAACAACAATTACGAAGACTGAAACTAGTCACATTTCCAACAATTAGATCCCATTCTGTGAAGATCAATGCAAAATTTGCCAATGCGGGGACAGATGAAAAGGCTCATTAACTCGCAAAAATTGCATGCTCATGGTTGTGAGGGAAAAAGTTGTTGATGTGTCTAATGCTTTCAAAGATTGTGATCCCTCTAACAATAAATAATTGTATGATGTTATTTCTCATTATGATGAGATTTTTCTGTAACCAAGTTGGTTACCTCCTGCAAGGGAGATCTAGCATGAAATTCATCTCCAACAAGATGCTCATTTTCCCAATGTGGGCATGTACAAGTTATCACGTTTAAATGGAAGAGATCAAGAAGCAGGTGCAGGACTTGTTGGACCAAGGAGTCATCAAACCTAACTCTTCTTCATGTGGTTCACCCATCTTGTTGGTGCCAAAGAAAGATGGCACATGGAAGATGTATGTGGATTATCGGACACTGAACAAGATGATGGTGAAAAACTACTACCCTCTCCCTTGCATACATAATTTTTTTGATCAGTTGATAAATGTTGTTTTTTTCACTAAACTAGATTTGTGCAGTGTACCACCAATTCATAATTGCAGAGAATGATGAGTGGAAAACTGCATTCAAGAGCAAGCAAGGGTTGTTCGAGTGGTTGGTAATGCCATTTGCCTTTGCAATGCCCCAAACACTTTTATGACGGTGATGAATGTTGTATTTAGGGCTTTTATGGATGATTTTGTGCTTGTGTATCCTTATGATATACTTGTTTTTAGTAGAAATTGGGATAATCATGTGAAACATGTCAAAAAGGTGCTTGGTATTTTGCAAAAGGAGAAATTGTATGTAAATATGTCTAAATGTGAATTTGGAAAAACTTATTTGGTTTATTTAGGTAATATTGTTGGAGGAGATCAATTTAGAATAGATCCTTCAAAAGTTGATGTAATTGTTAATGACCTAAGCCTACCAATGCAATAGAAGTGAGAAGCTTTTGGGTGCACTAGAGTATTGTAGGAGGTTCATTGCCAATTTCTTCACCTTACCATCTCCTTTGCATGCCTTAACCAATGTGAAGCAAACTTTTCAGTGGGGAGGAAAGCAACATAAGGATTAAAGGAAAACATTAGTACCGCACCAGTACTAGCCTTTCCTTATCTTCAACATCCATTTGAGATTCGGTGGTTACACCATGGGGGCAGTGTTGATGCAACAATAGCAACCAGTTTGTTACCATTCAGAGACTTTCTCTCAAGTTGTTATGAATTATCCCACTGATGACAAGGACCTATATGCTTTGGTGCAAAGTGTCAAGAAATGGAAACATTACTTGATTGGGAAGGAGACTATCATTCATACAGACCACCAGCCTTTACAATACTTCCATTCACAAACAAAGTTGCAGCAATATCGTCATTACAGGTTGATGGGATTCCTCCAACAATTTCACTTGGTAATCAAGTACAAAAAGTGTACAAGCAACAAAGTAGTAGATATGCTCTCTAGACCTCCTGTTTTTGCATCTATTATTTTGAAAAATGCCTCTTTATATCATGAAATCTATGTTGAGCAATATATTGTTGATGAAGATTTCAAAGAGATTTATGAGAATCTAACCCATGGATCACAGGTAGACAACTACCATTTGTAGGGTAAATTAATTTAACATCTTGGAAAACTATGTATTCCTACCAATGAAAGCGTCTATGTAATACAAGAAGCTAACACTTCTCTTGTGTCTGGTCATTTTGGTGTAGGAAAGTCTGTCTCGCTTGCAGAGGTTTTGTTATTGGCCTCATTTGAAAAAATATTGTAACTAAATATGTAAAGGGGTGTGCGATGTGATCTGTTTGTAAGCCCACTAAATGGAAATTGGGGTTGTACACACCACTCCCTGTTCCTTCTTATCCTTGGGAGAGTGTCTCCATGGAATTTGTAGGAGGGTTTCCTTTGTCAGGAAAGGGTCATGACTATTTATATATCGTGGTGGATAGGTTTAGTAAGATGTGTATATTAATGCCATTGAAGAAGCAAATTATTGTTGACTGCTCAACTCTTATTTTAACATGTATGGGTCCATTTTGGGTTGCCCACATCTATTTTATCTGATCTAGACTCTTGATTCCATGGAGAGTTTTGGACAATCTCGTGGAAGATGATGTACACCAAGCAAAAGAGAAGCATGACATTCCATCCACAAACCGACAGACAGACAGAGGTTGTCAACAAAATAGTGGTTCACTTACTTCGAGGATATTGCAACATACATCATAGTTTGAGGGAAGTACGGATCCACTATGTGAGACACGCATACAATAGGGCCTTGCACTCATTTACTCAAAGCTCACTGTTTGAGACATGCTTTGTGATGCAGGAGCATCCAGCTCAGGCACCATGACTAGGTGTTGGTCTCTGCCAGGTCGAAAAGTAGAGTTAACTTTTTATTTGTCTTTTATGTTAGTTTGACAGAATAGGAGGTAGGATTTTTATTTTTATCTTAATCTCTAAATTAGTCAAAGGTAGTTTGGTCAGTTAGGGTTATTTACTTGATTGCTACTAATAAATCATGGATTAATAATTGTCCTGTTATTTTAAAAGGAAAAGACAAATGTGTCTAAAAGGAAAATCTTGTCAAAAGGACAGAACCGAATGACTAATAACCATGTAACTGTAAAGTCTACAACTGAAAAGCAAATGTACAATTTCATTAACTGGAACAAGAAACTTATAAATGTAACAACAAAAGTCATGTACAAGGTTCAGTACCTCTCGCACTCGAATAATATCAATAAGAGAGAAACCAATTCTGTCCATCTGTATGTCCTACTGTATTTTGTTGTGTTTTCTAATTTATGAACATCGAAACAGACAACATGTTGTACACAGATTATTGAGTTTAATTCTTTTTGTTTTCCTGAGAAAAAGAACCAATCCTAATAGCGAGAAAGAAGAATACATACGATACGAGGGCTTATACTTCATTTGAAGCAAACAACGAAGATAGACAAAGAGTGACACAAATAGATTCGGTACAGGCCAAGCACCCACAGGCTGGATGAAAACTTCCATCATTCATTTAAATTGACAGTCATACAAAATTACTAGAGAACCTACAATGTTCACGCATGTTCATATAAAACATCACAAGCAAACCGAAGAATTATAATTGCAGTTCATGCTAGGAATTCGGAGTAAACCAAAAGCATGACGGCATGATTACATCCATGTCATTCAGGTAAACCAAACGAAATTTTATCTTTTTTTTCCTGAAGAATTTCTCTTTCGAAATTGCAAAGACAAGTGTATAATAATTATAGAGTAGCACTGCAAGATAAAGCCATAGACACACAAGCCGTGAACGACAAACCATAGGTGAGGGTTTCAGAAAAAAAAGGGTTGTGTTCATATACAGGAAATTACAGTCAAAGAAATCACCAAATAGTGGAAGCCCAGACCTCCAATGTGACAGAACATCACTCACAACGTGAGTCAATTGACAAGCATCGAGGCTGATAAACCCACATGACCAGAAGGCCTAAATTAAAACCAGAATGAGGACTGAAAGAAATTCAAGAAGCTGAGCCTACCAGACAAAACCAAAATATACATTGCTAAGACCTCCAACCGCAAACCCTCAACACCTGCACAACAAACAAGACCCAGGTGTTAGAAATATATGATGTTACGAACGTGAAACTACAAAGCCTGAAAAGAAGAAAGTAATAGAAGTTGAGTTCAATTTACCTGAGAATTTGCAGTTAGAGCCGAGGACCAAAATTTCACCCACAATTTTCGACTAACTGCGGAGACAAAGGAGCGAACAAGGTTAGAAGTTGAGGAAAGAGAACCACAAATTGAATCAAGGAAGGAGGACTACCTGCATTTGAAGCCGAGGATGAAAGGACACCATCGATTCAAGCCTGGATACAAGCCAATCACTAAGTTTCCAACAAGAACGAGAAATACCAGCACATAACTCGGAACACGGCGGTCCGTTGAACCAACAATAGAAGGAAAATAAACAATAACAGAAGAACCACTTACCCAGGTGGCGACAGGGAAAACCACACCTGCCCAACGAACCAGGTTTAAGAGCAACCACACATACATCAAGGAACCAATACAGAAATTACCAGGAGGCACGCCTAGACCCGCAGCAAAGCTGCATACTCAAACTTGCAAAGCACAGCAGAACAAACCCTCGGCAAGCCCAATGACAAATGACCAAGTGAACAACGAGCAAAGAGCTTTGGCATAGCAAGGAGTGGGAAAACTCAACCCGAGGCAAGTACTCAGTCATAACTGTGTAATTTAATGCCACCTAACACGGTACCAAAATATCCGATGGTGTACTCCTCACACATGTAATCACAACCGAATATCTAACCAATCCTACAATCACCACATAACAAATTTAAATTGCCTAAAGTCCGTAAAGTATTGGGTTGGTCCCATCACTTTGGGTACCCGCTGAAAGCTCCCTTATATATGGTCTTCGGGAAGGATGCAGATTCCAGTTAATGAAGTGACGAAGACAAAGTATGGAAGTTCATTCAACGGATCCAAATGATTTATCAAGCAATGTAAGAACACTTGGAAAAGAGTAAAGCTCGATACAAAGCTCAACATGAAAAACACCAAGTTGATCATCAGTTCCAGGTTGGAGATAGGGTATGGCTCCATATCCACAAAGACGAGATGAATGGAGAAGCAATATATTGAGACTAATAAGATATGGTCCTTTCACCATCTTGGAGAAGATTGGAAATAATACTTATTGCCTTGATCTTCCAGCATATATGAAAATGTAATCCATGGTTAATGATGAAAACTTGAAACTCTAAAAACCACCCTTGTTCATGGATCAAGAAGAGAGTGGCTAGGTTCCATCACTGGATGATTTTGCAACATAATAATTGGACAAGTTGCCTGAAGACATCATCCTTAAAAAAAGGAACATGTCTTCATGATAGGGACACGTGGAGTACCTTCAAGTGGGTTTCAAAGGAATGCATTCAAGTAAGGAACGATGGATTGAAAAGGAGAAAGTGAGGGAGAAATTCCCTCACCTGCCAATTGATTGATAAGGATTTTGGAGGCCCAAAAGCTTCTTAGTGAGGAGGAATGATCCAAGAGGATCCCAAAAGGCCAAAAATTTGAAGTCCTCAAATCTTAGCAAAACCAAATTAGAGAGCTCGTCTTTCTAAATCCAATGGTGTGAAAGACACCTCAATCCAACACCATATGCGAAAGTTATGACCATTTGAAGTTTTTGTCAAATAGTAATTTTTTGTGGGTGGACTTTAGGCTACCACATGGAAACCAAGTCAACAACTTGGTCAATAGTATAAACCAATTTGGTGATGCCATGTGTCAGGCACGGTTGGACCATGTGGCAAGGTGATGGTTGAAATGGCCCAATCCTAAGGCACCATGTGGCCCAATCACTGGGTGCCATGTGGCACCTCGTGGTTGGCCGATCAAAATCGAACCAAATTGGGCAGGGAAACTAGTGAGGGGTCAAGTGGGTGGCCAAACTTGGCGGCACCCATAAATTTGTTTGATAGCCCGATGGGTTTTTGGACAACAATATTATTGTTAGGTTGGCGGGAGTCGAACCCGCCAACGGTTATAACTACCAACCAAAAATGACAAGGCAACAATCAAGTGAACACATGATGGTTATAGCTCATATACACCATATCTAATACAAAAACAAATGACCGCGAGGTTTGACCTTGGGTCACCACCAACAAATGCATGCCACTTGCCAATAGGCCACCAAGAGGGGATTTGTAAAGTCCACCAACCCACATTATTTAAATGATGCCATTCATTTCAGCGAGGAGAGGGTTGACAGGTGGGCCATGGGAACCCTGACTTTGGAATTGTGCGCAGAGAAAAGAACTGAGAGGCGTAACCATGTGGCACATAATTTGATATAGAAAATATTATAGGAGCATATTCCTTGGAATATTCCAAGAATTTTTCATGAGGGAATGTGTTGTGGAATCTTTAGATTCTCTGAGGCACCAAAATTACAAGTGACAAAGTATAGTCAAGTTTATACTCAACTTACTTAGAATTTCGAGAGGATTTCACTGGTGTAGTCTGTTTCTAGATTTGAGCAACCCATTTTCAGGTCACTACCAAGATTAGAGATATAATGATGTATTTTTCCATGTACTCCATATTTTTGCTGAGATGAATGAAGAGGCCTCCTCTATTGGAAAATCAATTTGCGCAAAATTTTAGTTTACTTTTACTTACCTGACATTTACTTGTGATATTATGATCTTCTTGTTCTCAATTATAATTAGATTCTTATCATCAAATAAATGCCAAAACATGAAGATAACAACCATACACAATGAACACAAGATATAGGCTCCAAGCCAGGGAAAACCCCCTCAAAGGGGAAAACCCAAAAGAACTTCTCTTCTTATAGAATCAACTTCAAAGGAGACTTACAAGACCAAGCCCTAGACTAGGGCTACCACTAAGAACCAAGTCAGCCACCCAAACTTTCTTCTTTAATGCAAGATGAGGTCTTCCAAGAGTAGCGAGACAATGTTCCTTCAAAGCCTTTTGTTTCTCCAAGCGAATTCTGCAACTTATCCTACAATTTTTAGACCTAAAGTGCATATAGAAACCCTAGGTTTCTCGCACATGTGGGCAAAAACATGAAAGTTCAAATCTTTGATTTCTTAAAGGGCTTCTCCCTTCCTTTGCTAGCCTTCTCTTGCTTTCCTAGGATCCTCGCATTCCTTCTTAAATTTGGACTGAATCTAAGATGTATGTGTGATGTGTGTGTCTCAATGGGCCGAATGCTCTTCCTTTTGTAGCCTTTCTTAGGGCTTGAATATCCCTCACAAGGCTGACCTCATGTAGGTTGGTTGACTTGGTACTTAGGAGCCTTCTAGACATTTACATATACAAATATTTTTTCTTTCTTTGATACAAATGCTTGAAGGGGTCTTTTACAATATAACAATGACTCTTTGACTTATGTAGACCCTAGGAATCCTAATGATAAATAACTTGAGCATGAAACCCATGCTTCAAAAATGATTTATTATATACATCATTTTCTTTCTCCAAATAATATTTACATCATTAGAAGAGTCAAATGATAATTATGAAGACCGAAACTAGTTAAATTCTTCAGCACTCGCGCTTAACTAGGGAGGTATTCATAATTGTTCAGTCGGTACAAGGACAGTGCTCCCTTTGAAAAGTTCTCATAACAAGAGTCTGGTTGATAAGGAAAATGTAAGCATCAACATTATAGTCAACCAACATTTCCTTTGAGGCCTAACTAAACAAGCTCTACTTCATTCAAGAGCATTATGTCGGTAGGGTTTACGTGTGATGCCGCACTACCTCTACAAGACACATACCCCATCTAGATGCCAACAAAGTATGCCCTTTTAAGGCTATTCTTAACTTCGATTCTCGACCTTGAATCCTCAAAGAATATCAATCCTCTTCGCCCAATCTTATCTTGGATACCTATCACATCCTCAAAGAGTGTCAGTCCCTTTCGTTTCTTGGATGCTCTATCGTTAAGGAAACCATAGATGATTTTCCAATCCTCTACCATTCTCTCTTAGATTTATGGTTGTCAGTCCTAGTCAATTGCATGACACATGAAGACAAGAATGCACATCTAATGTCCAACATCACTCCCTCTCAACCAAAGAGGATGTCCCTATTCCCCTTTTAACTTGAGAATAGATCCTTGCTCCTATTCAAGGAGACTCCTTGTTACAAAATCAGAAAGGCAGACAACAATAAACAAAAGCACAAACATAGATAAAATAAAGAACCCTCGATGCTAAAGAGTTGCAGACATTTACAATAATAGACCCCTAAGAGCCCTACCGACCTATCTTTAAAGTTCACACAATGACTCCCACATTCCTTAACCTAGACAAAACCCACCTATCCAAACATTAGAAGTTCAAAGAGGCCCCAAAACAAAGGACGCATGTAGGCTACCAAGCCTCCTTGTCCCCAATCGACAAACTGAGACTAGAACTGAAGACACAAAAATACTAAACCTAACACCTTAGACCTAGACACAAAGCTACATATAGACAAAATAACTAGATGAAAAAAGAAATTGACCTGAATTTACACGGTGCGAGAAGGAATTATAGGTTCCAAGCGACCATACATAGGCCCATACGCCAAGGGAACTCTTCTGCTTCCTCTAACATCCTCGCGAGCTTGCGAGTTCACATCTCATCACCTCAATTTTAGGCTCAAGCCCAAATACAAAGATCCCCACTATCCTAGCTAGAACATAATGCATACAATGAGAGATCGATGACCAACCCTCGCCACCAATCCAACCATAACCATCAAATTCCAAACCCTTTATAAGACATTTATAAAATGGCTAGTGCCAATTGGAGATTTGCATGCAATTCCATGCAAGGGATGTCCACACTCCTTTTACATAAGTACACATCATGTCCAAGGGGTGGTCGACAGAGCCTCTAAAGCCCCCACTTCAATTTGATTAACACCCCATCAGGGCATTTTGGTTACTACCTTAGAGGAAAGCAATTGGACATTTTCTTTTAGCTCATGTACATAGTTTAGATGAAAAAATAATGTTATTTTTAAAGATAAGTATATTATCCGATATTTAATTAATTAAGTAATTAATGTTTCTATTTAAACATATAGATTATTTAAAAAATTATACTTAATTTGTAAGAGGAAATACTTAATTTGTAAGAGGAAATAAGTGGTACACTGAAATAAATCCATCAAAAAAATATAACATGATATTTTCTTCTTTTTTTTTGTTTTCTTAAATCATGTTGGATGAATATGCAATGTGAATTAATTTTTAAATTTAAACATAAAATCACATGCTTGCTTAATTATACTTTACAGTTGAGGATAATCGTGCATCCTGCTTCTGACTCAACCAACTCGTAAATTCGGCTGGACTAGAAAGTGACGACGAAATATACTTACTCTCCACCACGGTCTATACCTGAGCTGCTACGGTGATCACAGAGGATCTAACACGAATTTTTGGAAATCCGGAGGATCAAACCTGAGCCGCTACGGTGATCACAGAACTTGGAAATTTGGAGGATCAAACCTAAGCCGCACGCTGATGATAGAACTTGAAATCTATGGATCTTGTTCCACCCTAAAGTTTCAACTGCAAAACGCTTTTCATATACGCGGAAAGGTTGACACTATTACGCTAAACAGTTTCAGGTAGGAGTAGCAAAAAAAAACGCAGTAGTCTATAAGGCGACTTTTTGAAAGTTTTTTTGGCGGATTTTTCCGGTCAAAATCCGGCCGCAATTCATTGGAATCCCAAGTTTGATAGCTAGTTTCTGCACAATCAATGGCTCCCAGGGGTTTTTTTCAGGGTGCTGAATCCAAATATGCAGTTAAAAAACCATTTTAACTGGTAAAAATCAAGATTTAACCTCATTTCTTTCGTCGGATTCCGTCACCGGAATCTCCAAAAAGTCGCATTATAGACAACTCCAAAAAAAACAATCAACCATTTATAGTCTCACATATACACTTCTTACTTGGTCATCAGATCTCTATGTCCAAGAATTGATGAAGGTCACGACAAAGTTGGATATTTTGGAAGCCAAAAAACAAGGAAGGGACCACAAAATTTTAGAGATCACATTTGCAAATCAATGTTTAATGGGAAGTAATAGAATTTTAAAATATCATGTAACAATGTTACAAGAGGCTCTAGAGACAAGAAAACAAGAATGGGAAAGCATGGCAAATCATGAAAGAATCAATAGCAACAAACAAGGATGTGGTAATTTCTGTAGCAACGAAGGTAATTTCTATATCTCAACAAACATACCATTCGAAAGAGAAGGCAGAAAAGAACAATAGGAAAGATTGTCCAAAAGAAATCAAAGCTAGAGTTGAAGATGCTAATTGTTACATAAGGATAAAGGAAGAAGAAGATGAAAGTGCTCATAGAGCATAGGAAAGAGAACAAAAATAAAGAAAAGGTAGGAAAACAAACGTTATTATCAGGGGAATAAGAGATTATGGGAATAATGAGAATACCTTCAATTTGACAAGGGACTTTCTAAAAGATAAATTATATTGGAAAGGGAAAATTTGCCAAGAAAGGAGGGTGGGGAATATATGTGTTAGGTCCCTATACTACTACTGTAACCCCTTATTGTTATTAGTGCAATGCCCTTATTATATTGTTGTGCCCATGTAATCCCCATATTGTTATTATTGTGCTCCATAGAAGCCCACTATTGTTATTGTTGCGTCCTTACATTATTATTGTTATGTCGGCTCTAATTATATTATGACCCTTTAGACTCTTATATATAGAAATGAGGTCTTGTCATTTGTATCATCCAAGAATTGTTCATTTGTGTAATGTAAAAGAGGTTTCCCCCTCGAAGAGGCTACGTTTTAAGTAGCTGATCTATCTTTTCTATCTTTTTGTGATTTAGTTTCATAACATTTGGTATCAGAGTTTTGGATTTTAGAGTTTCACTACTCCAAATAGGTCTTCGTGGCATTTTCACTATAACCTTTTTTTTTTTTTTTTTTTTTTTTTTTTTTTTTTTTTTTTTTTTTCGTAGTTTCAGAAGACAAAAAAAACTCATTTACGCTGAAATCGTTCTGAACCTCGAGTCCGAATTTCAGACCTTGTCTCACTATATTTTCGATGATGTGATTTGAGAAAGTTAGGGTTTTTGCAAGCTCCATAATTCCATCTCAAATAGGTCATCGTGGAATTTTCACTATAATTTTGTTTCTACGAAGGTTTAGACTCTAAAATTAAAACCCATTTGAGCGGAAATCTTGGTGAAGTTTGGGCCCGAATTTTAGATCTTTTTGCGCTACATTTTCAGAGCTACGGTCCAAGACATTTAGGGTTTTTGCAGGCTCCCGAATTACATCCCAAACAGGTGACCTTGGGAAAATCATCATAATTTTTTCTCTGAGCATCAGATTGAAATTTCGTACCAAGTTACAGAAAGAGGACGGACAATAGCTTTTTGTGTATCATTTTCAGGTCCGAAGGTAGAAACAGTGACACATGGTTGGTCGTACAAGTTCGCTCTACTAAACCAATCTATAATCAAGTCATCGTAGGAGATTTGACATAACTCTTTATTGAAGAATCCAATATTAGTCAGACTTGTGGGGTTAGAAAGAAGACTCAGAGGGCTATCGCAAGCCAAAATTTCACAACTTGAAGATCTGAAATTACAGAGTTACATTCGTTAAAATATTGAGCTCCTAAAAGAAAGAAAAATAATGTCTCGAATAAAAAAAAATAGAAACACCTAGTAAGCAAAATTAAATGGATGATTTGAAGAATGCGATTGAAACTAAGAAATATAGTTTTATATGTGCCATGGAAGCTAATATCGATGGTATGGAAGCAGATTTGAAGAAAGGTATGGAAGATTTGAAGGAAGACATGGAAGCTTTGAAGGAAGGTGGGACAAAGCTGCTACAAGAAAGGCCTCCTGATGGCAAAAAGGTAGTAGAGGAAACTCATGATGAGAAAAAAAAATGGCAATCATGATTTCATATAATCTAACATTGGATTGAAGACCCACCATATTGCAAAGATTGATATGAGGAAGTTTGATGGCAAGGATCCCATAACATGGAAACTACAAATGGAGAAATATTTTGATCTACATGATGTGCAACTGTTACAAAATGTACATATTGCATCTTTATATTTAGAACCGAATCAATTTTTATGGTATAAAGGGCTTTTTTCTCATAAACCACTTGTCACTTGGTCAATTTTCACAGAGGAAATGATAACACATTATGAGGATACAAAGAGAAACACTTTCTTTAGCCAATTGATAAATCTCAAACAATAGGGTTCAATGGCAGAGCACATTAAGGACTTCCAAAAATTGAATATAAGGGTAAATGATATTCTAGAGAAGTAGAGGATTGATGTCTACATAGGGACTTTAAAAGATAACATTCAACATGAGGTTCATCTTTGGGAACCTTATTCGTTGGAGAAGGCATTCAAGCTGGAAAGAAAAATTGAAAGCAAGATTATGGCAACAAGAAATCGTACCACTCAAAATTATGAAGATGGGAGTGTTGTTGCTCCTAGCCTTCCACAACCTATAAGGTTGACACCACAACAATTGGAAGAAAAAGGAGAAAATGACCTTTGTTACAATTGTAATAACAAATACACTAAAGGTCATAAGTGTGTTGAGAGTAAATCATTTTACATTGATTGTGAAGAGGAGGAAGAAAATGATCAAGAAACATCAAATAAGAGGATATACACTAGGAACCAACCCCAAAGAAAGAAGAAATGAATCCGACCATATTTTGTAATGCATTGACAGTAATTACCACTCATTAAACTCTCAAGATATAAGGGCATATCAAGAAGAAAAAAGGTAACCTCACTTTCAAGCAGAATCGATTGAAACAACAAGCAGACCAACATCGCAGCGAAAGAAGTTTTGATATAAGCAACTGGATATTTTTACGAATACAACCATACAAACAAATGCCCCTCAAGTAAGCTAAGAAGAATAATAAATTATCACCAAAGTACAATGTTCCTTACAAGGTGTTGCAAAAGATTGGTACTATGGCATACAAATTGGAGCTTCCTGCATCTTCTAGAGTGCCCCCAGTTTTCCATGTTTCATGCTAAAAGAAGATTATAGGTGACAAGCTCCCAGTTCAAACAATATTGTTGGAACTTGATGAGGAAGGAAAAATCATGTTGGAACCTGAAGCAGTTATGTAAATAAGAACCCGACAGCTACGAAATCAATCAATTTCAGAGTATCTCATCAAGTGGAAGAACTTACCTGCTGAAGATTCCACATGGGAGGACGAGAATTTTATACAAAAGCATCTATAACTACTCAAGTGTTGAGGACAACACTTTTTGAAGGAGAGGGGTATGTTAGGTCCCTATACTACTAGTGTAACCCCTTATTGTTATTAGTGCAACCCTTTTATTATATTGTTGTGCCCATGTAGTCTCCATATTGTTATTATTGTACCCCGTAGAAGCCCATTATTGTTATTGTTGTGTTCTTACATTGTTATTGTTATGTCGGCGATGATTATATTATGACCCCTTATAATCCTATATATAGAAAGAAGAACTTGTCATTTGTATATTCCAAGAATTGTTTATTTGTGTAATGTAAAGGAGGTTTCCCCCTCGAAGAGGCTAATTTTGAAGTTGTTGATCTATCTTTTGTGAGTTGGTTTCATGACAATATGTGAAGAGAGGTCTTGACCCACAAAAGTTACCGTGGCAAACGTGCAAGAAAAACACCATCTCTTGAGAAAAAAGAAACTCTTGAAAGGCTCACACTTCTTCCTAGATGAAGATTTAACAAGCAACAACAAGAGGAGAGAAGGGAAGAAGTGGAGAAAATTAGATAGCAATGATCCATATGCAGCTTTATAACAAGATATTGCCACGTACTCTCAACAGGGAGAAGTATTTTTAGTGAAAAATTTTAATGCTAGAACAACAAATAAACAAACTAGTATTCTTTGTTGCAAAGAGGATCATAATCCTATTTGGCTCACTGAAGAGGATAATCCCCAATGGGTGAGGTGTTGAAAAGATGACAAATTTAGAAATCATTTCAGAGAGGAGTTGCTTCCACCATGTAGTGCTTTCAACTTGATTATTTGAAATGGTCTAGGTAGATGGAAAAGGTTTGGGAACTCGCTTGCAAGACATACAATGGGGCAAGTGTCGTTGACTATGTGATTTGTTCACAAAGCTTGATAGAAAAGATAGATGAAGTTAAGATTGAAGAGAATATTTGGGACTTAAAATTAGACAATAACCCAATTTATTTAAAGTTATCACGGTTAGAAGAAAGGTAGCATAGGAGGAAAACCCAATGCTCTCGGCAATCACTATCAAGGGACAAAATTCTTCTAACACAAGAAAATTGTACTATCTTCAAGACAATGTTAGAGAGATCAATTCAGAAGGATAAAACTGGTTTCCAAAGCTTCAACAGTGATGAGTTAACAAATATAATTCAAAGTGCACTTGAGAAGTGCAAAAGAGCAAAAGATAGAAAATTAGAATCAAATTGTTTTATTATAAATGCTTGGTTTAATTAGGAATACAAAATGGCAAGGAGAACCTTGGAAAAGGTAGGCAAGGAGAAGATGGATGTAAAGTTATATAAGCAGATACTAAAAAGGAAAAAGATGAGTTCATGCAAACAAGGCAAAAATAGTTAATATATCTAGGCAGGAATAACCCAAAGCTTTTTTGGCAAGAACTTCAACCAAGGAAGAAGTAAATCGAAAATAATATTACAACCAATCAATGGTTTGAATATGAAGGACAACTCTATGAGAAAGAATTAGAAGTTGAGCTTCCCCCCAGAATCAACACAGTTACAAAGCTCTTCATGTTACAAGAGGTGGAGATTGGAATTAAGAAGATGAAAACAGGAAAGGCAAAGGAATTGGTTGAACTTCAAGTAGAGTATCTAAAATGGGGAATGGACACTCTTGTATGGCACATCATGGAAATATTCAATAACATCATTCAACAAAGATTCCTAGGAGACTGGACAACTAGCCTAGCAATACCCCTTTTTAAAAGTGGAGACATTAATAAGATAGAACCATTATGATCAATCCTTTATTTGCAAAGCTTTTCGACAACATGGTAGAAAATAGAATGAGTAAGTGGGCAAGTAAAAGAGAAGAGGGCAAAAGGATAAGTGGGTTTTAGGTCGAAACATTCTACCATGGATAACGGTATCACAATGAAAAACACCATTGAAAAGGTTTGGGGGGTCAAAGAAGAAGTGTTCTGCTGCTTTGTTGACTTCAAAAAGGCATTTGATACAGTCCCTAGAGATAAATTGTGGCGTAGAATGGAAGAACTTGAAATTCCTTTGCATTATAGAGCTGATGTCCATAGAGTTGATAAAGAGGTGAATGTCAAAATTAGAACCTCAGCGGGGTATTTCAGAAAGCTTTAGAAGTGACATTGGAGTCAAGAAAGGTTGCCCTATATCCCCTACACTTTTTCGGTTTATATATTGATAAATTGGAAGAGTGGCTAAATCTGCAAAGTGGAGATGGTGTTCGGTTGGGGGAGTTTGTGATAAAGATTTTTTTTATATGTTGATAATCTTGTATTGATTTCTAATCGGCCCATGGATTGCAGATGCACCTATATGCACTTGAGGATTTTGGTACAACAATGGGGATGCAAGTCAATACTAGCAAGACCAAAATAATGATTTTCTCTAATAAAAGGAAGCAGAGCTAGCATACGTTCTTCTTTGAAGGCAACATTCTTGAAGAAGTAAATGAGTACAAATACATTGGGTTTGATTTCAACAACAAACTTAATTGGGAGGACTGCAGCAAGAAGAGAAATTTAGGAGGGTGGAAAGCATTATATGCTTTTCAAAACAGATGTAGAGAGGCAAAGTTATGGGATTGGAAAAGGATTAAAGTACTTTTTGGACTCCTAGTTTGTCCAATGATACTATATGAGTGTGAATTGTGGGCAACAACACCCTCATCTCAAAATGGAAACAAATTGAGAAAATCAAAAAATGCTTGATCATGAGCAAGTTTGAAATAAAAAAATTTGGTACCTTAGGAGATAATGTTAAGTGAAACAAAAACAACTCCCATCGAAGAAATTGCTATGGTGCGGCTCATAAGATATCAAAAAATAATTGAGAAAATAGGAGTAGGTAGATGGCCTAATGTTATCTTCAATGAAGACATGAGTGAAAGAAAGATAACATGGATGAGACAAAACTACACATGGATGCAAAAAAATGAAATATCTACCTCAATATCTTTCCGACAAATAACAAGGAGCTAAAGGATTTTGTTATGGAGAAGTTTTGTAAACGAGTATGGGGAAAACGTTGGGTAGAAAGAAGAAGTACTACATTGAGGAATTCAATTCTATGTGTTATCTCCAACAAAAAGAGTACATTGGAGCTAACATTCTGAGGAGGGCAAAGGTTTTTATTGCCCAATTAAGAACCAACTCGCATCAACTTCGGTGTGAAATAGGATGGTAGAGAAGACATAAAGAAGCTTGGGAAGAACAAGTGTGTACATTTTGCACATATGGGGCAGTGGAATCGGAAAAACATTTCATTTTGGAATGTGATGCGTTCAAAGACATAAGAGAAAGTTATGGGAATATGTTAGCATTGGTTTCTTGACATTGTTTTTTCAACAAGGAGATTTTTGGAAGGTTGGACCAGCTGATCATCATTTTGAATAAGAAAAGGGTTGAATTGCAAAAGACGAAAAACAGGAAATTGATGGTCCCCCAAAGACTATTTTTAGTCTCATGGACGTTAAAATACCATTTCATTTCAATCAATTTAAATCCATTTTAACTTGGACTATGTCAAGTGCTCAGTGAGATCAAATCTCTTGAGATACAAACCTTTTCTCAAATTTTACATTTAAAAAAGAAATTAATGCTTAATAAAGAGATTTCATCACTCTAAATGGTCAATAAATCCAAAAATCAAAATAAATCTAGGTTTATTTTATTATTATTCCTACCGCTCACAGGATATAACGTATTCAATTTTTCATTGAATTGCTATTAGTTTTTCTTTGACTAAAAAAATTTAAAATCTATCCAAAGTTTAGCGCTATGAAATTAAATTTATTATTTTTAAATAAAATTTATTTCTATTTATCTCAAATATGACCGGTTGAAATATCTCTCTCTTATTGTGTAATGATGGCAAGAATTGACTTTTGTGTACTCTATTATTAATTACTATGTACTATATCACTAATTAC
>APFE031618500.1:63092-81390 GCA_000404065.3 Pinus taeda | reverse complement strand
GGCAGCCAATCTAGCTAGTTGTGAGGCTATCTGGCTTCGCAAGATGATGTTTGGCTTCTTTGGTCAGCCGTTAAGACCTTCAGTGATTTACTGTGATAATCAGAGTTGCATTAAACTCACGGAGAATCCGTATTTCATGACAGGTCAAAGCATATCGGAATCAAATATCATTTCATCAGAGACTATGTTCAGAAGGAAGCTGTGAAGCTTGAGTACATTCCCATTGATGAGCAGGTTGCAGATATTCTTACCAAAGCCTTACCACGGGGCAAGCATGTCTACTTCAGAGACAAGATGGGTGTGGTGAGGAATACCTTCCTCGGTAAGAGGGAGCGTTGAAATTTGGTACCGGAGGACAGGTGGTTCCTTAAGGCTTTGATATTTGGCCTAGGGAAAAGTGTCCAAAAGAATTTAATTTTTCTCCTAAAGTAACTTTATAATTTTTATAAAGTTAAATCTAATTTAAAAGTGACTTTAAGTGATAAAGTTATTAAAGTCTAAATTTAAAGTGACTTTAATAAAGTTAATGTAAAATTAGAAAGGAAAAGTGACTTTGGAAATAAATGACTAAGTGGGTCTTTATTAAAGTGGGGTGAGTTAAAAAATAAAAAGTGAGATTTAAATGAGCATTTAATCGCAGCCCTAGATCTCAATCTATTTCAGCCATTGGATTTAGAGGTTACCCAAAAGTCACTTAGGATTAGATTAAAGGAGGAAAAGGAGGCAAGAGGTCATTCATTCTTTCATGAGCAGATTGAGAGAAGGAGAGCAAGAGAGCAAGGGAGATTTCTGGACAAGGAGGAGAAGGAGACAACAGCTTGGCACACATTCCAAGGCAGCAATTGAGCAAATTTGTACAACTAATTCAACACAAAGTGAAAGGCTGATTTTGGCACGATTTTCTAGAAATCCATACAGCTGGTTTGCACAGAAATCGAGTGGTTTGCATAGAAATCGAGGAGCAGTTTGCTATTTTTTTTTCTGCACGCAAATTGAGGTCCGTACAGCGCATTTATTGCAGTCCATACAACGCATTTAATGCAGGCCGTATAGCATCATTTAAGGCTGAAAGTGGGCACAAAAATCGAGGAGGTTGTACAACATTTATTACTATCCTGTTTGTTGTAATTTCCAGTTTGCTGTGAGGCACGGGAAAAGAGATAAGTTGTAAATTTTCTTGCTGATTTTTTGCTGAATATTTCTCACTGTAAAAAAGACATTTTTAGAAATAAAGAAGAGCTCTCGAACTGGTTTTCCCCAAGAGTTGTAGGGGGTTTTTCTAGGGTCACATTGACCAAAAATTACTGTGTTCAATGTGTTAAATGACTGTTTGTACCTACTGATTTTTATTTCTGCATTTTCCAACATTTTGTAAAATTTCGAGAATTTTTGTTTTCAGCAAAAAATTATTTTTTTTCAGTTGTTGAATGTATGGATATGGGAAAGGGAATTTAACTATATGGGAGGAATAAGGTGAAACTAAAAACCGGGGTGGGAAATGAGAAATTTCTACAAATTCCACATAGAGATGATTTAGTTAAAATAATTAACTTTTTTAAATGGTTCCATAAGTCTAAACTTAAGAAATTTGGTTAATTAAAGGATATTAATTAAATTTGGTGTGAATCTTCTAGAAGAAGACAAGGATCAACTCCCAGTTAATCTAAGCCTTTGATTATGATTTAATCTTGGTCGTTGGAGCTCCAACAAGAGATTATAAGGAGCTTGATGAGCACTTGGAGAACACATTGAGTAAGAGAGATCAAGAGATCGAATTTCTCAAGAGTAGCAGCATTGAGTTGCCTGAGTAAGATCAAGTGATATTCTTGCACTGAGGGGTAGAGATAGTATTCTAGA
This sequence comes from Pinus taeda, assembly GCA_000404065.3. Lineage (NCBI taxonomy): Eukaryota > Viridiplantae > Streptophyta > Pinopsida > Pinales > Pinaceae > Pinus > Pinus taeda. Next base: position 79,533 of record APFE031618500.1, on the reverse strand, counting down.
GGATATTTTTCCATATTCGGAGAGTACAAGGCAGCAGAGGCATAGAGAGGTTTAGAGAGGCAGCGCAGAGCTTCAGAGGGAGTTCGAAATTCAGCTGGGAGAGTCGAGATCTAGTTCCAAAAGCTAGGGTGTGAGACCAGAAGGCTAGAGGGTCAAATTTCCAGATAACAGAATATCAGAGGAGGGGGTGGTGCAGATCCTAGAGCTTGTGATGCAAATCTACATAGGTTGACGCAGAGGTTGCGTGGGGCTAGCCTTCTAGAGCTTGATCAATGTCGGATCTCCAGAAATAGTGTGAGATTTTACTCACTAACCCTTTGAGATTTTATTCTCTGTATCAAATTTCCAATTTGGGAATTTAACGATTTGTACTCAAAAATTATTGCATAATAATAAAACCCTCAACTGTTGCACTAGTTTTCCCAAGTTGGGTTTTTTCTCGGGACATTGTCCAAAAACAACTGTGTAAATGTGTGTGTGTCTATTTCTCTCTAGTGTAGTATTTAGCTTTCATGGTATTTATTTTGTGTAGGTTGTAGTGTATGTATTCGATATTTGTTGTAGAAAACTGCAAGTAATTTGTTTAAAGGAATTTAACAAATAGGATAAATATCATCAGTTTGTTGTAGTAGGAATCAGGTCACTGATTTTTCACATGGTATCAGAGCACAGATCGTAAGTCAGAGAGCTCAGAGCATAAAGGAAGAAGGTGGTTTGAATTTATGCCTTGGCAGCAGTTCAAAACCCCAGAGGCAGCGTAGTCCTTGGGCCAAGGAGGTCGAAGTTTTGAGGAAAGATCGATTTCTCTGAGTGAGTGGACAGAGAAATTCAATTTCTAGATCAAATCTTTCTAGAGGCAGAATGGAGCAACGTATTTTTCTTACAGAGCAGATCTTTAGCTAGGACATAATTATTTTGCGATAGTTGCTAACATAATAGCATCAAAAGGAGAGGAGAGAACATATTGAGGGAATTCCTTCCTCATAGGACTTATAACCAAGAAGTTCAAATTTTCCTAGCAAAGCAGTTGTAATTGTGTGCGGGATTTCTAACTCCAAAAGGAAGTGTGAATAGTTGGGCAGAAGTTGCGCAAAGGAGAAGAGGAAGCAGTTTGACATTTTTTAGGAGAGATGGCATCAGTTGGGTTGAGATATTAAGATCGGTTGGACAGAACCTCCAACTATGTGATCTAGAAGGCCATGATTTCCTACCTTCTAGATGAGCATGATCTCAAAACTTATGTCGATAGCGTGGTAGCTATACCCGTTGATGCAGATCTGCTCAAGAAGTACAAGAAGGAAATGGAAAAATCTAAGATATTCATTCTTGATGGATTTCAGGATCATGTGGTATCCCACATAGGTGGCAAAGATAATGCCTAGCAGATGTGGGAAGCATTAGTTATGTTATAAGAAGGATCTTCCAAGTAGCGGAAGATGTACTTGGAGGAGAAGTTGAGATGCACGAGGATGTAGAAAGGGGAGTGTGTAGACCCCTTCTTTACTAGACTTCAGGATGTTCGGGATTAGCTAGCTTCAGTAGGATTAGCGCCCCAGCCTACAAATTTTGTTCAATTAGCGTTGAACAACATTTCTAAAGATTGGCAAGTTTTTGCCCATAGTATCCTAAGAGGAGAAAAAATGTCAAATTGGGAACATGTGTGGGATGATTTTCACTAGGAGGAGATGAGGTGTGATCTAGTGAAGGGCACCATCAGTGGCAGTAGAAGCAGTGGTATGAATCAAGTGAAGGAAGAGGAGGACACGGCCCTTGTGTTAAAGGCTTTAGTTACAACATAGAGGCTAGTAGCGGTCAGAACTTATACAACAAATGCGTCATAGTGACCACAATTGGTTCATTATTTTGGATGATTTTCCATTGTAGTTGTTGCATTGCAGCAACAGCAAATGGAGAAGGTTGCAATGTAGATGTAGTGTTGGAAGTTGTTCAACAAGGCTAGCAACAACACGAACACAACAATTAGAGTTGCACAGTGGTTGGTGGGCATCAGCAGCTAAACATCAGTAGCACAGAAAGAGATAGTGCAAACATAATGTGATGCTTCTATGGGTTGCAGCACTAGAGCTCATTCCTCGCCAAGAGGGAGTGTTGATTTATGTAGCATTGGATGTGCTCTAGCCTCGAGATTTTGTAGAGAGGTTAAGACACATGCATTCTCCAATACCCAGAAATTATTTGGGAAACTTCCACCTAGAGATGATTTAATTAAAATAATTAACTTTTTTAAATGCTTCCCTAAGTCTAAACTTAGGAAATCTTGTTAATTAAAGGATATTAATTAAATCTGGTGTGAATCTTCTAGAAAAAGACGAGGATCAACTCCCATTTAATCTAAGCCTTTGATTATGATTTAATCTTGGTCGTTGGAGCTTCAATAAGAGATTATAAGGAGCTTGATGAGCACTTGGGGAACACGTCAAGTAAGAGAGATCAAGAGACCGAATTTCTCAAGAGTAGCAGCATTGAGTTGCCTGAGTAAGATCGAGTGATCTTCTCGCAGTGAGGGAAAGAGATAATAGTCCGGAGGGTATTTTTCTAGATCCAGAGAGAACAAGACAGAGGAGGCATAGGGAGGTTTATAGAGGCAGTGCAGTGCCATGCAAAGGTAGCACAGAGTTGCCTAAGTAAGATCGAGTGATCTTCTCGCAGTGAGGGAAAGAGATAATAGTCCGGAGGGTATTTTTCTAGATCCGGAGAGAACAATACAGAGGAGGCATAGAGAGGTTTATAGAGGCAGTGCAGTGCCATGCAAAGGTAGCACAGAGCTTCAGAGGGAGTTTGAAATTCAGCTGGGAGAGTCAAGATCTAGTTCCAGAAGTTGGGGTGTGAGACTGAAAGGCCAGAGGGTCAAATTTCCAGATAGTCGGAGATCAGAGGACGAGGTGGTGCAGATCCCAGAGCTTTTGACGTAGATCTGCATAGGTTGACACAAAGACTGCATAGAGGCAACATGGGGCTAGCCTTCTAGAGCCTGATCAGTGTCAGATCTCCATAAATAGCGTGAGATTTTTCTCACTAACTCTTTGCCAGTTTATTCTTTGTATCAGATTTCCAATTTGTGCATCTAACAATTTGTACTTAGAAACTACTGCATAATAATAAAACCCTCAGTTCCTACATCGGTTCTCCCAAGTTGGGTTTTTCCAGGGACATTGTCCAAAAACAACTCTGTAAATGTGTGTGTGTGTTTATTTCTCTCTAGTGCAGTATTTAGTTTCCGCAATATTTATTTTGTGTAGGTTGCAGTGTATGTATTTTGATATTTGTTGTAGAAAACGCCAGGTAATTTGTTTAAAGGAATTTAACAAATAGGAAAAATATCATCATTTTCTTGCAGTAGGAATCGGTTCATCAATTTTTCCCATAGAACACTTGTCTAATGCTACCAAATCAACCAAAAACTAAAATTCCCTCTTAAAAAGGAAGGTGTTCTCTATCTCCAACATCTTTGTTCTATAGCTGGACCACGCAGCTGGTGTATGACATCTACAACATATTTTCATTGTCCACCAAGCTATTGCATATACTCTGATTCATTTGTTAACCCTACAATCAAACCATTCTGCATCTGCACTTCTACTGACACTACAATGTGCCTCTGTGCATTCTTGCCAACATTCCATGCATTGCATCTAATCTCATGTTGTTGTTTCTACTACGACTGAGAACTAATCTATTGTCCCTGCAACTAGATTTCGAACTTTCCCTTAAGTCTTCGACTACATCTAGTTCTACTCTATCTACGGAGTATTTGATTGTGCCCAACTTTCTTTGCACCGCTTTAGTATATTACTGCAACTAGTTTTGTAGAGTACCTCAAGTTCATTGTGCATGTTGACATCTCGATCGTCCTGCTACAGAATATTATGGTCCCATGTAGCAAAGGTAATTATCCACGAGGAAACACATGTCCAATATTTTTCCTCCTCGGACCCTACTGAATCCTTCAACTCTAAAGCATCACGCTCCTCCTCCATCTGGAGGTATAGCTATTATTAATGCAAATTCCTCCAACCTAGAGGTCAACTCATTTATCTTTGTTAAAGTTGTCGTATGCTCCCCCTTCTTATTATTCTTCCTCTTTAGACAATGGGTGACGTAGAGACCAAATTCACCACATCTTAAGAATTTGACCTTCGACATATCCTTCTTGTTAAAAAATGTTGCAAGAAAGGCTCATTTTGACTTTAGCCTTAGTCAAATTGAGTAAATCAAATTTCCACATCAGTAGGACAACTTGGAGGCAGTTAGCTAGTGTGACATGGCTTGTGTCTACTAATTTACTCAGTAAATTTGAGTTAGAAGTCTTGGAGTTTAGCTATGCATGTGTGATTGCTAAATTTTAGTAATCTCATTCATTTATTTCGTTGTATTTAATTAACTGACGTCTAACTATTGATAGAGTCAGATAAAGGTCATTTGTTCAGTGAGACAATAGTCTAACTCAAAGATCTATCATTTAACTGATGAATCATCCCAAAATGGTTAGTGAATGTAGAGAATTCGAGTTCCCTAGTTGAAGTGGAGATGACAAGGCAATGTAACATGAGTTGTAGACTAGGTTTGAGTGTATAGGAGTTAAATGAGTTAGCAGATAAATCCTTCGGAATTGCGTAATCAATTTTGAGGAAATTCCTAAATAATAGGGGCTAATTTACTCAGGAATTGCACAAGGAAATAGGAGGAATTGCACAAGGAAATAATTGGCTAAGTGTTGTTCAGAGTTTCTCATTGAGCAGAGAGAACAATTATTCTTTTACAGGTTGAGCTCAAAGTCGGAGCTAGCAATTGTAATAGTTTCTTTATTTAGCCGATTAATGAAAAGAGGCTTGAGGGGTTTTCCCAGTTGCATTCCCCTAGAAATCATTGTGTATTTGTGGTTTTTCTTATCATATGTCTATGTATGTTGTTCTAAATTGTGATTTACATTCTGCATATCAATAGAGTAGAATTGTGTCTTGCATTTTAGTGTGAAATCTTGAGCAGTTACAATTTCTATCAAATTTCTACACTTCTTCTTCTTCTCGCCTCCTTTTGGGCCTTGTCCCTTACTAGAACCCTTCATCACCTCCCCTTTGGATGCAAGGGTAATGTTATCTTCTTCTTCCTTCTCAACTTTTAGTCCTCTATGGCTACTACTAGTAGTACCCTCAACAAGACTAAGCCTCATCTCCTCTTGTGTGAAATCACGCCATAGGCATTCCCAATTTAGTAGTTGACCTCGTCTCTTGATTATTTGTACAAAGGTTCACCATTCCTTAGTAAACCCATTTAGAGCTACTTGCACAAATTCTTTGTCTTTAGGATTCTCTCCTACAACTACTAATTCATCACGGACATTCTGAACTCTAGTGAGATAGGAAGTAACATTCTCTCCCTTTTGCATCTTTGTGGTCCTCAGCTTCTCCTTGAGAATCATCTTTTGATTCTTTGATGGATCTTAGTATAACTTCACAATGAAATCCCACGTGTCCTTAGTTGTATTCTTATATGCAATATGTGGGGACTATATGATCTCAAACTCCATCTAGGACCATCCTCTTCGTCTTGGCTATCTCTTTTTTGAAGGTTTCTAATTGTTGTGGATTTGTCAACTCAGCCATGACATTGGTCATGAACTCCTTCAGGTCATGCTCATCTAATAGGAATTTCATTCGAGCCTTATAAATGCAAAAATTTGAGGCTCTGGAAAGTCTACCATGATCCCCAAGTCCTATTGAAGCCAACCCTGTGAAACTCAAATAAATTGGAGACAAAAAAATTGAAAATCTCCTTCTCCCTACTTGGCCTCTCTTCTATTATTTGTACTCCCTTAGGAATGCACAGATTTTGCCCTCGAAATATTTCTCTAGTTGATATATTGCTTTTGGTTGCTCACTAAGACTACTCGCTTTGCCTTCTAGATGTCCTTTTCTAGGAATTGGCACACAAACTACAACCTCTGCAACCAAATTCAAATACTCAAGGAAAATCATTCTCCCAAGGAATAGGTTAGCTTTTTCCTATGACATTTATAGTAGGAGCGTCCCTCTTCTTTCTCCCAAGTCTGTTAAGACATTCTTTTTTAATGTATTTTTTAAATATATGTACATTCTTAATGTCCTGTAAAAGATGAATTTTTACACAAGTTTTGTAGCTCTCCTAAAATATCAACTTCTTCTTTTATATTCTTTTTCCTGGTGGTTAGTCTTTCAAAATAAGGTTGAAGTTGTGGAGTTTGTCTAAGAGTAGTTTTCTTCCTTTCTTCTTCTAGATGTTCAACTAGTGGAGGATTAGGAGGATCTAGTGCAATACTCACATGATCTAAGGTTAATCTCTTGAAATTCTAGGAAATTATTTTGGTATGCAATCTCATTATTGTAAACAAGTTGATCTTGTTTTTTATTAGAATTAGGTTGAGAAGGAAGTTGAGGTTGTTTTGGAGGTGTGGTGTTTTGAGATATACTAAGTTGTTTAGGAGGAGGAGGCATCAAAGATGGTGGTAGAGCTATTGGATGCCTCCACCTTTGCGATGTTGAAGAATCCAAGTAGGGAAGATGTTTAAACATTTTTTCTTATCCTTGATAATTGCTTGTGAACTTTAGTTAGCTTCTTATTATTCTTTATCAAATTTTCTTGATCAAACAATTATCAAGAGCATAAACCATGAAGATCATAAAAGACAGTGGACACAAAATATAGGCTCCAAGAGATGGAAAAACCCTTCCAAAGGGGAAAACCCAGAAATAATCTCTTCTCTTCTTATAGAATCAATTCAAAATAAAATCCAAGACCCGAATACCAAATTCAAGACCTCCTCCAAGCACCAAGTTAATCCTCCAAAAGATCTCTTCCAAACAAGACAAGGTCTACCAAAGTCATCGAAGGTCGAATTCTTCAAAGTCTACTCCAATCAAAGTTCTGGCCTTCAATTCAGGTCTGCACCTTCAACCTACAACTCTTGGCCCTGCAACAACTGCAAAAAACCTATATTTTTGCACGTGTGGGTAGAAATAATTCATATTTTAGATCTTCTTTCGCTTGATCTTTCTCCTTGTTTTCTTGTCCTTCACTCTTGTTTTATTTCTCATCTTGGTGCAAATCAAACTTTTTGTAATTGGTGTCCAAATGAGTCGAAATATCTTCCCTTTTATACCCTTTTCAAGAGCTCGAATAAGCCTCTTATAGGCCGACTTTCACTGGCAGGGCTGACTTGGTCTTGGAGGTCAAATTTGACTTTCCAGACTAAAAAATAATATCTTTTACATGTTACAACTTTCCCAATAGGGTGTTATACATATGATAATGACACTTTTGACTCATGAAAAATATTTCTTTGACTTGACAAATCCTGGGAGCATGAAATGCATGCTTGACCTAGTTGACCATACAAATGGAGCATGAAACCCATGCTTGAAAATACAATTTTTCTTTCTTATTTTACATGTAACATAATATAGACATAATGACATGAGTACAATGACAATTATGAAAACTGGAACTAGTTACATTTTCCAACACTCCCTCTTAACTAGGGAGGTATTCATAATTGTACAAATGATACACAGATTCCCTCAAACTGAAATATTCTCATAAGAAGAGTCAGATTGATAAGTCATTCTCAAGCATCAACATCATAACCAGCATTGTCAACATAGTAAGGCCTTTAACTTGACAAGCTCTTTTTATATCAGAGCATAATGTTGGGAGGCTTTACGCGAGATACCACACTACCTCCTAAGGCACATAACCCATTCATATGTTCACTAGGTATGTCCTTTTAGGACTATTCTTATCTTGGATTACCCATCCTTAAAGAATTTCAGTCCCCTTCAACCACTCTTATATTAGATACTTATCTAATCCTTAAAGAGTGTCAGTCAACTTCCTATCTTGGATTATTTATCCTCATGGAATATCAAATGCTTATACAATCCTCCATTCTCCTTCTTAGTGCCTTCACTAAGACTTACGTTTGTTATTCCTTGTCACACATGCAGAATATGATGACTTAACATCACTCCCTCTCAATTAGAGAGGATATCCTCATTCCCTCTTGATAAAGTAATATATCCTTGCTCCTTAACTATTTAAGGAGACTTCTTACCCTCACTAAAGCATAGAGGAGATTCCTTACTTCCTTTCAGTTGGGAAGCTTTTTAGCGTGTCTTCACTAATAGATCAACTACTAGTTCTTCATGAAGATATTCAAATAGTTGCATGGTTCCTCCTCTCCTTTGCATATCATATTGAACTTTTATCTTCCTAGATATAATGGAGTCAAACTGTGACAGGGTTTCGCCCTTCAAGTTTTCATATCTCTTTCCTTTAGTCATCATCAACAAAGGAATGACACTGAGACAATCACAGTAGAGCTTAGTCATAGCTCATTCTAATCATGAAAGTGATTATCATTGAAACATGAACATTAGGTTATCTCTTTGTACTGCTACCTTTCAATCCCAAGATGATATATACATCTTGACCACACAATCCTTCAGGAATTACCAAAGTCATCCACTTAATCCATGTATTCATTAAATTGAGTTCAAAACAAACTTGTTGTAGATACACTTGCCTTAATTGTCATTATGCATTTCTGCAACATCCTTCCAGGTAGCAAAACCATATAGGAACCACATAGCTAAAACCAAAACATCAATATCATAGTTACCTCAATATGATGGCCTCTTGACAAAATATTAGATTTTGCTTACTTGTTTCCTTTTAGATCAACATCCTTCTTCATGGTCTATCTCCGTATTATACCAAAATCCTTCTTCCATGCTTTTGATTTTTAATCAAAGTGCCCATGGAACAAACTAACCAGCAAGCTACTATATTTTCTTCCTCAGAATTTTCATTCTCTTTCTTACTTTAGAATACCATATTTGATGTTGATCTATATCATCATGTTTAAGTGATGCAACCTTGTGGAAGAGTCTTAATCCTTAACCATTCCAAAGCATACCAAACTCTTCCTTCCAAGTATCGAGTAACCACATGCTCATTTTATCGAGCATACCAACCTACAAGATTCTTGTAGACATGAATTCTACCTTCTAGAGAATAGTTACTAAAGACATGCATACCTTTAACCATCTAGCCATCCTTCCTTTGAATGAGGTTGCTCCTTTATTTGTCAAGGATAAGCTTCTATTAATAGGAGAAAGACTTCAATTATGCCTCTCAAGCTGCAACTTGACCATCATCATCCTTTCATGGTTCTAGACTATTGTTTCCATACTAGATGGAACACATACTAGTCATGTCATAATGCTTTTAAGTTAAAGAACCTTCCCTAAATGATGGTTCTTATGGGAGGATCTTGATGATCCTTTCTGCAAGATGACTACCTCTAACATTTTCGAAAATACTTGGATGAACTGTGATATGCAAGATGGCCCAAATCTTCTCATACTTGTTAGCTAAATGACTTCTTTGAAAGAAACTTGATCATGTAGACTCTAATTCATGTACTATCATATGATTTCTTCTATAGTTCCATGATTCCTTTCATGATGTCACAAAAATCAAGACTCTTTTAGAGAATGCAATGGTGCATACTACTTTAACTGCTAATTTTAATAAAAGAAAGGCAAATTGTACATAAACTTGATAGAGGTGGAACTTCCTTCAATAGTATAGATCCTTAGGGTCTTCGCCTTTTGGCTTCTTCTCAACTTCTTCCTTTTCTTCAACTATGTGAGCTCCACTCCTTTCCTTCCTTTTGTTTTTTTCTTGTTTTGTGGATTTTTTGGACAATCCCTCTTAAAATGTCCATAATCATTGCATCCATAACATTGTACTTTGGACATATCTTGTTTTCCTTTGGATCTTCCAATTTTCCTTTCTTCTTCTTGGATTTTACACAAAGGATTGAGAATTTTCATTTGGTTTGTTGTCATCATTTGCATTTATCTGTGTTTCTTCTAGGATACATTGATCCCATAGTTCATCAAATGGAGTGGTATATTTTCTTGAGTTGACACTAGTCACAAAGCTACTCCATTCAAATGGAAAAGCATTTAACACACACGTAGTCATTTCTGAATAGGAAATGACTTCCCTGAGCCCTTGCAACTAGTCCCTTGATTGCGATATCTTCATAAGATATGAGGGTATATCTTCATTCTTTTACATCCTTGTTTTATATAGTTGATTCCTCAAGGACATATTTTGATCTCATGTATTTAGAGTACAAATTCACCAATTTTTCATAGATAGCTTTAGATGTAGTCAAATTAGCAGCAAAAGGTATGAGAGATCCTTTATAAATCCAATAAGAATCCTTTGTGCCCTCACCTCTCCATTCTTATATCTTGTCGATTCTTGGGTCTTCTCTTTGTATTCAATGTCTTCATTTTTTGTGAGTACCAAATCAATGATTTTCTTCCGTGCCAGGAATTTTGTTGATCCAACGATATTGTTGCTTTCCTTGTAAAATGAAGCCTTTTGATTTGTAGATTGAGACATCGAGAGAAGAATGATATTTGTAAAACAAGTATCCTTCTTTATGATGCCCTTCAACTTTCTTTGAAACCTTCAAGAAATCTCAAGAGACTTCATAGATGTCCTTTAATAAGGAGCCTTCAAGAGAGAAAGAAGTTATTCTTCAAGATGATGGAGTGCACTAGAGAGCCTTATTTTCCTAGATCAATAGGTAGTTCTTCTTTCTTCAATGAGAGCTTGATGTAGTAACCTTCCTTCTAGGTCAATAGGTCTTCTTATGCCCTTCCTTGTGTCCTTAGAAAATGATTCCTTTTGATAAGAAACCTCCTCTTAAGTTGATATTCAAGTTGTCTTCTTTTCACCTTAGCTCTGATACCAAGTTGGATAATCAAGTAGGGAAGTTATTTAAACAAATCTCCTTATCCTTAATAATTGCTTGTGAAATTTAGTTATCTTCTTATTGTTTTTTATTAAATTCTCTTCATTAAACAATTGTCAAGAGCATAAACCATGAAGATTATAAAAGACATTGGACACAAAATATAAGCTCCAAGCCAAGGAAAAACCCCTCTAAAGGGGAAAACCCATAAATAATATATTCTCTTCTTATAGAATCAATTCAAATGAGATATACAACGCCTAAATACCAAAGTCAATACCTCCTCCAAGCACCAAATCATCCCTCCAAAAGATCTCTTCCAAACAGGATGAGGTCTACCAAAGTCAATGAAGTTCAACTTCTTCAAAGTCTACTCCAATCAAAGTTTCAACCTTTAATTTAAGTCTGAAACACTTGGCCTTGAAACAGTTGCAGAAACCCTAGATTTTCACACGTGTGGGCATAAATAAGTTAGATTTTAGATCTTCTTCTTTCGCTTGGTCTTTCTCCTTGTTTTCTTGTCCTTTGATCTTGTTTTCTTTCTTATCTTGGTGCATATCTAACTTGTTGTAATTGGTGTCCAAATGAGTCGAAGTCTCTTCCCTTTTATACCCTTCTCAAGAGCTCAAATAACCCTCTTCTAGGTCAACTTTCACTAGCATGGCCGACTTGGTCTTGGAGGTCAAATTTGACTTTCTAGACTCAAAAATAATATCTTTTACATGTTACAACTTGCCCAATAGGGTCTTATACATATGTTAATGAATCTTTTGAGTCATGAAAAATATTTTCTTGACTTGAAAAAACCTAGGAGCATGAAATGCATTCTTGACCTAGTTGACCATACAAATGGAGCATGAAACCCCTGCTAGAAAATAATATTTTTCTTTCTTATTTTGCTTATAAGATAAGATATACATAATGACATGAATACTATGACAATTATGAAGACAAAAATTAGTTACATTTTCCCACATGTGAAGGGTTACTCCACCAAGGATTTTGATATTGGAATTACTAAGGACTCAAGAGCAATGGGTTGATTTTTGGGTATTGCCATTGAGTAGGCATGGTCCAAGGAGGAGGACTAGGTTGACATCAAGACTAGAGTTGAAATTATGAATTATAACCATTGAAATATTGTGGAGGGTTATAGTTCATAAATTTTTTGAACGGAATTGGTGTTGTTGGCCTCTTCTAATTAATGAAGCATATTGACTCCATACTTCCTTCTTATCCTTAATACATAGCCTTAGTCTTGGCAATGGGGACCTTAAGCCTTGGAAATGCGGCACACTTGTCAATTAGGTGAGTTTCTTCACAAAGAGGACATATTTGTACATTGTTGAATGGAAATTCATTCTGATAGTGATTTGTAGTGCATTTTGGACAAAAAATGGCCAATTCTCTTTCTACCTATTCTTGTTTCTTATTAATTTGTAATGTATCCATCTACATAGCTAGTAAGTGTAAAATTTATATATTCATTTCTTCTAACATATCTCTTATTTCATTCTTTGTGAGAAAAAAGGAGGAAGGATAAGAACTTACCATACTCTTGTTAGAAAATCAAAAAGGCAGAAATATTTTCTGTAGTTGATAATTACTTGTGATATTCTTATGTTTTTATTAACTTTCTTCTGTTATTTTATCTTTGTTTCATCAATCATTTATCAAAATAAAAACATGAAGATCAGGGACACTAGATCTAGCTGGAGAACCAGGGCTAAATCCCCTATATAGGGGAAAACCCAATCAATAACTCTTCCTTCAATAATTCAGATTGAGATAGACCAAGACCCTATACCAATAGACTTTCCTCCTCCACCAAGTCAGCCTTCCAAGATGATATAGTAGTCTCTTCTTATCCAGTAGCTTCAATCGAGTAATTTGACTTCCCAGTTACAGAATTTTGACCCCTAGCAGCAGAATTTCGGCCTCCCAATTATTGCAAATTTTTGGCCCCCTTCCAGTAGCTGCGCAACTTCACATGTGTGGGAGAGAGAGAAAACTTCAACCTTTTATGCTTGAGAGAGACCTTCTTCTTCGTTATCTTTCTTCTCCTTCTTCCTTGAAATTCACACTTTTTCTAAGCCCATAAACTGCAAATCAAACTTCTTGTGAGTGAGTGACAAATGAGGTCGAGTTGTTGCCTTTATATAGTGAATTTTGTTGCCCAGTTTTAGGCCGACTTGGTGAAGGAGGCCTAGAAGTCTAATTTTAATATAAAATAAATTCATTTTTTGACAAATAATTCCCAACAAGTGTTCTTTACATTATGACATGGACAAGGACACTTGACACAAACCCTAAGTTGTTTCCTTTATATAGTGAATTTTGTTGCCCAGTTTTAGGTTGACTTCGTGGAGGAGGCATATAAGTCTAATTTTAATATAAAATAAATTTACTTCCCGACAAATAATTCCCAAGAAGGGTTCTTTACATTATTACATGTACAAGGACACTTAACACAAACCCTAGAATCTTGCAATTGAGGCTTTGACCTAAAAATAATTGACCCAAGCATGAAACCCATGCTTTAATAAGTCAATTTTAATAATAATAAAATTTCATTTTCTTTCTTTTGACAAATACAATATATTGTGAATTAAATACATTTGTGAAGACCAAACCTAGTTACATTCTACAACAACTCTTATCAACTCTACCTCTCCTTTTGCTTGATCTAGAGTGGATCTTGAAGATTTGCTTGATTTTTGCATAATTTGGTTAATAAATATCTCCAATAGCTAGGATGTTAGGTGTTTCCATTAGATTCACCTACCCCTCTTAAAAAACAATATTTAGTGATTTCCCTCTTGTATATGAGTTGGAATATTTCTTCAAAAACTTCCAATGAATCATTCTCTCCTTCAATCATTATGAAGATTTCATCCCTAGTGTCTCTAGATTTATAGTAGTATTTGTACTTGTTGCTAAAAGTTTGCTTTCATTTTCTCCCAATCAATGATATCTTTCTCCTCTAAACTCACAAACCATCTCAAAGGTGCATCTTATTAGGTAGAGGAGAAGAGTTTGATTTTTTTGTTTTCCATCAATAGTGTAATCATAGGTCTTTCACACTACAACAACCTCAAACAAGGTGGTGTTAGAATCTTATGTAGTTAGTGCATAGAAATGAGAAAGTACAGATGGGTTCATATTGATTTTCACTCTCCCATTGGTTTCTCAAATGGGGTACTCAAAAATCTTAGTTTGGTCTTCAACTTAATCCATTGTGTACTGAGATGGAGAACCACTCCCTTCTAAGAGGGTTTCAAAATCTTTAGCTTTCCGTTCTAAAAAGTCCTCAAGACTTATTACTAATTCTGAAGACAGTGTTTCATAATCCATTAATTATTGTTGGTTGCTACTTCTTGGATCATAAGTGATATATTTGGATAACTTGGTGATTGGTAAAAAGAAGTGCATTCTTTTGACAACTCCACAATGATGTAAAAAAATCATAGAGTCCAAAATTACAACAATAATGTTGTCCTCCTATTTCCCTAACTATACTCGGGGTTCATACAAACTTAATGTTGGAAAATGGGTAGCTCGGAAGGTATTTAGTTGGGCAAGTTATCTAAGTGGTTGGGGTTTTGATCTGAAGTTGTCACAGATTGAGACCCAAGTTAATTATTATTTACTCTAATTTATGGTTGAAGGGTTGAGCAGGAAAAACCTTAAAGAACCAAGGGTTCCCAAAATAACCTAAAGGAAAACTACAAATAGGTGGCCAAAGGAGACTTTCACTTGTGGAGAGAGGGAGACTAAAGGACCTAGTCGTTGATCTACCATAGAGGAGTTGCAGTAGTAAGATGAAACTCATATTTGACTACTAGAAAGCAGTGTTGTGAAAATCGCGATTAAATGAAAAAAATCGTGATTTTTTCCCTTTGCCGATTAAATCGTGATAAATTAAACGAAAAAATCGCCATAAATTTTTTTTGCCGATTTTTACTCATAATATATTATATATCTATATAATATATATATATATTATATTATATAATATATATTATAATATATATATATATATATATATATATATAATATATTTAAATATATATATATATATATATATATAAAAAAATAAAAATAAAATAAATAAAAAAAATAAAAAATCATGGGGGGTCGGGACAACACGATTTTACAAAAAAAAATTGGGTTTTTCATTTGCTCATTTGGACAGTCGCGCGCGCGGAGGGAGGAGGAGCTCTTGGAGACCAAGCTGAAGAGGATTTTTACTATTTAGCCAAATCTAAGTGGTTAGAGGAGAAAATCAAGAGGAGACCACCGATATCTCCATAGAAACAGTATGTGGATTAATTATTTTTTGTTTTCATTGTTTAAAAACATTGTTTTTGCATGTTTTACATTATTTTTGGTTGGGAAACTTCGTATGGGCACCATTTTTATTTTATTTTCATTGTTTTTAAAGATTTTTTGTATTTCTTCATTGTTTTGGGTTGAGTAACTTGGTATGACTATGGGAACCAATTTTTTTTTTTTCATTTTTTTTAAACATTGTTTATGTTTTTTTCATTATTTTTGCCATTTGGTTGGATAACTTGGGTTTGGAATGGTTGGGTAATTTGTGTTTGAAACTTTGAACTTTGGAATGGTTGTTTTAAGTTGGGTTAAGGGTAACTTGGATTTTCATTGTACAATCATCAATGTAAAAATTAAAAATTAAAATACTAAATTGTAATTTGTAAATTTGTAACTTGTAATTTTGTAAATGCTAAATTGTAATCCTAAATTCCTAATCCTTATTTTCCCATAGGTTCACAACAGCACCAAAACACCATTCAAGACTTCAAGTTTGCAACTTCAAAGTTCAAAAACAAACATGCCAAGAAAATTGGATCCTTTCTGGGAATATGGTGTACCTGATGCTCCGAATGATAGAGTAAAGTTGAGTTGCAAGTTGTGTGGAAATGAGATGTCCGGGGGGGTGTACAGGTTGAAGTTTCATCTTGCAAAAATCCCTAGACATGATGTGGAGCCTTGTACAAATACAAATCCTGAAGTTATCCAAAGAGCCATGAGAGCATTGGAAACTTTAGAGCAAAATAGAGAGGCCAAAGAAGAAGTCAAAAGGCAACTAAAAAGGTCAGCTGAAGGAAGTGGGCCAAGTGGCACTGGTTCTACTTCAGCACCAGCCAATCTGGTAGCTGCATCATCATTTTTTGTTCCTAGAACCACACCTGGTTCACAGCCATCTATCAGTTCGATGCTAAGAAGAACCGAGAAAGAACAAGCTAACAAGTTGTTGGCAAAATTCTCCTCTTGAGTGATATTCCTTTCAGAATTGTAAGGAATAATCCATTTTTCCAACCTGTTGTTGATGCTATTGCCAGTGTTGGCCCGGGGTACAAAATCCCTTCTTATCATGATTTCAGAGGCCGGATTCTTCAAAATGAAAAGCGTGACTGCACCCAAAGATTGGAGGATTTTAGGGCATCATGGGCAAAAACAGGATGCATTGTTATGTCAGATGGTTGGACTGACCAAAAGGGGAGAACCCTTTTAAACTTCTTGGTTAGTTGTCCCAAGGGGACTATGTTTATCAAATCTGTTGATGCATCTAATCAAATCAAAGAT